>OZ024742.1:36567791-36587791 GCA_964016885.1 Eledone cirrhosa | reverse complement strand
CACACACTCTCACACTCTCTCATACACTCTCACACACTCTCTCACACACTCACACACACTTTCACACACTCTCATACACTCTCTCACACTCTCATACACTCTCTCATACACTCACACATACTCTCTCATACACTCTCTCACACACTCACACACACTTTCACACACTCACACACACTTTCTCACACACTCTCACACTCTCTCATACTCTCTCGCACTCTCATACACTCCCTCACACTCTCATACACACACTCACACACTCTCTTACACATTCACACACTCTCTTACACTCTCTCACACATTCACACACATTCTCTCACACTCACACACACTTTCACACTCTCACACACTCTCTTACATTCTCTCACACTCTCTCACACATTCACACACACTCACACACTCTCTCACACACACACACTCTCTCACACTCTCTCACACACACAAACAGAGAGACATACTCACACACAGTAAAAAACATACACGGACACACTCAGGTACATATATTTACATATTCAGACATACACCGGAACAGACACAGACGAACACATCCGCACATGCGCATATATAGACACACTCACAGACAGATACATACACACACACAACCACAAATATACCCAGACGGACATACACAGAAAAACACACAGGTAGACACACACGCACAAACACACACACACGCACACACACACACACACACGCTCAAACATATACACGCAGACATAGACAGACAGGCATATATACACCCGCAGACACACAGAGAGGCATATACTGACAGATATACACACATAGGCCCCCCACCACTACCACCACCGCCGCCACCGCTACCAAAACCCCAGCCTCGGTATTGAACAGTTATCTCTAATTTAAACCCAAGGCCAGTTACGGTGGGGAACATTGAGTTGCCAGATACCCAAAATTTGCATCTATGACCCAGGTAACATTTTAAAAAGCATTTTTTAGGGGGAAATAGGGGTCTTATATGCCATTAGATTCAGTACGTTATTTTAACAATTTTCATGTCAAATTTACTGTTATTGGTGTAATGGATCGTATGTTGCGACGATGTGTGTGTGTGTGTGACAGCTCACACCAATGTAGGTTTAGCTGGCCTCCTCCAATGTATATCTCGTTGGAGGTGTCTTGGGTGATTTAATGATAGGGACCCAGTCCTATCATCTCATTTCTACAGATGAGTAAACTGGAGCAACGTGAAATAAAGTGTACGCACATAAGTACGCACGCGCGCACACACACACACACTACTTCAAACAGGAATAACTTTTTCAGGATTGGTAATGTTTCAATCACAATAGATTGAAACATAAGAAGGGTCATGTAGAAGTCAGTTCTATTTGAAATGTAATCAAGTAGTAACTTTATTTGATGTATTGAGTACTTGTTTCAACTAGTTTCTTTCCGTTCCTCAAGGGAAAACCATTCTGTCTCACTCACTTTACACTTTATATAGTTTTCCATATATAAAGTTCTCTCTCTCTCTCTCTCTCTCTCTCTCTCTCTCTCTCTCTCTCTCTCTCTCTCTCTCTCTCTCTCTCTCTATATATATATATATATATATATATATATATATATAGTAAAAAATTGAACGGGAACAAAACAGAGAGGCAGTATGAACAAAGGTTTATTAGTTTCACGCTCTTGAGAGTGGGGTGGTGGTATATATATATATATATATATATATATATATATATATATATATATAATCTGTTATTTTAATAAATATTTGCTCTATGGTTCTTATATATTTGATATATATATTTATCCTTATCGAGCTCTCTTTGGATTTTAGTTTTCAAATTTATTATTATTACTATTTGGCTCCCTCGGTTGAGCACTCTATTGACTTATATTCATCATGCAGAAACAACATCTGAATAATTTCTACAAAGAACATACCCGTACCAAGCAGGAAGACGTACCTAAAACTCCTGATACAGAAACCAGGGAACGTCTCCACGAACCAAAGTATTGTCTTCCTGTCTTCCTTCGGTTGCAACGTTTTTCGAAATATTTACTTCTGCGTTCACAGATTGATTTTTTTCGTTTCAGAAGATCCCGTTAAGGGTGAAAACAGCGATTCTTTACTTAAACTTTAATCTGTTATTTTAATTAATATATATATATATATAGTGGAAAGTTAGTGTCCGACGGCTGAGCTCACACCGTTTCAATGGTGGGTGGTATGTATGTGTGTGTGTATATATATATATATATATATATATATATATATATATAAGGATGCATTTTCCTTCTAGTACTCAACGCCATATTACTTTCAAAGAACAGGGGTGACGGAGTATATTAATAAAGATAAAAATGCGAAGTTGAAGATGTCCTTTATTAATTGAGCCGTTATATATATTTCAATGACGATAAACATCGTGATTTCTTCAGACAGCAAAAATTGATTATGAGGCAATTTTATGTGGAATGGAGCGGACTAACAAATTGTGTTTTTGCTCTGGTTGTCCGCCCCTTCTGGTATCAGGTCATAAATTGCCTCAGAATTGTTACCTTTTAATCAATTTTTGCTGTCTGAAGAGATCACGATGTTTATCGTCATTGAAATATATATAACGGCTCAATTAATAAAGGACATCTTCAACTTCGCATTTTCATCTTTATATATATATATACAGGGTGCGAACGGCATAACAGAAAAAAAAACTGTATTCTTATAAAAATAACATAAACATAAAGCTATATTATCAATTTAATAATTTCATTCAATAAAACCACCATAAGCATCAATGCGGCGTGCCACAGCTTGAGATCGGTGTGGAAGTCGGACCTTCGTAAAGACCTGAAAATCCACCTCTTCATTGCTGTAGTGGAGTGTGTGCTGCTGCTGTACGGGTCTGAAACTTGGACACTGACCAAGAGACTCACTCAGATGGTGGATGGGTGCTACACGAGAATGCTGAGGATGGCTCTGAACATTAATCAGTATACACTGAGGATGAAAAAACTCAGAGCTGTATGGGAGCCTCCCAAAAGTCAGCTCAAAAGTGACACAGAGGACACTGAGGTTAGCTGGACATGCTCACCGACATCCAGAGTTGACATTGCACTCAGTGCTCCTGTGGGAGCCCCTACATGGACACACTGGAAGAGGAAGACCAAGGTTAACGCATGTTGATGCCCTAAGGGACAGACACTGGTCTGTTGGAGACGCAGGACATGGCAGCGATAATGAGGGACAGAGACCGCTGGAGAGAACTCGTCCATGGATCTCGGGAATTTTAACCGCCCTAGATAAGCATCAATAACTACCTTTACGTGTGGTTGAAATCGTTTACAAGCTCGGATTAAGTGATCCTTGTTCATATCGGACAGACTCGAACTATTGCGGCTTTCAAAGAATCTTTGGTGCTATGGGGGTGTTCATTGACATTTTTCTCAACGATGCTCCATACATAGTAGTCCAGTGGATTGCGATCTGGAGAATTAGGAGGCCAAATGTTGGGCGTGATGTGATCATGCAAATTGTTGGCCATCCATTCTTGTGTCATTTGAGCCTTGTGTGATGGTGCAGAATCTTGTTGAAAGACATAAGGCCTTCCATTGTATACACTGTTAATCCAAGGCTTAACAACTTTATCCAGAACCTCCAGAATGCAGCGGCATTCACCCTAAGGCCTTGTGGAAAAAAGTGAGGAGGAATCACATGTCCTTCATTGCTAACAACACCCAAAAAGTGTCATGACACTTGCAGGAAATTTTGCGTACATTACTCTTGGAACCTCAGAAGGGTCTGCACATAGCCACCTGTCATTTCTTCTATTAGTTTTCTGGTCCTGGTCAAAGTTTTTGCCATCTGAGAAAAACCAAATCACACCATCTTCTGATGGATTTTTAAGTTTGTTTAAAAGTATTTTGGACCTGATTAAACGGTTTTCTTTTGTTTTTTCTGACATGAATCGACCTCTCCTCATCACGTAAGATTTGTATCTGATGTCTTCATGCACAACATTTCTGATTGTTTTTTCTCACACACGAACCATTTTTTTCAATTGACCTCATTGATTTTCCTGAATTGTCATCAATGTTTTGCTTAACTTCCTGAATAAATTCAGGTGTCCTGATAGAATCAGCGCATTTGGAATGTTTTTTTGACGTTTTGATACAGGTAATACGCTTCCATCTTCTTTCTCTAACTCACACCGAATCTTGTGGACAAAAGATCTTGCAACTTTCAGAAATATATATATATGTATATATATATATGTATATATGTATATATATATATATACATATATATATATATATATATATATATATACAGGGTGCGGACGGTATTTGAGGACACATGCATTTTTAGCCATATATATATATATATATATATATATATATATATATATATATATATATATATATATATATATATAACGAATGAAGTGTGGTAAGGAACCAGGTGGACCATAACGCACCAGAGTACTCGATACCTTGGGTAGTAGAGTGGGTAATAGGAAAAGAGTCAGACCCCAACGGCAGAGCTCAAGCCGTTTCAACAGCTATTTCTGGACTCTAAATATTTCAGTCCAGAAATAGCTGTCGATACGGTTTGAGCTCTGCCGTCGGGGTCTGACGCTTTCCTATATATATATATGTGTGTGTGTATGTGTGTATATGTGTATGTGTGTGTGTATGTGTGTGTGCATGTGTGTGTGTATGTGTATATATATATATATATATAGAGAGAGAGATATGTGTGTGTGTGTGTGTGCGTGTGTGTGTGCGTGTATATATAGATATGTATGTATATATATATATATATATATATATATGTGTGTATATACGCACCCCCCCCCCACACACACACACAAATGCACATACATCAGTTGTTAAATTAGAAAAGTTCATGTAATAATTCGTCAGTCTACACCCACGTTTTTGTTCTGAACTCTGTCTTATTTGAAAGATGCTCCAGGCCAAAGTAGAAACAATGGCCAATCTTCGTCTTTCCAGCTCCACCCTCATATCATCCCTATTATCATTACCTTCACAATTAGATCATCATCATCATCATTATCTACAACAACAACCTACATCAACATCAACGACACAAAAGACATCATCAGCTCCACCACCACAACCACCTCTTTCACGAACACCACCACCACCTCCACCACCACCACCACCAAAACCAACACCACCAACACCACCACCACAACCACCGCCACCATCACCACAACCACCACCATCACCGCCACCACCACCACCATCACAACCACCACCACCACCACAACCACCATCAGTGTCGTACCACCACCACTACCAACATCACCACGAAACCCAACCAACACCACTACCAATATCATCACATCCACTATCCACCATTACCACCACCACCGCCACCAGTGCTACCGCCGCTCCCACCATTATTACCACTACCACCATCACCACCAAAGCTGCTGCCGCTCCCACCATCATTACACCATCACCACCACTACACCACCACCACTACAGCCCCCACCATCACCACCACCAACAACAAAAACAATCATTAAACTCAACATGGAACAAAAGGAATTCTACTAGGTAGCTCGACCTGCAAGAAATAGTAGTGAAAACTTCCTCAAATTACAAATGATACAGTAGAAACAACAACGAAAGACGGGATGGTCACGGCTGGATTTTTAAAAATCATAGCTCTGCTTGATCAGAGCTGACCATGGAGCTAAACAACAGCGATAACAACAACTACAACGTCGAGTATTATGAGAGTAACAACAAAATAGATTGGCTCTGTTACGGTTGACATTGATCTAAACAACAACAAAATTCTGAATAAGAGTCATCAGCCCGAAAGATTGATATATTGAAATAATGTTTCGCCTATTTCAAATTCTTCACCACTTTACATATACACACACATACACACATAGTACACACTCTCAAACACTTACACATACACACACACACATATACATGGTGGTTGCCAACTCGTTTTCGAGTACGGCCACTACTTTATATCCATGTAGGAGAACCCCTACCGATGCGCTGAACAAGTGTGACTTTTTAGTCCAGCCAGCGACTTGAAAGCTCTGGTACAAACACTACACTTGTGACAATTATTGACACATAGTGCTGGGCCCATGTTACCATGTGACGACAAGTGCAGAGAGATCTCCAGATATAAAGCAATGCCTGTGCCGTGAAGATTTTATAGTGAGCAAAGGCACTGCACAAAGCCAGTCCCACTCTCTTTACCAAGATGATATTTACCAAAAAGAAGAACATGTCAACATCATTGAATACCATCAGGGTTGCAGGTGTTATATCAGAGTTTTCCTTCTAGAATTATGTCTTGACACATATACATACATATATATATACATACATACTTACATACATACTTACATATGTATATACATACATATATACTTAGATACATAACACATAATACATACTTACGTACATACATTACATACATACTTACACGCATACATTCATACATACATACTTACATGCATACATTCATACTTACATACATACATAATGGAACAGTAAAAATATGTAAAACTTTCCAAAAAGTCTGCATGTAATAACTGCATATACACATGTACAGATACAAAACATATGCACATGCACACATATAACTAAAAACATACACCTCCACACATACAATAACATTCATGCCTACTCACACTCACACGCATGCAGACATGCATACATATCTACTTAGTTAATGTTTTTTAAATTCCAAAGAGAGACCCTTGAATTTATGTTAGAAACCGACTCTCTCTATTGGTAAACATTTTATAAAATTATAAAACCAGAAGAACATACATACATACATACATACATACATACATACATACATACATACATACATACATACATACATGGTGGCTGCAAACTCTGCTAAGTGTATTACAATCGCTTGTCAGATTACAGAAAATGGTGCACCTTTAGGCTACGGCCAGCCACATGAACCTGTAACAGACCTTGAACAAGCAATGTCTGTGCTTTGAAGGTTTTTTAAGTAGGGAAAGGTTTTGCACTCGACCAATCCCATTGTCTGAGCATCGAAAACATTACCCGAAAAGGAAAACTTGTCAACATCATAGGATGCTGCCGAAGCCGCAGGTTTTTTTTTTCAGAGTTTCCTTCATCTACATACACAATGGCTGCCCCCTCGTTATCGAGTATGGCCATTGCACAATATATCATTGTTAATAATTATTAATTAATTCTATCGTGTAATGCCTCTGCGTGAAGATATTTTTTAAAGTGAGGAAAGACTGTGCACTGAGCCAATCCCACTCTCTGAGCGACAGTAGCTATAACCCGAAAAGAATAAAAGATTAACATCATCGGTAACTACTGAGCCGCAGGTTTTATATCGGAGTTATCCCCGTTTCCTGAGTTGCCTTGTCCTAGAAGAATGCCCTGACAAAGGGGTCCTTCACTCCCAGTGGTTTAACTGCGCGATCGGGTGTCCAGCCCGACTATTTCTATGTCCCCGCGCATATACATACACGTATACATACATATGTACATGTGTATATACATATTTACACACTTTTGGATGACCGTAACTCTTATGAGTTCTTCCGCATACATACATACATTATGGCTGCAACTCGATTTCGAGTAATGCCGTCGCTTGATACTTAAGAATGATCATCACAGACGTGGCTTTTGAATCCTGCTAGGGACTTGCCTATGGCCAGCAATACCATGCATCGCAAAAAATGTCACATATCAAGCGATGCCTGTGCTTGAAGTTTTTTGAAGTGAGGAAAGGCTTTGCACAGGGCCAATACCACTCTCTAAATATCAAATGCATTTGCCCCAAAAGAAGAACTGGTCCACATCATTAGATACAAACGATGACGCAGGTTTTATATCAGAGTGACCTTCTCCTAGAGAGATATCTTAATGATGACTAGGGGTCTCTCACTCCATAAAAAAATCTTTATTGGTTAGCCGTTGACTCTCCTGAGTTACTCCGCCCTTTGACGGGTCTTGGTTTTTCCTCACGCAGGATGTCTAAAATCGCCCTCCTCACCAAGCAAACTTGGTGGGGTCGCCGGTTTAGTCGCCGACGACCCGACCATGCACAGGCTGTACTGCGTTACATGTTACCAGTAGCGCTGAAGAGCGACCTGACACATGCATACATACATACATACATACATACATACATACATACATACATACATACATACATACATACATACATACATACATACATACGCAGGTCCCTAATTCATAGTCTACAAATGGCTGCGATAGCTGGCACCTTCAAAATTTGCAAAACATTCTTGCGATTCAAGGGACGACAATTTCTTTTCTTACAACCTTGCCACCAGGAAGGTGGCCGGTCAAAAAAATATACTTGAAATTAAGAGAAAGAGATAAAATACATACATACTTACATACATACATACAAACATACATATTTACATACATACAAACATACATACATACATACATACATACATACATACATACATACATACATACAAACATACAAACATACAAACATACATGGTGGCTGCCAACTCGTTTTCGAGTACGGCCACTACTTTATATCCATGTAGGAGAACCCCTACCGATGCGCTGAACGAGTGTGACTTTTTAGTCCAGCCAGCGACTTGAAAACTCTGGTACAAACACTACACTTGTGACAATTACTGACACATAGTGCTGGGCCCATGGTACCATGTGACGACAAGTGCAGAGAGATCTCCAGATATAAAGCAATGCCTGTGCCGTGAAGCTTTTATAGTGAGCAAAGGCACTGCACAAAGCCAGTCCCACTCTCTTAACCAAGATGATATTTACCAAAAAGAAGAACAAGTCAACATCATTGGATACCATCAGGGTTGCAGGTGTTATATCAGAGTTTTCCTTCTCCTAGAATTCTGCCTTGACAAAGGCTAAGGGGTCATCTCTCCCGGTGATTTTGGATGGCCATTGACTCTTAAGAGCTCCTTTGCCCTTTGACAGGTTTTGTTTTTAGTCCTGCAGGATGTCCAAAGTCACCCTCCTCACCAAGAAACCTTGGTGGGGTTGCCAGTTTAGTCGCCAACGACCCGACCATGGGACAGGTTGTACTGGGATACATGTTACCAGTAGCACCAACTGGTGACCTGACATACATACATACATACATACATACATACATACATACACACACACATCAAAGATGTGATTAGTTGTATATGAACGCCATTTGAAATAAAACAAAAGAACAAACAATTTTTTTTCATATACTTATCTCTCTCTTTCTCTTTATATATATATATATATATATATATATATATATATACAATATTAAATAAATGGAAAACTATATTTATAAAACCATATTTATTTCATTATATATATTTCGGGGATATCATATTAACAATATGCTATGCCTTCATCAGACAAAATACAATATAAACAGTTTTATAGATAAATAGATTCGACATACCGTTGTAAACACAATATTTACTAGTTGTAACCCAACAATTTTAAATATAACTTTCCATGTATATATATATATATATATATATATATATATATATATATATATATATATATATATATATATATATATATATAATCTTTAAAGCAAAATAATAAAGTATTCATAAATGACTTTCGTCCTGCTATTTCATATAGCCGTATTATTATTTGTGTAGTTTGTAGTCAGAGATAGATATAGATGTGAACAGATTTGTGTTGTAGCAATCAGTAATAAATATATACCATTGTTGTGTCTTAAGAAAACTAAATAGTATTACATCCCTTGTTGCGGTCAATTGTTCTGCTTCGCCAGATTACATATAATTTATTTGCCAATTAAATATATAGACAGATAGGTAAATAGATAGAAAGTTGATTGCTATTTAAGTAGATAAATAGGTAAATACATATGATTAATAGAGTTTATGAACAGATCAGTGGATATGTATGCTTGTGTGTGTATATACATACATGCATATATATATATATATATATATATATATATATATATATATATATATATATATATATATATATATATATATATGGAGGAAGTTATAGTTCACTTGAAGCATTGTGTAATGAGGTATAAACGTTTGTATATGTATAATAAAGCCAACACAATGCAGGTATGGACATAGAATAAAGAATGCAAATGCAAAAGATATTGTTGACAATTAGTCTTTTACCTTAGATTTATTTAAATGTCCTTAATTTTCGAGATAATATCTCTTCTTCGGAGGGAAGTAAAGCGGTTAAACCAGTGTTCTAAATAGCTTGCCAATTTAGAACACTGGTTTAACCGCTTTACTTCCCTCCGAAGAAGAGATATTATCTCGAAAATTAAGGACATTTAAATAAATCTAAGGTAAAAGACTAATTGTCAACAATATCTTTTGCATTTGCATTCTTTATTCTATGTCCATACCTGCATTGTGTTGGCTTTATTATACATATACAAACGTTTATATATATATATATATATATATATATATATATATATAAATAAATAAATATACACGGGTGTGTATGATTGTGTATAGAAGATTATATTAATAAAAGGAATTCAAACTTTGTCTGATTTACTCGTTTTATTTACAATCCTTTAACATTTATAATGGTATTAGAATGAAATAGTATGGTAGAATATTAAATGTTAAGTGTTAATTGAACAAGTACTTTCATTCTTTCGCAATCTTCAGGTTCATATTCTGTGGTGATAGTCAAGTTTGCAATTTTCAACTGTGAAAATTGCAAACTTGACTGACGTGAACCTAAACATCGAGTGCTCACCTGGGTGAACCTACCGTAACTTCACTTACACTCCATGGATATATATATATATATATATATATATATAGTAATAATAATAAATTTCAAGACTAAAATCTTTGCTTAAACTTTAATCTGTTATTTTAATATATATATATATATATATATATATATATATATATATATATATATATATATATATATATATATATATATATATATATATATATATATATATATATTTATATATATATATAATGTAATATAGATAATACGAAGCATTGTGAGATATGTAAATAAATGACTAAGTTTCGAAAAGCAGGTACAGTGGGGTAGAAATATATAACGGGTATAGGATGGCAAATATAACAAAACAAAGTACTGTTTTACCCAGTATGAGTATATAAACAAGTATAGCTCCTCATATCGAGCTACACCTACACCCCTATCCCACTACCACCACCTATATTTGTACTACATATTAAACAGAAATATTTAACCCAACATGAACTAAAGAGTAAAAAAGGAAAAATGAGAAACATTCTCATGGATGAGTGGTTAAGAAGTTTGTTTCTCAGTAACGTAATTCCAATTTTCATTCTACCAAGAGCCATGTTGACCAAAATAACTTCGCTCAAAATGATTTCGCTCAAAATAAATGGAACCAATATCTTTCATCATACCTTGGAGAAATTTAATTATACAACTTATTTTTTCATTAAGCTGGTGTTTGGGACATAACTTAACAAGGGCTCTTACATAAAATATATGATGGAAGTTTTTCAGATAAATATAAACACTTAAAAGATCTTTGTAGAAAGAGAAAAATCACATCTTTTCCACGGTTTAAATTTTTAGGAGATGCCTTTGCAGTTTTGTCCGCGGGGCATAGACCCTACCACAATCCCCCCCCCTCCCTTTCTTCCGTAGCCTAATAGTCCTTGCCTTTTCCCTATTTTCCTCTCGTTTATGGCATTTATAGTCTTTTCCTCTACTTTCCTTTACAGACAGATCTGCCTTTCTTTACCCCTTCTCCCTCTGTTCATTACTTAATTTTGTTTTTATTTTTTTGTTTTTCCTATTTCCATCACTGTATGACGTATTTTAGTATAACATAGTTGACATAATATACTTATGTATAATAGATGGATAAAACAAAATTTTAGTTAACTCTTATAAAATAAACTTCTTGTAGACTGATAATCCTAATGGCATTACACAGCATCTTAGACACATTCAGAGACAAGTTAACCACAAAGTGTTAATATTATTATTGTTGTTCAAGACCCGTGTTACCATATTTATATGAAATACTCAGCCTATGTATTTCGTAAATATTGAAAATAAACATTTCAAGGGCATTAAAGAAACTAGCAGAAATCCACCCTTCGGGTGGTTTTCTGCTGGCATGTGTCGTGTGTATATTGATATTATACGCAAGTATATATGTATGTAGATATGATATATCAAATAAAATCGTAATTGACAATATACACAGAAATTGAACGAAGACTGTGTTACACTGTCTTATGTTATCAGTAACGTAATCCATAATACATTAAAAAAAGACGATATTATATATAAACTGCATTAGGAGAAAATTAGTGACGGAAATATATGAATGTTTATTTAAGCGATCGCTAACCGGAAGTGAATCTTTAAATAAGCAATAAAATATATTTAATCAAGAATAACGAAATTTAGCAGATAAATTATGTAATATTCATTCATTATTTATTCAAAGTTCATTCTGAGTTCATTCTGAGTTCAAATCCCGCCGAGCTTAACTTTGCCTTTCATCCTTACGGGGTCGATAAAATAAAGTACCAGTAATGCACTGGATAATTGCTGGCTTTGTGCCTAAAGTAGAAACAATTATTTATTCAAAGTAATCCAACTTATTTTACAAACGGGATAAAAAAATGATATTCTTGATGCAGTCCCGTACTCCCTTCTTTATTATAGTTAAAATTGCTGGCATATACTATATTAAGACGAGTAATTGCCAGAGTCTTTAACTTCGGATAAAACACTTTTCAGTGTTTGTTAGAGCTCTTTATATTTTGTGTTCAAACCCCACCGAGGTCTACTTTGTCTTTTATCTTTTCGAAGTCGATAAATAAAATACCAGTTCAATACTGGCGTCGATTCTTCATCTATCTCTCTTTCTTTGTTTTCTCTCTCCATTTTACTTTCTTTCTCTAGAAGAAATCGGCTGTGTTCAGACATGAAAAAGAATTGGCCCCGCCTTGTATAAATGTCCCAGGCACGTTGTATGGCACGATGGCACTCCTATAACTCTATAAAGAGTTCATGGGATTTAGATGGATGAATGTATTAACTCATATCGTAGTTTTTCCTCACCACAACCCACAGATATGAGCCTCGCGAGCTGGAATGGCTTTTCCAGTGCGTCTCCTTCATTATCCTCTGGAGAAACGACTACTCTTTTCTGTCCGGGGCGACCAGCGCATGCGCCCCCATTTGCTCATAATAATTGTTTCTACTTTTGGCACAAGGCCAGCAAATACCCAGTGTATTACTGGTACTTTATTTTATCGACCCCGTAAGGATGAAAGCCAAAGTTAACATCGGCGGGATTTGAACTCAGAAATGGCAAGGGTCGTAACTCTATGCGTCAAAGCATGGCGTCCGACCCTCTACCGATACTGCCAATTCACCGTCATAATAATTGTTTCTACTTTAGGCACAAGGCCAGCAAATACCCAGTGCATTACTGATACTTTATTTTATCGACCCCGTAAGGATGAAAGGCAAAGTCAACCTCGGCGGGATTTGAACTCAGATCGTAAAGGGACGTAACTATGCTGGAAAGCATGGCGTCCGACCCTCTACTGATACTGCCAATCCACCGTCATAATAATTGTTTCTACTTTTGGCACAAGGCCAGCAATTACCCAGTACATTACTGGTACTTTATTTTATCGACCCCGTAAGGATGAAAGGCAAAGTTAACCTTGGAGGGATTTGAACTCAGTCCGTAAAGGGACGTAACTCTATGCTAGAAAGCATGGCGTCCGACCCTCTACTGATACTGCCAATCCACTGCCCTTCGTCATAATAATGAGAGATGGAGAGAGCAGGGGAGACGGAGGCAGAGGAGTGGAGAGTTTGGTTCTTTTGTGTTCTGACCTGGTGTATATGTATATATTTTTATATATGACTATATTTCTATATTGACACCTCCCCTCTATAAATAAGCTCACACTAATATGGCGTCTATGAGTCATTTCTTCACTAAAACAACTTCCTCATATTTTCATGTTGGTGACATACTTTTTAAAAATTAACATTTTTCGTGACAATTAACTTTAAACAACCGACATTAAATTAATCATAGAAATAATTGAACAATTAATACCACATAACGTATTTATTTGTATACAGTGTTGTTAGATCTCGAATATATACTTTACAGACAAAGGTCTGTGAACATTGATCAGATTTCACTTAATTTTACGACATACCTAGAGATTATTGGAGACACACTAAGGTGCCGTGTTACACCTAGAGATTATTGGAGACACACTAAGGTGCCGTGTTACACCTAGAGATTATTGGAGACACACTAAGGTGCCGTGTTACACCTAGAGATTATTGGAGACACACTAAGGTGCCGTGTTACACCTAGAGATTATTGGTGGCACACTAAGGTGCCGTGTTACACCTAGAGATTATTGGTGGCACACTAAGGTGCCGTGATACACCTAGAGACTATTGGTGGCACTGAAGTATCGCGTCTAGTGATTGATGGCGGCACACTAAAGCCAGACATCTCGAGATTATCTCTGTGACACTAAAGTGCTATGACAAACCTAGATTAACGATGGCATACTAAAGTGTCACGATATGGCACACTAAAGTGTCACGTCATGGCACACGAAAGTGTCACCTTATGGCACACTAAAGTGTCACGACAAACCTATGAATTATCTTTGACACACTAAAGAGTTGTGACATGCCAATAGATTACCCGGTGACACACCTATAAATTATAGGTGGCATACTAAAGTGTCACGACACACATATAGATTATGGGCGGCGCACTACAGTGTCAAGATCCACCTATAGATTGCCGGCAGTATACAAAAGTACCACGAAAATACCTAGAGATTATAGGTGACACACCTTGAATTTTCGGCGACACAATAGTGTCATGACACACCTAAACATTATTGGTTACACACTAAAGTATCAGGACACACCTAGAGGTTATCTGTGAGAAGGTCTTGACAATATTGCATCCCTAAGTTCGCTCCAAGGACGACGGAGTTTATGACCAAGCCAATTATTTCAGAAAATAACAAAAATAGTTTTTTTTTTTTTTAAATTCACATGTTTATAATATCTTTATTAGTAGACGCATTGATGTGAATATTTACAGTATTAGAGTAATGAGTTATTTTTCAACTCTTAATATCCTACAATCATTTAGCAAGACATATCTAAAACTAGGTTTGTTAATGCAAATGTTTATAGTATCTTTATTAGCGGACTTATAAATGTGAAGATTTGCAGTATTACAGTAAAGTTTTCAATTTGTAATGTGTTGTTACAGTGCTGTTTTATACTTTTCAAAAATGTCTTGCTACTGTGGTTTCATGTTGTACAAGACGTTAAGAATTAATGATCCAGCGATAAATATGGTAGAATTAACCTAAATATAGGTTAACACTAGCTTAACTATAGTTTACAAAAGATTGTTGTACAAATAACGACGAAATCATCTTCGTACCGTACAGACAACATTTATTTCCGGTCTAACAAAGAAAAATGGAAGTAAGGATGGCTCCATCTAATCCGTAAAGAGTATCGTCTGCTTCAGTGAATTTTAAATTTCTTATTTCCGACATCTATTTTCAGATATTTGGCAATTTACCATCTCCTATGAATACATGGTGGTGCGTGTGAGTGGCGTGGGGAGAGAATGTGTGAGCGGCGTGGGGAAGGTGTGTGTGGAGTGGGGTGGAGAGAAGGCTTTCTCATTCCTAATCATCATTATCTTTCTTTTCTATTTTCTTGGTTTTTCGATCATTTGAGCCCTCTCTTTCGTTCTGTACACACACACACACACACACACACACACACACACACACACACACATATATATATATATATATATATATATATATTATATATATATATAAATAGGTATATATATATGTATATATGTATATATATTTATCTTTGTACCAATCGACTAATCTTCGTATCTAACTTTCTACCCTCTTTCTCTCTCTCCCTTTATATATATACATATATATATATATATATATATATATATATATATATATATATATATATATATATATCCATATATATACAGATTTATTGATGTACGTATTAAGTCCAGTGTTTATATACTTACGTGGAAGTAAAATGGCTGATTGCATTTGTGAATAGAATCCGGGTCAGTGGCTGCTCCTTAAATATAACCCGCCCACCACCACCACCACCAGCAACAACAACAACAGCACCACCATTACCCCCCCCCCCCTCTACTAACAACAACAACACCACCACCACCACTGCCATCACCACCACCAACACCACAACATATAGCAGTACCAAACAATAGTATGTACGTTCTTTCTTAAGACATCTTAAGAGATCAATAGACAGCACGAGTGACCGATAAGCTATTATATTATATATTATTATATATTATATGATATAACATATAACAGAATCATTAGAACCTTTGTTAGAATGGTTTATGGTATTCATTCCGGCTCACTCCGCGCTGAGTTCAATTCCTGCAGGGATCTATTTCGTTCTTACTGCTTCCTCTTTCTCTGTATCTTTACCCTCTCTAACAGTCACTCTCTCTGTTAGCCTCTTCCTCACTCTTCACTCACTCACTCTCTGTTACTACCTCTCCTCCTCCTCCTTCTTCCCCTTTGACCTGTGCGTAATTCTTTTCTTTCGCACTCTTGGTCAGGCTGGTTCGCCTTTTTTCTCTCTCTCGTCTACGATTTCACAGAACTTATGTTCACCGAATTCACAGACTAGATTCCTTCTTCCTCCCGTTAGACCTGTACGGAATTCCTTCCTTACTCACATTCCAACCAGGTTTGATGGTTTTTATTCTCTCTCGTTCACGATTTCACCGAACTTATATTCATGGAAATTTGGGACTTGACTCGTTCTTCCTCACTTTTCGTTGCTTCACCATCTTTGTTTGTTTACACTCTCGCTGTCCCCTTTATTTACGTGTCCCAACGACTTTTTTTAGCCGTTGCTCGCACCAACCGGAGGTATATGGTCTTTAAAGCGAAGAAATACCCGTGATGGTTGGAAGATCACTGATGAGGACCACTTTATTCATATGTAACCCATTAGCAACCACGCAGCACGTTTATTCTCATATTTATATATAGAAGTATGTGGATTTCGTATATCGAATGATGTACGGTATGTTTAATAAATAAACATTTGGAAATGTTTTCTATGTATGAATATTGAAAAGCTGACGACGAGCGCCGTCCAGCGGATTCCAGCAGAAGCAGCGGTCGACAACTGTTAATGTATATTTCTGGCTGTTTCTTGAATTCTAGAATTCTATTTCTATTGTTTCTTGAATTCCAGAAACCATGGTCAAAGAACTATACGAGTAAAACTGGCTTATTTTAGTCGGTCTAGCTTATGTCCCCCCAAATCGAGATTTTGGCTTAAGGTTAATGTTTTATTACTTCTCTCAGTTGATGATTTATTAATATATTTTATCCTTTCATTGGGATGTCTAAGTATTAGAGACAGTTAACTTTTTAATTGATATTAGCTTCACCTTCATTGTCAAGTAGATATTGACGGATTTGGCTGCTATTTCTAACGTCACTAGAAGCATTACTATACGCCCGTCGTATTACTGTTGCTTAGCAACTTGATTAACTTAAGGTATTGGGGCTTAAGGTATGTTCGAGAATAGTAAAAAGAGAGCGGAGTGGGAGTGAGCGGGAGCCAGGGATGAGGGAGACAGAAAAAGGAAGAGAGACAGAAGGGGAGAGAGAAGGTGAGAAAGAGACAGAGAGAAAGGGAGTGAGTTGGGGAGAGCGAGAGCCAGAAAGAGAGTGAGGGGTATCCAGGAGAGAGAGGGGGAGTTAAAGAGAGGGAGAGGGTGCGATTGGGAGCCAGAGAGAGAGAGAGACTGAGAGGGGGGAAAACAGAGAGAGAGAGGGGGGGTATGACACTTGCGCTTTATTGGAGACTGGTTTAATAATCTTATATTTAACTAACGCTTATATGATGAACGCTAATGAGGAACTATAGGAGAGATTCTAAGATAAGCATTAACACACACACACACACTGACATATATATATATACATATATAGGAAAATGTTAAACCCCGACGGTAGAGCACTATTAAACTATATTTACATAATCTATATATCTAATACAGAGAATGTCTGTCTGTCTGTCAGCTCCCTAAAACTCGAGAACCACCCAACCGATTGTTTTCAAACTTTACACATGTAATACTTATGGTCCTGTGAGTATTTTGAGAAAAAAATATTGCAAATTTTCAATGCCCTAGGGACCGCATTAGGCAATTTAGCGATCTCTCTCTATAATTCTTAGTCTTTCTTTTTAGATAGATACATAGATATAACGTTGCGCCCTTATAATCTCTGTCTGTATGTCTGGCTGTCTGCATTACGACATTATGACGCTGTGTGTGTGTATATATGTATATATAGTGTGTGTATATATATATAGTGTGTAACGTTTTTCGAAATATTGACTTCTGCGTTCACAGATTGATTTTTTTAGTTTCAGAAGATCCCGTTAAGAGTGAAAGCAGCGATTCTTTGCTTAAACTTTAATCTGTTATTTTAACACACACACATACACACATATATATATATATATATATATATAATTATATATTCGTGTACAGATATTTTTGCATACACAATAACAAAATATAAACAAACGTATTTATTTCACGAGGCTCGATAAGGATAAATATATATCAAATATATAAGAACCCTAGAGCAAATCTCGAGCAACGCCGAGCCATTCTGTTAATATATTCTATAAAGAAAGAATTTACGTATAGTTGAGATTTAGAGAGAGTAAGTGATAGACATGACAGGTTGACAGTCAACTAACCCGAGGTGTGGGTGTTGGGGTGATTTAGCAATGGATGAAATTGACCGCAGTTATTTCTGCTGCATCTTGTAGCCGTAAAGTGAGAATAGTTGCCTTTTGAAGTGCCTCTATAGGCGAGAGTGACCTCATGGTTGTCTGGTCATTTAACGGGATTTGCAACGAAATGTTGAGTGCATTCTATATGAAAATAGGCGTAGTTTCATACAATATATATATATAATATATATATATATATATATATATATATATATATATATATATATATATATATATATATATACTCAGTACTTATGTCCGCTAACATATCACCACTTCGAATACAAATATGACGCTTATTATATCCGCAAATTAAGGCGTGGATTGACAGTATCGGTAGAGGGTCGGACACCATGCGACAAAATAAAGTACCAGTAATGCACTGGGATAATTGCTGACCTTGTGCCAAAAGTAGAAACAATTATATATATATCCTCCTTTGTCGAGCCTCTACGTGGCAGTTCAGATATTGTCCCCTTTCAATCCGACCGTCTTTCATAAATAAAGAAAGAAGCAGATGTTGCATAATGTAATCCCAAGTAAACCTCTTCCACCTCACCATGTTTGAAATTAAACTGGACGGCTATAGGTGAGGATGAAAGGGCGCTGACGGTAGATCTGCAGGATCAAAACCTACCTGTGGCTAAACAACAACAACAACAACAACAAAAACAACAACAACAACAGCAATAATGACAACAACAACAACAGCAACAACATCAACTGCAACAACATCAACAACAACAACAACAACAACAACAACAACGACAACACCAACAGCAACAACAACATCAAAAGCAACAGCAACAACAACAACAACGACAACAATATCAACAGCAACACCAACAGCAACAACAACAATAACAACAACAGCAGTAGAAACACTGATCAGGATGTGTTAACTAAATAGACGAAGATGTGGAAAGTGTCTAAATATAAAAATTGATTACTCAACGTACAACAACAACAACAATAATGAGTATGATGATAATAATAGTAGTAGTTGTAGTTGTAGAATGATAATAATGATAATAATAATAATAATAATAATAGTAGTATATTGGGAAGTTTACGAAATT
>OZ024742.1:36545291-36562791 GCA_964016885.1 Eledone cirrhosa | reverse complement strand
TATATATACGTATGTGTATATTTATATTTATATATATATATGCATATATATGTACGTATATATATATATGTACATACACACACACACACACACACACACACACACATACATATATATATATATGCATGATATATATATATATGTATATAAGTATATATGTATATGTATGTGTATATATATATGTATATATGTATGTATGTACATGTATACATAAGTATTTATTTATATATATATGTATATATATGTATATATATGTGCGTATACATATATATGTACACACACACACATATATATATATATATATGTGTGTGTTTATCTATGTATCTCCTCCCCCCCTCTCTCTCTCTCTATATATATATATATATATTCACACATCCAAGATGGATGAGTTGCATAACATCGAGTGCTTTTCCTAACATTACATCATGTTTGACTATACGGAATGACCAGTTCGATCCAGTGGTGAACCACCAAACTTATATATATGTATATATGTATATATATATGACTCTGTCTCTCTCTATATATATATATAACGAAGGAGTTGTGGTAAGGAACCAGACCAAAAATTGTAATTTAGTCCAGAAATAGCCTTCGAAACGGCTTGAGCTCTGCCGTCGGGATCTTACTTTTTCCTATACTATATATATATATATATATGTTCAGCTAATCAAAGTGTGTATACAGTTTTTGGGAACAACCTATAATATATAGATGCCTATGCTCTACCAACATATTGAGTACCTCTTTTAACACACACACATACACGCCGCCTCCACACATATACTACCATTTTTGCATATTTATGCATTACCAAGCGGTTGCTTAGGCTCCTCGTACTTGGTACCACACAACCTCTTGTAATACAGGTCAAACTGATAATATAATATTCTTAACTGACACCATTGCTCCTTTCTTTCGTTTGTACGTATGTTTGTTTGTGTATATGTATGTCTGTATATGTATGTCTGTATATGTATGTCTGTATATATATATATACATATGTGTGTATATATATATATATATATTTGAAAATGTGTGAGATCCTTGGTACAGTTAGGTATATTTGAAAAAAAGGAAAAAATGACTTCACTTGTAGTATTAAAAAATGTATTATTTAATGTTATAATATAATTGTTTCTACTTTTGGCACAAGGCCAGCAATTACCCAGTAGATTACTGGTACTTTATTTAATCGACCCCGTAAGGATGAAAGGCAAAGTTAACCTTGGCGGGATTTGAACTCAGATCATAAAGAGAGGTTACTCTTTGCGTCAAAGCATGATAATATTATGAGTTGGTAGAACCAGTAAGTTCTTTGTTAACTTCGGTGGGAAGAAATTTAGAGATTCCTGGTTAACTTGGGTTGGAGAACTTTCTCGCATTCGTCTGTCTGTGGCGATTGTCAAACTGACAAAGAACTTACTGGATCTACCAACTCATAATATTATAATATTATATTATATTAACAGTATCGGTAGAGAGTCGAACACCATGCTTTGAAGCATAGAGTTACGTCCCTTTATGATCTGAGTTCAAATCCCGTCGAGGTTAACTTTGCCTTTCATCCTTACGGGGTCGATAAAATAAAGTACCAGTAATGTACTGGGTGATTGCTGGCCTTGTGCTTAAAATAGAAACAATTATATTATAACATTAAATCATAAATTTTTTAACACTACAAGTGAAGTCATTCTTTACAAGTGAAGTCATTCTTTTACTTTTTTTCAAATATATATATATACATCTATATATATATATATATATATATATATATATATATATATATATATAGACACACACACACACACACACACACACACACACACACACACACACACACACACACATATATATATATATATATATATACACTTACATACATACATACAGACACACATATATATATATATGTATAATGTATATATATGCGTATGTATGTATAATGTATATATATAGATAAATAGATAAATGTGTTTATGTATGTGTATTCGTACGTCTATATACGTATATATACATGCATACATATATGAATACATACATACTTACCTATATACATGCATACATACATACACACCTACATACATACATACATACACACCTACATACCTATATACATACCTATATATATATATATATGTGTGCATGTGTGGATACATAATACTTAAGATAGTCGTAGTTAAGAATTATCTCTATCATGTCAGATAAGTGACTCAACTCTACTTCATCGTCGTATCAGCATTTCAAGTTCAAACTACACACTCACACACACACACACATATACACATACACACATATATACACATACACACACATATACACATACACACACACACATATACACATACACACACATATACACATACACACACATACACACATACACACATATACACATACACATACATTTACATGCGCACACACACACATACACACATATACACATACACACATATATTTACATGCGCACACACACACATACACACATATACACATACACACATATATTTACATGCGTAAACACACACATACACACATATACACATACACACACATATATTTACATGCGCATACACACACACATATACACATATATACACACATGCACACATATACACATATAGACGCATATACACACATACGCACATATACACATATAGACACACATACACACATACACACATACGCACATATACACACATATACACATATACACACACATACAGACATACGCACACATATATGCGTACATACACACACAAATGTATACAGATAGTCATACACAAATGCAGACACATAGAAACATGATTTTATTTTGGGTTTAAAGTGGTGAAGTGACAGAGTTGCTAGAAGGTCAGATAGAAGGCTTTACTGTATTCATTCCGGCTCTGCGATCTGAGTTCAAATCCCAGGACGGCTTTGTCGTCAATCCTTTTGAGGTTGATAATGAATGTACCCGTTTAATACTGACGTCGTTTCTTTCTCTATATCTCTTATTATACTTCCTCTCCTTATTCTCCCTCTCTCTGTATCCTCCTTCTTCTCTGAAAGAGATCAACTCTGTTCAGACTTAGTGAGAAATGGACTTCTTCAGGAATCTATGCCTAAAACACAGTATGCCACAATGGCGCCGTATGTCACAGAAGAGTTGAACTATGCTCTCTACCTTTATCTCTTCTGGATGTTTGAACGATCTTCTCTACCTTGATCTTCACTGGAGAGTTGAACCACGTTCTCTACAATCCTCGGCTCTAGAGGATTGAACCACCTTCTCTGCCTTCATCACCACTGGCGAGTTGAACCACGTTCTCTACAATCCTCGGCTCTAGAGGATTGAACCACCTTCTCTGCCTTCATCACCACTGGCGAGTTGAACCACGTTCTCTACAATCCTCGGCTCTAGAGGATTGAACCACCTTCTCTGCCTTCATCACCACTGGCGAGTTGAAAAACGTTCTCTACTTTCATCTTCACTGGAAAGTTGGGCTACGTTCTTTACCTACATCTTCCTCTCTGTGTGGAACTTGAGAAGTAAGTCTCGAGGTGTTGATAAGATGTTTCCGCCAAACTTATAGTGGGTGGGGCATGTTATACGAATGCCATTTGCCGAAAGCCAACACTGTACTACTGACAGCTTCCTGAAGCTCAAAAGAAACGTGATTGACATCGCTTACACTATAAGGGAACTACAAAGAAAAATCTGAAAGAAAAAAAGAAAAAGAAAACTCACAAAAAAAGCAAACAGATAAAACCTCCAGGTGTAGCCCTCACGACAAATAGAAAAATAATTCCCAACTTTTTCAAGTTCCACTTGGAAAGGAAGGTGAGGGAAGAGGGAAAGTGCAGCCCCCAGTATATTTGTTAAAATATGGGCGAATGGGCCTACTCTGAGCATATGCCTTTAGTCTTGTTGCATAACATTTTTGTTACAAACTTTGTTAGAATCTGTTAATAGGGCACCACACATTGTCCACAGAAAAAGCGACCTCATAATATCTGGACCAAAGTCCCAAATATCTGAGCTGTATTTTGTTGAATCTCGCACTAACAAGCTTAGAAAATGAAGGTGATACGCCCCTCATCTTCCAGCCAGATGTCACGTGACAGCGACTCACTTTCGAGTCTAAAGGTTGAAGACAACTACACTACCACCAACGTCACCACTGTTATAACCACCACCACAACTATAGATAACAAGGCCACAACAACAGCAGAAGCACAATCGGCAAAGACAACGAACACAACAGAACCACAAACAACGGCAACGATAAAAACAACAACTAAAACAACAACAACAACGACAACAACAACGACAACAGCAATGACAACAACAATGACAACAACAGTAGCAAAAAGAACAATAAAAAACAACAGCAGCAACAACAATGGCAATGACAGCAACAGCAACAGCAACAGCAGCAACAACAGCACCAGCAACAACAGCACCAGCAACAACAACAACAACAACAAAACAGCAGCAACAACAACGGCAATGACAACAACAGCAACAGCAATAGCAGCAACAACAACAGCATCAGCAACAACAACAACAACAACAACAACAACAACAAAACAGCAGCAGCAACAACGGCAATGACAACAGCAACAACAACAACAACAACAACAACAACAACAACAACAACAACAACAACAACAACAACAACAACAACAACGGCAATGACAACAACAGCAACAGCAGCAACAACACCAGCAGCACCAGCAACAAAAACTGTGAAATTGTTCCACATGGACATCACAAGCAGGGAGGAATGTTTTTCTCAGGCAGCCAGACTCATAAAAGTTGCCCAAAACCCGGGTCACCATAACTGTTCAATCTGAGGTGTTGGCAACAGCAGAAAGAAAAAAACAACAACTTTCTTTATAGATATATTGGCATTAAGTCCAGAAAGACGGAGCTGACGCCACAATCCCACGTGTAGGCAGCTCTAGTGGGGATTGATGCTAGGCATGCAGCACGTGGCGAGGGCCAAACAGGTTGGCAACATCTCGGTGTTCTTCAATGGCAGGGCTCTTTCAAAGAAGTACTGTGGTTGCCTGCAAAACGAACCAATTTATTTTATTTCTCTCACACATGGGAAGAAGGACACTAAAATCTATAATGTTGGGACCCCGCCGGAAATAGTTATCTGGTGGATCCTAGTATGCATCATTCTAGAAGATAGCGAAACGCTCTGGGAGGGAGGACCTGGAGGGAGAACTTGTCTGGGATCAGTCTGGAGATACTTTTCCAGATCAAACCAGAGAAGATTGAAAAGATCCTAGGCCCTATTCGCCTTCTGGGTATCATGGAGCTATGGGTATCAGTGAGGGGTAAACACCCAGCAGTCATTTGTGAAGGAAAATAGAACAATTTAGAGGAAGAACTACAGGGTCCCCTTGCTGCAAACATCAGGACCTCAACAGACACAACCACCACTGCCATCAATCCTCCTCCACCACCACCACCACCACCACCACCACCACCACCACCACAACAACAACAACAACGAACAACAGTAGCAACTGCGGCACCAACAACACCAGCAGTACTGACAGCCCTAACAAGACCAACAACATCCTCAACAGCAGCGACTGAACCACCACCACCAACAACAAAAACAGAATCCAACAAAACCACCCAGGTGGTCCATCAAGAAAGCTCACCCTCTCTCTCTCTCTTCACTCGCTCTAAACACACACACACACACACACACACACACACACACACACACACGCACACACACACACGCACATAAACACACACACAAAGTCACAAACATACTTGTATTCTCACCATTATCAGACACATGCACCTCTTCGTCACTCAGTGGGAGAGAAAAGATAACGCACCCTCCTTCCCCACAAAAAAGCCGCACGCACAAAAACCCAGACAACACCAAAGCCCTCTCCAGAAAACAAAAAACACCCACCCACACGAAACATATCAAGCACATATGAAACAACACCACCTCCATCACCACCACCCTAGCTGGCAACAGAACCATCATCAACACCACCACCAATACCATCATCAACCCTAAAACAGCCAACCACAACCAAAAGAGAACAGGAACACACAAAATCAACAGCAAACAACACCACTTACAGAAAACCTCGTACTAGTAAGAAAAGCCAACCAAGAAGTGATGGCTCTCATAGCACGAAGTAAAGAAATTGAGAAAAAAGGGGACATTTTTTGGCACCAGCACATTTAAAGTGCCTGAAATTCTACTGATGGTACGAATGTCACTGGGTGTCTTTCCCTTTGTTCTTTGGGATCACCTTTAAGAGCCTACTTGACGCTCTTACATTAGGCATTCCTATGACATGCGGAAAGCTTTCCCTATTGCCTCTGTAGGCAATAGGGAAAGCTTTCCGCATGACATAAGAATGCTTAATGTAAGAGCGTCAAGTAGGCTCTTAAAGGTGATCCCAAAGAAAACCTCAACAGATATGGAGATTGAACCACCCGATCTCCAACAGCACCCGGAGGGTAAGTAGCACCCTCTTTTCCTCTCTTAACTAACCAGTCTACATGGCTATTATAAGAGTAGGATGCATAAATGTTCGTGGCCTGTGGTCGTCCTGGAAGCAAGGTAGCTTGCTCAAAGACCTCAGGTCACTAGCTTTGGCTGGGACTGATGTCAGTGAGACCAGGATTTCCGACGCGCTTGCACTAACCCCTATTTTTGATTACTATGACATCTTCACATTCCTTAGTCGGCCTGGAATGAGGGGCGTGCTGGCAGTGCTGTTTAGGAAAGGCTTCAATCCCGAGGCACGGACGATCTTCCTGAACTCGGACGGTAAACTGGTGATTCTGGACGTTGTGGTGGATTGGCAGTATCAGTAGAGGGTCTGAGGCCATGCTTTGCAGCATAGAGTTACGGCCCTTTATGATCTGAGTTCAAATCCCGCCGAGGTTAACTTTGCCTTTCCTCTTTACGGGGTCGATAACATAAAGTACCAGTCACGCACTGGGGTCGATGTAATCGACTTTCCCCTCCCCCAAAAGTGTTGGCCTTGTGCCTATATAAGAAACCATTATTGCTAGTAGTAGTAGTAGAAGTACAGACACACACGCACACGCATATATATATACATATAAATACATACATACATACATATATATATATGTTCCATATTTTGAGTTCGAAGAATAAGTTGCTCAACAATAAAATCGAAAAATCAATTTATTGCAACCAGACTTGCAAACCAGAAAAATGTTCGCACTACAAGTGCAAATCGAACCCTTAACTTCCTACTACCACGTGAGAAACTGCATATACTTAGACTTTCTACCCTCTTATTGAATCTAACCCCTTTAATTGCCCACAGTACCAATACTTATGTCCCTCTCTCCTCCTTCATTCCTTTTTTCTTTTTTCGTTTTCTTCTTTTCTTCTCTCTCTTTTTTTTGTTCTCTTTTCTTTTCTTCTTTTTTCTCTTCCCCCTTTTTTATATATATATTTATCTCTCTATCTGCCCCCCCCCCCTCTCTCTCTCTTTCTCCCACTATAAAAAATGTAATTCTCTTTAACTCCCTACACTGTAAATTGACGACATCAAGTCTACGAATCAAAACTGATCGAGGAATCCTTCCATCTTTACCCCTCCCCCCATCACCGTTTGTCCCTCTACTTATTCATTATTTTGATAATTTGGAGGTGAATAACAGTTATTATCGAGTGGCTACTATTTGCTGTATAGCGATATAAGGTTGCGCTTACCAATGAAACGGTCGTAAATACCTGGATAAAATCCTTTTTTTAATGCTTACCTGTGTTTTCTCTTTATTTGTTTATACTCCAAGATTGAACGGGATTTACTAACCAGATTCTTGCAAACTTGCGGAGTTACCCCTAACCGAACGTTGGAAACCGTCCAAGAAACTGGATTACAATAAGCAATTTCCTGCTTTCCTAACTATATATATATATATATATATATATATATATATATATATATATATATATCCAGGGAGTGTAACTTGGGGTTACTGTAGGTTCACCCAGGTGAACACTCGATGTTTAGGTTCACTTCAGTGTCGAGGTGTAGAGCTAGACAGAGTGTGTATATATATATATATATACATATATATATATATATATATATATATATATATATATATATATATATATATATATATATATATATATATATATATAGTGACGAAACATAAGTCAATTGCATGAACTCATAATCCTTTATTTACTGCTATATATATTTCGATGATAGCCATTGAATGGCTATGACCTCATCAGGCAGTTAGTCAGTTCTTAGATATGCCAGCTCTGTGTTTTTGGTGTTGATGGTATCACAGCCTTGGGACATATATATATACCAACTACTTATTGCTCTACATGGCTGAATACAATAAATGTAGTCTGAGATTTTCGAATATTAGTAATAATATTTGATTTGTTTGCAATTATGCAAACAGTCTCATTTATCAGCCATGTCAGTAGAATGAGCCTCTCATTCTCGCTCTTGTGTTGGTTGTAAACAGGTAAACAGAACTGCAGACACTAATGTTTCTGGGTGATTACCCTTCATCAGTGCAGTTTACTGCTTACCAGCCTACTGTCAGAGAAGTGAAAAAATATATTTTCTGAAATATACAGTGACTGGCTAGTCAGTCAGATCTTATATATATAAATATATGAGAAGACCCCCTTCGGTCACGAATGACCATGTGATTTGCACCAAGAAAGTTTCCCTCCGAGGCACAAGTCCGGGCAAGATTATTTGTGGAAGACCAGCAGTCGCCCATGCATACCACCTCCCCTCTCCAATGATGTCCAAGGGAAAGGCTATGGCCGATACAGTTTGATACCAGTGGCGTCACAACTCATTTCTACAGCTGAGTAAACTGGAGCAACGTGAAATAAAGTGTCTTGCTCAAGGACACAACGCATCACCCGGTCCGAGAATGAATCGAACTCACAACTTTTTGATTGCAAGCCCAATGCTTTAACCACTATATATATATATATATATATATATATATATATATATATATATATATATATATATATATATATATATAAATAAATAAATATATATACATATATATATATATAAATATATATGTGTATATATATATATATATATATATATATATATATATATATATATATATATATATATATATATATATATATATATATATAAATATATATATATATATATATGTATATATATATATGTATATATATATATATATATATATATGTATATATATAAATATATATAAATATATATGCAAAGTTTTATTTAAATTGTTGGGTTAACAACGAGTAAATATTTATAACTGATATAAAAGCACTCAACAAGTATTTGGAGTATATTTACGATATTAAATAAATGGAAACTGATTTTTTTGTTTTTTATTTACTTTTTGTTTCTGATATTTTTATTTTTATTGATATACTAGCAGTAAAGCCCGGCGTTGCTCGGGGTCGCTCAGTAGCTGTGTTAAAGTTACAATGTTAAGTTTCTTTCTTGGCTTAAAAACTGTAGTGTCTACTGTGCAGACTTGCATGTGGTGTTTTTGATTAATATTCCCTCAACCAACAATATGCCTTATGAAGTTAAGAAAACATAACGATAACCCGAATGTTATAACAAAAGAGGATGCTGGGGATAGAAACTTCACTGGTTATTTATTAACAAAGATCGAAAATGTAAACACTGCAACGCAGAGAAAAACATTAGCGTAACCAAATTATCAGTTATGTCTGTCTGCACGCCTATATCACCTCTCTGCACGACTGTCTGTCTGCACGCCTATATCACCTCTCTGCACGACTGTCTGTCTGCACGCCTATATCACCTCTCTGCACGACTGTCTGTCTGCACGCCTATATCACCTCTCTGCACGACTGTCTGTCTGCACGCGTATATCACCTCTCTGCACGACTATCTGTCTGCACGCGTATATCACCTCTCTGCACGACTGTCTGTCTGCACGACTGTCTGTCTGCACGCCTAACGACGAAATATTTGCTTGTTTTACGTAGTCTTTAAATAGACTTGTTTTCAAGTAAAAATATTGTTTTAAAATGCTTTTAAATGGAAATGAAGCAAAACGGGTGTATTGTGTTAATGTCATTTTAAACGCTGAGAAAGCCAGCGTAATTTTTTACGTAAGACGCTCAATGTAAACAGAACAAAGGGAAATAACTGATAACTTACGCTCAAAAATCGATACATTATATTCGATTTCGTCACATAGGGTGGGTCAATTTGAAATTTTTTTTTTCCGATGTCTTCGCTAGGGCTCAATGTACAAGTATAGCAATTTCGGTGCAATTCCGTGAGAGATTCTAAGAGGAGATGTGTGCCAAAAATCGATAGACAGACAGACAACCACAGTTTTATATATATAGATTGATATCTGTTCTCTGTTTGTGCTTGAACGGTGGTCATGTAGAGTAGTGACATGAATAGTGTTGTTAAAATTAATGTAGACTCTATGTGTGTTTGTGTGTGTGTGCATGTATGTGTATACTGGAATTTTTATAGCACAATGGGAATGTTTTCGTGTGGAATGGGAGTTTGCAGAGCTGGTCACGTGAATTCACATGGATGTATATGGTGTGGGATCTGGGATGGCCTTCTATTTTGTCTCAACTCTGATATAAACCTATGAATTTTAAACTGGACGTGTGATCATTATTTTTCACACATTATTAATGCGTGTCTCATTCGTGAATACTGATATTTACATTATAATGCCTGTTTTATACGAATTGGTATTTTTTACATTGATGAAACATAGTGTTTTAAATCTGCCTCGTTTTTGTCTGGATGTTTTACTTTTCTTTTCTCTCTATGTGACGGCTGTTTTCTCTCTTGACCACATGTGTCTCTCTCTACATTAATACTAGAGCTAAATAAATAAATAAATAAATAAATATATCATTGATACGTCATTCAACTGGTGCACAACTACCTATTTTCTTTCTCTCTATCTCTATCTATATCTATCTCTCTATATTTTCTCTCTCTCTCTCTCTCTCCTCTCTTCTCTCTCTCTCTCTCTATCTGTCTCCCTCTGTGTTTTTTCCTCTCTCTATATATCTCTCTCTGTTTCTTTACATGAGTTTCTTCTCTCTATCTGTCTCTCTATGTCTGTTTCTCTCTCTGTTTGGTTGCATGCATTTCTTCTTTTTCTTCGCTTTTTTCTCTCTTTCTTTTTATAACTGTCCCTAATATTTTTTCCACTACCAAATCAACTTTTCAAATAGAAGTCGAAGTTGAAAGGTATGTCGAATCTATCTATTTATAAGACTGTTTATATTGTATTTTGTCTGAAGAAGGCATAACATATTTTTAATATGATATCCCTGAAATATATATGATGAAATAAATATGGTTTTATAAATATAGTTTCCATTTATTTAATATCGTATAAATATATATATATATATATATATATATATATATATATATATATATATATATATGTGTGTGTGTGTGTGTATATATATATATATACACCTTATGTGTCCTTAAAACAGTGCACACATATATTTATTTGTTCATATCCAATTGAGTTCTTCGCACGAGGCTTGAATTCCTGACAGGGTTCAATGACCTGCGTGTATATTATTTTATTTTTCACGATGACCTCCCCTTCCCATTTGGGGACAGTGTGAGATTTTCTTTAGAGCTGCTGGACATAAAACCTAGGCAGCTCTTTCTAGCACTGATGGAGATTATCGCTAACTATTAATGTTGATTTAGTTATTAATATTGATATTATTGGGCTCCCACTGAAGATTTATAAGAACCCACTTGCATGGGAATCCATTGATCTTATGCAGGCTTCTACATAACTTGGTAAAATTTCACCCACCATGTAGAAATCTTGTAATGAAACGATCGTATGGGGAATGAGATTTTAATATATCTCATATAAAATAATACAGCCGATTATTCACACAATACAATATAGTTAGCACCCCAAACGTTTAATTGGGAATATACTCCGGTATTTCCTAATGTTTGTTGAGTGAGTTGGAAATTGGTCGGAGTATCGCTAATAGCTTTCTCCGTTTATGTATTTATGTATGTATATATACATATATATATATATATAGGAGCAAGTATGACCCTGACGGCAGAGCTCAAGCCGTTTCGACGGCTAATTCTGAGTCCAGAATTAGCCGTCGAAACGGGTTGAGCTCTGCTGTCGGGGTCATACTTGTTCCTATTACCCACTCTACTACCCTAAGTATTGAGTACTTTGGTACGTTATGGTCTATCTAGTTCCTTTTCACATTTACTTCGTTATATATATATATATATATATATATATATATATATATATATATATATATATATATATGTGTGTATATATATATGTGTATATATATATTTCGTTTCTTCGTTGTTTTTGGTATTGTGTGGCTAGGTCTGCCTGCCGCAATTTTCAATTTGTCAAGCTGTCTAAACGTATGTTATTACTCTAAGGGCAACCTTATTGAGTGCTTTGCTGCTCATTCCTAATTGTAGGTCGTTAGCTTGGCCACAGCCAAAACTTCGATTTTACTAAGCTTCCACTTGTATATATATATATATATATATATATATATATATAATTATATATACAAAATAATGTTGGGGTTTTAAGACATAAGTTAGCATTAACTCTATCACAAGAAGAAGAACAACAACAGCAACAACAACAACAACAACAACAACAACGACTGCAGAAACCACAATAACAACAAAAAATCCTGCACCGTTTCATCTGTTAAATCTTTGCTAGCATATTAGTTGCACGAATGCCACCATTGCAACAGGTGCAACAACTGCATGAAAGCACCATAGACTGTGTCAGGGGTGCAGTTGTTATCTGTCTCGTTTGCGATGTTGTTGCTTATCAAACTAACGTACCGATAAGGCAGACATTCTCAACACTTTCCTAGACATATCCTATACTACTACCACTACCACCACCACTACCACTACCATTACCAATAACAACAGCAACAACTACATCTGTACCTCCCTGACCACCACCAACAACAACACCACCACCACCACAACCACCACCACCGCCGCCACCACCACCACCACCACTATCACCACCACCACCACCACCACCACCACCACCACCACGACGACGACGACCACCACCACCACCACCACCACCACCACCACCACCACCACCACCACCACCAATGATATTAAATAAATGGAAACTATATTTATGAAACCATATTTATTTTATTATATATATTTCAAGGGTACCAAGACACATTGGTACGCTTTCATGAGATAAAATACAAAGTTTGTTTTATAAATAGAGACATACCCATGAAAATCATACCTTATCGGTTGGAAATTCACTGGATAGTGGAAATATATTAGGGATTTTTCAAATTTATGTGTGAATATGCAAATGAATATGTAAATAATTGAAAAACAACCGTTTATTTAAACGACTATAGAGAGAGAGAGAGAGAGAGAGAAGAGATAAGAGGAGAAGGATAAAATAGTGCGAGAGATAGAGGGAGAGAGAAGAAAGAAACAAGAGAAGATGAATAAAAACTTATATAACGTTAATTTGAGGGAAATATATTCTAAGTAATATATTTTAATAGTACGTGTATTTACGATTATTAGTTGTTTAAAATTTGTTTATAATATGATATTTTTCTTCTGTTATAAGTAGATAAATAAATAAATAAATACATAAATAAATAAATAAATAAATAGATGGGTATATCATGTTATAGATAATTGTTCTAATGAGTTATGGGGGATATTGGTTTTGTATTTAATGTAAATAAATATTAAGTTAAATTAAATTAAATTAACTGAGTTAATAAGAATATTTATATTTATATGATTTAAAATGGGAAGATACGGAAAAAACTCCGGTTTAATTTATTTATTCGTTAGTGTGAGACTATTTAGTCAAAATAAGTATAGATGTTGAAATATACATTTAGCCAGAATCAGTTGAAAAAATATTGAAAAAGTATTGAAAAAATATTGCAAAATGTGAAAAAATAAAAAAAAAAAAAATAATTTATAAGAGATAAGTAATTTTTAAAGAAATAAAAATTAAAGAAATAAAAATAAAGAAATAAAAATTATTAAAATTAAAATTAAAATTTAAAAAAAAGATTAGAATTATATACGTATATATTTTATGAAACTTTAAGAAGTGGAATTACAGCAAATGTTATAGATATTATGATTTAGAGATATTGTTATAGAAATAAGTAGAAATATTATAAGTATAATTATAAGTTATATATAGTTCTGAATGTTGAATTATGCAAACAAGCCTCATTTTTAAAGCCATATCAGTAGAATGAACCCCACATTCTTGCTCTTGCGTTGGCATGTAAACAGAACTGTAGACACTAATCTTTCTGGGTATAATCCTTCATCAGTAAAGTTCACACACACACACACACGCACACACGCACGCACACACACACACACACACACATATATATATATATATATATGTAGAGTGGGCTGCTGTACGGAAATATTTTAACCGTCCATCCATGTCTGTGAGCGTTTTTTTGAAAATAAAATTTTGTGTGGTACTAAATAAAAGCCCCAAACACTCCAGGTGTGTGAAAGGCACAGAACCCACAATAAAAAGATGTGCTCTAATACATGTAGCGTACACTTGTACTGACCTTACGATATACAATGTTAAATGGTAGAGAAGTGGATTCAAACTGTGCTAGAACAATAATTAGATGGACATGATATGTAGGAGGTGGCTATGGACATGTCGATAATATATATATATATATTAACATAAATACACACACCACTTACACACACACACACATATATATATATATATATATATATATATATATATATAAACTCGTGTGAACCAGAATAGGGCGGCGAACATTTTGAAAATAGAATTAGAAGCTTTCACCGTTAATTACCGCTAATACCTATTTTCACTGTTATATTGCCCTAATATTAGACTATTTTCTATAGTTCATTTACGGTGAAAGCTTCTAATTCTATGCCCCCCTCTCTCTCTCTCTCTCTCTCTATATATATATATATATATATATAGATATATATATATATGTGTGTGTGTGTATGTGTGTGTGTGCATATATAGCAGAGTTTACACACGAACGCGAAATACGTGCGAACGAATGAAAAGAAGCCTCTAACTTCCTCATCAGCCACCCCCTGGTCAATGCAATTTCATGCATTTGTGTGTGCGTATATATGTTCATATGGACATTTCTTTAACTTAGGTACAGGAGTACATTAGTTTCTCATATATATGTCAGTTTCTTTTCCCTCAATCTCTCTCTACTTCTTAATATATTTATTAAAATCTATTTATCTATAATGTGTCTGGCTGTCTGTTTACCCCTCTCTTTCTCTTCCCGCCTCTCTCTTTCTCTCTTTCTCTCTCTCTCTCTCTCTCTCTCTCTCTCTCTCTCTATATATATATATATATATATATATATATATATATGGATGTATATATAATGTATTTTGCAATATATATATATATATATATATATATATATATATATATATATATAGAGAGAGAGAGAGAGATAGAGAGAGTGTATTATATATGTATATAAACATAAACACATACGCGCACACAGACATATAATACATACATACATGCATATATATATATATATATATATATATATATATATATATATATATATATATATCAAGGAAAACAACACAATAAAATAATGATATATATTAGTTTAATGCTTGATATAGTAGGAAAAGCGTCTTAATCATTCGAACGATAGTCCTTTATCAGAAGATAAAATGAGAGAGCAGAAAGAAAGAGAGGGATTTTCTTTTCAAGAGAAAAACACACAACCACATAACCACATAACCACACTCAGATTCACACACATAAATATATATATGTGTAAGTTTAATAATTTGAGACATCAACATGGTAGAGAAATCTCATAACTGTTTCTACTTTAGGCACAAGGCCAGCAATTACCCAGTGCATTACTGGTACTTTATTTTATCGACCCCATAAGGATGAAAGGCAAAGTTAACCTCGGCGGGATTTGAACTCAGATCGTAAAGGGACGTAACTATGCTGGAAAGCATGGTGTCTGACCCTCTACCATACTGCCAATCCAATAACAATATCATGATCATCATCCTCATGATGATTATCATCATGATCATCATCATTCAACGGATATTAAATGATGTTGACGATGATGGTGATGATATGTATTTATATAAATATTTATATGTTATGTAATAAGCAACATAAGATAATTATTTATGTTGGTTATATTCCTGAAAACTGTACAGTGCTCAACTTTCCAGCCCGGAATTTAACCAACATAAATAATTATCTTATGTTGTTTATTACATAACTAATAAGCTCTGTAACCTACATAGAGCACTCTTTTTTCCTAGACCTTTCCGACTTCATAAATATTTATATGTATAGTATAGAATGTATGTCCCGATGAGAACCAGTTAAGTTCGAAATGCATCGACGATTGTTCCCTTTGCTTCTGCTGGACACCACCAGAGGGCGATAGCCCCAGTGTTTTGCATAGCTACGGCTTTCTAAATGTTTATCTATAAACATACCGTATTTCTTTAGAAATACGAAATTCCAATACATATATATATGTATAAATACATAGAATTCTTTCGACAGTCTTTCACACAGATTCCGTCTCTGTAATTTAATTCACAAGGATTCGGTAGACTCGAAACAATGATAACATCTCTTGCCAAATTTGCCAGACAGTCGGATTGAACCCGGGATCTGATAATTGGGAAGCGAAATTCTTGATTCCGGAATCAAGCCTGCTCAACATGGGTCCTGCTACACACACTCACACGCGCTCACATACACATAGGTATACACACATACGCTTATATAAATATCGGGATAAAAACCACACGCACTCATATACATATAGTAAATCACGCACACCCATGGCAACAAACACACAGTCGCTCATGTTCACATACACACAGGGATACATATCTATATACACATATATAGAAACACATATCGCAGTTTAAGCACATACATGCATGAACATATTTAGTAAACACCTAAAATAAACATATTATCGATGCAGTTAACTCAAATGCATATTTATATGTATGTATGTATGCATGTATGTATGTATGTATGTATGTATGTATGCTTGTATGTCAGGTCACCAGTTGGTGCTACTGGTAACATGTATCCCAGTACAACCTGTCTCATGGTCGGGTCGTTGGCGACTAAACTGGCAACCCCATCAAGGTTTCTTGGTGAGGAGGGTGACTTTGGACATCCTGCAGGACTAAAAACAAAACCTGTCAAAGGGCAAAGGAGCTCTTAAGTGTCAATGGCCATCCAAAATCACTGGGAGAGATGACCCCTTAGCCTTTGTCAAGGCAGAATTCTAGGAGAAGGAAAACTCTGATATAACACCTGCAACCCTGATGGTATCCAATGATGTTGACTAGTTCTTCT
>OZ024742.1:36537791-36542791 GCA_964016885.1 Eledone cirrhosa | reverse complement strand
CCCCTACGGCTCTATCAGCAGTTATGGGACCATACATACAAAGTGCCTTATACTGATAGTTTGGTAATTTGAACGTGCGTCGCTTAGTTGTAAGGGTGGTGCAGGATTCACCGTTATGACGTTGTGAGTTCTATTCCTGGTCCTGGCGGAGTGTTCTGTTCTTGAGCAAAATAATTTATTTCCGGTTATTCCTTCAGCAAAGGAATGACCAATGGAGAAGTTCTTCCTTGTCCAGATCTCCCGATTGGTTTATTTTACTTTATTTCACTTTATTGTTAATATGTTGTATAATTACAAGTGTTTCCATGTCTCTACGCCCTTGTCTCTAGTTAATCCAGTTGCACGACTGGCCCAGTTTTTAACAAAATCTGATTGAATAATTGTATCACAATTATATGATTTTACATCCTCTTCTGATTATTGTTATTATAATTATTAGCGGTGGATTGGCAGTATCGGTAGAGGGTCGGACCCCATGCTTTCCAGCATAGTTACGTCCCTTTACGATCTGAGTTCAAATCCCGCCGAGGCTGACTTTGCCTTTCATCCTTATGGGGTCTATAAAATAAAGTACCAGTAATGCACTGGGTAATTGCTGGCCTTGTGCCTAAAGTAGAAACAGTTATTAGCATTTTAAAGGATTTTGACTGTTTTTTTTTCATGTAAGTGGTTAAATAACATTGTTTCATCCTTGTCTAATTTGAGCAGTTAACAATTTACACATCCTAAATTTAGAAAACAATAGAAGTTAAATCCGGTTTCATGTACATTTTTTATTCTTGTTGTTAGATTTTAAGCAAGAATATAAACAAGTTGTTTCTTCTTATTTGAATACGAATTTTTAAAAATAGTTTTAGAATAGTCAACATTTTCTCATACCACATTTCTAAAAAATCCTGAGCTGAGATAATAACCTTTCTATATAATCTTATACTGGCGCGGGATATCTACTCACGATGAGGGTAGGTAGAATCTCTCTTAGCCTTGGTTGGCAGTTCAACTGCTACCTATGCACATGAGGGACAGGAGGGACAGGAGCAATTTGAATGTGTTGAGATTGTAGATCAAGAATCACAATATACTGAAGAAAGGGAAGCTGTTAGGCATAGTTCATTTCAGAATTTTGATTTGGGAAATGGGAAGAAAGAGATCACGAGAATGCTTAACTGGAGCCCAGGACCAGATGGTGTTCAAGGATACTGGATTAAGAACTTTATATCAATGCACAACTGGATGAATGACTCCAGGAAAATAGAGTGCCGAAATGGATGGTAACTGGGAGAACATTCTCTGTGTGAATGAAATAGGAAAGGGGAATACTGTGTCCAATTTCAGACCGATCATTTGTCTACCTCTGTTATGGAAACTATTAACATGTGTTTAGCTGACGAATTCTTCAGGCATTCGGAAGAAAAGAAAACTTGCCGTAGGAGCAGAAAGGATGCAGAAAAAGAAGTAGAGTCACCAAGGATCAATTACTGACCGACAAAATGAACGACAAAAATCTCCTCTTAAAATTCTTCATTAAAGAATTGTAAGAGAAGATTAACATCATTGGGAGTCGCATGAATAGATTATCGTAAGACGTAGATATGGTGCCTCAGTTGGATTGAAAACCCAATGGAAATATTTGGAGTGGTAATAAATATGAGACAGTTCCTTAAAGAGAGTATGAAACAGTGGGATATTGAACTAGTCACTGGCAATGGAAAGTTAGGAAATGTGAAGATAAGACATGGAATATTCCAAGGAGACAGTTTGTAACCATTGTTGTTTGTGGTAGCGATTATTCCTCTGACACTGATGTTGAGAAAGACAAAGATATTTTATGAACTAAAGAAGAGAGGAGAGAGAGGGTCCATCCCCTTCTCTTCATGAACGATCTTAAATTGTTTGTGAAAAATGAAGATCAAATAAACAGTTTGGAAAATGGTGTTAGGATATTTTCAGATGATATCAAGATGGAATTTCGATTGTCAAAAATGTGGTGTGTTGGGCATGAAGAGAGGAAAAGTTGTTCTGAGAGAAAGAATTGCGACGCCAGATGGTAACATGGTGAAATACATCGAAGAAGGAAATGAATATAAATATATTTGAATATTGGAAGCAGATGGAATAAAAGACGAAGAGATGAAGGATCAGGTAAGCAAAGATTATGTACAATGATTGAGGACAATATTAAAATTAAAACACAACTGTGGGAATATTATCTCTGCTATCAATTCAAGAGCAGTGTCTATCATTAGATATAGTGCTGGCATCATAGATTGGAGGAAGACTCAGTTGGAGGCTTCGGATCGCAAAACGAAGAAGCTACTGATGATATATGGAACACATAATCCAAAGGCAGATGTAGCTCGATTATATATGAAAAGAACAAATGGAAGTTGGATTGGAATAGAAGATTGTGTTAGAATAGAAACGCGCGTCCAGACAGGAGTTACTGAAGTTAGTGAACGGAGCTGATCTGTTTAGAACTAACACATATGGCAAAAGTAAAGAAGAGGTACAGAATGAAAATGAAATTGCATATGAGAGCAAGACACTATATGGACAGTTCAGAAAAAACAACCGATGAAGTGAGACGAATAATATCTTATTACCGGCGGCAGTACCCGATTTTGTGACCGAAGTGACGAGGCTGGAGGTGGAGAACGTGTCACAGAACGCGGTGTCGTAGATTAAAACTTTAGCTTCCTCGAACGGGAAGAGGGTTTTCGCGCCTTGGCACTTACCATCACCACGGTTGGGATCGGCAGGCTACAGTCGTGACAAAACTCCGTCGGTCGCATCAAGACTCCTGATCTAGTCATTCAAGGTGGTGTGTCGAGGGAACGACATGCGCTATAGTGGCAATATAGCGTGTGTAGTCTGAACTCGTGTGGCATTCGTGTAGCTTACACATGTGGAGGTCGAGGACTGAGCCAAAGTAGGCGCATCATCAAAAAAGCTACCTGTTGATGACGAGGACACCGAATTGAGTCACGTGCTACTATTTGGTTGCAAGGTAGAATGCAGTCAGATGAGAGGGTGTTGGTCCCAGGATGACTCGATCCACACACACACCCATATACATGTATATATACGTTAATTGCCCTAAAATTAATGCCGAGTCTAACCAAATATAATCTATAAACCTATAGCCAATCAGACTATATATATATGAGTTTCGTTAGCCCTGAGGACCAGCCTGTTCAACCTGTGCCGATGAAAATACACTCACAAACACACACACATATATATATATATATACTCACACGAACACATGCACATTGCACGTATATATATATATATATATATATATATATATGTACACACACACACACACACACACACACATACATACACATATATATATATATATTTGTTCCTGCTGTCTGTTAAGATTAGCATTATATACAATAATTTTACTAATTAGTAGATTTATTGGCGTTTGTTTTTCGCTACTACTAGAACAACAACAACAACAACAGTAGCAACAACAGCTACTACTACTACTATTACTACTACTACTACTACTACTACTACTACTACTACTACTACTACTACTACTACTACTACTACTACTACTACTACTGCTGCTGTTACTACCACAAGTGGTTCCGGGATAATTGGATAACTACCAAGTGTTTTTATTAAATGAAAAAAATATTGTTTTTCTTTAAAATTATTTTGCCGTCTAGGATATAAGATGATACACAGACGGTTTATAGTAATACTTGGTCTATTACAGTACCTGGATTAGACAGTCAGATGGTCTATCATAACACCACAACTGTCTACTGCAGTGGTCGGCAACCTTTTGTGGTGTGCGGGCTACATAGTTATGTAGTGTCTCGTCGGCAGGCCACATAGCTATGTAGTGTCTCGGCGGCAGGCCACATAGCTATGTAGTGTCTCGGCGGCAGGCCACATAGCTATGTAGTGTCTCGTCAGCAGGCCACATAGCTATACAGTGTCTCGTCAGCAGGCCACATAGCTATACAGTGTCTCGTCGACAGGCCACATAGCTATACAGTGTCTCGTCGACAGGTCACATAGCTATACAGTGTCTCGTCGACAGGCCACATAGCTATACAGTGTCTCGTCGGCAGGTCACATAGCTATACAGTGTCTCGTCGACAGGCCACATAGCTATACAGTGTCTCGTCGACAGGTCACATAGCTATACAGTGTCTCGTCGACAGGCCACATAGCTATACAGTGTCTCGTCGACAGGTCACATAGCTATACAGTGTCTCGTCGACAGGCCACATAGCTATACAGTGTCTCGTCGACAGGTCACATAGCTATACAGTGTCTCGTCGACAGGCCACATAGCTATACAGTGTCTCGTCGATAGGCCACATAGCTATACAGTGTCTCGTCAGCAGGCCACATAGCTATGTAGTGTCTCATCGGCAGGCCACATAGCTATACAGTGTCTCGTCAGCCGGCCATGATATCAAATAAGTAATGTGACATGTGTAAAAACGAAAACAGTAATATGATAAAATACTGCCATTTCTAATAAACTGTGACACTATATCTGGTGGTGTATTTAGATCAGGGTTGCCATTTGTTTGATGAAAACATTTACTTGTAATAATAATGAACACTTTTAACACAGAAAAATAAATAAACTGTTTATTATCGAATACAGTCACTTACAGATGTTTTACTTCCAGACAGGAAACTCAAATGAAAAATGTTGAGGATGAAATGAAATAACTGTATGCCAGACACGCTGACTTGTTTTAGGTAAGTCTGGGTCATTCCACATCCCTGCCATACACATACTATGTATGTACGTATATACATGAATACACACACACAGTCCCCTTCACCTTGATGTCTGACTATTCTATCTGCCTGAGTTTGATTGCTTGTTGATGTCACGCAAAAAATTACTTTCAGCTAAATGAGTCTTGTGGTTAGAAGTGTTCTCTATATGGTATTTTATTTTAAAATAATTCAGAACACTTTTTCGGGGATCGCTTAGACCTGTTGGCGGTCCGGAC
>OZ024742.1:36515291-36532791 GCA_964016885.1 Eledone cirrhosa | reverse complement strand
CGTTCCCTGGATCTGACTCGAACACCTTCTCTTCCTCCCTGTGATCTCGTTGATGATCATCCAGCTCTCCTTACATCCAGATCTGTCAACCGCTCTCTCCACACTCCTGATCTTCTCTATCAGTGCCTCCTCTCTGACCTCAGTGTAAGCGGTACAGAGCTCTTCCCTCATCACCTCCACAGTCTCCATCCTCTCCTCCGTAGGATCAGCATAGAATTGGTCCCTGGCAGCTTTCAGGTGTTCTCTGGCTGCACACACTTTTGGGTTTGCAGAGCTGACGTGCTTCCCTTTGTTCTTTTTCCTCGGCACCAGGGTTTCACTTGCTTCCGCCACTGCATTGGTGAGGTGCCCGTACCTCCTCGTCACACTCTCCTCAGTCCATCCAATGTCTCTCTCCTCTGACTCTCCACACAGAGCACTAAACCTGTTTCTCACTTCCACTGTGAACCTCTCCTGTAGCTTATCATCTTCCTTGAAAGCTCCCCAGTCATAGATTGTTCTCCGGGGCTGAGCCTTGCTCTTTCTTAAGCTCACGCGGACCTCACTCATAACAAGCCGGTGGTCACTACCCAGTGTACTGAAATAGCTGTATGGTTCCGTGTTCAGAACACTATTCCGCCACGTTTTCCTCACCAGAATGAAATCAATCTGGGACTTGGACAGGCGCATATCTGAGATGTAGGTCCACATCTTCCCCAGATTCTTCCTAAACCTTAGGTTGGTCGCCATCAAGTTCGCCTCCAGCAGGGTGTCTCTCAGTAGTCTTCCATTTCGGTTGGTGTTGTTATGGAAGTACCAGCAAGGATCTTCACTGCCCTCCTTACTCAGATGTGCATTGAAGTCCCCCAAAACAAGCAGGATATTGTGTGCCTGAGTGGTGTTGACAGCTCTACACACCTCCTCATGGAACTCTTCCGCATTCACATCACTGTCCCCCTCGGTTGGACTATAGGCTGAGATGACTGTCAGTCTTGGGTTTCCATTGAAGGTCACCCTCAACACTCGCGGGGAGATAGGCATTATTTCCCTCACCAACAGATTGGTTTTTGCACTGAACACAAAACCCACTCCTCCTACTGCAGCATTTGTTGTGTTCTTCACTGCCGATGTAGTGATGAGCTGGCTCTTCCTCCCGATCATCACACTCCTCACGGGCTCATCGTGTAGAATCCTGTGTTCTTGGATCGCAAGTATCTGTATACCACTCTCCTCGAACAGATGTCCCAACTCCTCTCTCTTCTCCAGCGTCCGAATAGTCCTCACATTCAAAGTGCCCATTTTGATAGCTCTTCTGCAGGACAAAACTGCATTCTTTATATTTGTCTCAGAGACAGCTGATCCATCAACCACTGGCCCTCTTTGTGGCTCTAAGCCAGCAGAGTCATAACGACCAGGCTGCTCCTTGACAGTGTAATTAGGGGCTCTGACCCTAGTGCTGTTAGATCGACTCCCCATATTTCTTTTCAATGGCTGACAATACCTTACCGGCGCCACTCGAATAAGGTAGTTATTTAACCCATAAATGGAGCCCTAACAGGTACTACCACCCCGGGCCAGGGCAGACCTGGGAGTCATGACAACTAAGGGGTAAATCCACATTCCCCACATCCCCTGAACTCCCGAACTGGAGCCTTGCCACTGGATGTAGTTTAATGTCATACCCAGGACAATTTTGTTCTGCAACCCCATGCATTGAACCACACTGTTATTAAGACAAAACCTATATATTTGCTAGCATCGATATGCATTTGTATGTATATATATGTTACTAGATATAAATTCTTTATTATTATCTCCAAAATATTTGTCGAGCAATACTGGCCATGACTGCTGCTACGGTAGCAGGCTAGCCGCTGTCTTATAAACAACCCACTTTCCACCGATTGACCTCGATGTCACGTGTTCGATTCTTTTTGAATTTGCCACAGACACAGAGGCAGTGATTTTCTCAATGGCTAGGAAGTAAGTCCACGCTTTGCTATTTCCTATTCACTGATTTATTTTTAATAAGCTTCCAGTGTCCTCGCTTTGCCTGGAACTTATATGAGAATTGACTTTCCTGATGACGGGATGTTTCTCTACACCGTCTTCGGAAGATGTATCTACTCCATTCCAGAAACTAATTAGTTGGAAGTGATATTTTAGTAAGTAAGTTAATTTTATAATTTTCTTATCTTACGTCTCTTATATTATTGTTCTGCAACCCCATGCATTGAACCACAATGTTATTAAGACAAAACCTATATATTTGCTAGCATCGATATGCATTTGTATGTATATATATGTTACTAGATATAAATTCTTTATTATATATATATATATATATGTAGATACATCTACCAAAAGTTTACGGTAGTGTCCAATCCGTATGAAGAACTCAATGTAATCCGGATATCATGAAAAGAGAAGATGCATTCAAAAACTACTTTCGGTGAAAAATAAACGGAAAATAGAGTCAAGATAAATTAATAAAATAATGAATAAACAAAGAAACAGTTCCTTATATTAAAAAAATTCATCATTTTACGATCGTTTCTAGGATATATATGTGTTAGAGTTGGTATGCATATTCTATAGATCTATGTACAATATTTATACAAACTATCAGAGGGAATATACATACCTACACATATATATGCTGTCTTCAGAAATAATGATATTTGTTTATTGAAAAAAACCAAAGATTCAATACAATAGGTCTGTTTGGGAACAGGTTTTGAATTGACCAATAGAGAGATAGTGAGGGTCAGGATAGTAATATAGTAGTAGAAGAACCTTAAATTATGGGTAGAGGAAGGTAGATTTCAGTTTTGGATGGAAAAGAATATTATGAATGAAGGATTATTTTAGGGAAGAAATAGGTCTTATGCTGACCTCAGAAATAATTTTATTTTTTCATTGAATAAAACCAACAAAGATCTAATATATTCTGTCTGTTTGGTAAGAGGTTTAGAATTAACCAATAGAAAGTTAATAATTGGCCAAATGGTAAAATAGTAGTAATTGAAGCTTATTTTAGGGGTGAAAATAGGTCAGGTGGTCAGTAAAAGGTATACAAGCAGTTGCTGTTATAAAATAGTAATGCCAATACAAATAACTAAGGTGACTAAAGTTTTAAGATAAGAATGTTAGTGAAAAAAATACATCTATGAAAAGAATATAAATTAATTTAATTGATGGGTATATTTATATTGATAAAATTATACTAATACATATAGATATGATAAATAAGAGTTAGATGCAGTTGAAACACACACACACACACACACATATATATATATATATATATATATATATATATATATATATATATATATATATATATACACTTATATATATACATATATATACATATATATACACATACACACACACACACATACATATATATATATATACATACATATACACACATATATATATATATATATACATAGATATATACATGCATATATACATACATACACATACATATACACACACATATACACTTATATATACATATAATTATTGGGGGGGGGGATTAAATTTATTAGTGAGAAATAGTAAATATATATAGTTTTCAAGGAACATAGAGTCATAACCTGAAGTTAAAGCATTATATATGTTTACTTAATGGTATCAGTTTTAGGAAATGATATTTGTAAGAAGGAAAGCAAAATTATGTAGTTCATCAGTAGTAGAATATTAATTATAGGTTAACTAAATTAAAAATAGTTTATATATTAATTTCAAAAGTGTATATTAATTAGGTTTATAATTTTTAAAGCAGAATTATGTAGTTCATCAGTAGTAGAATATTAATTATAGGTTAACTAAATTAAAATAATTTATAAATTAATTTCTAAAGTGTATATTAATTAGGTTTATAATATTTAAAGGTTTTTCTCAGTTTATGATTACACGATATTATTAATTCCTGTCGCTTATTTAATAGGATATCCTTAGATTTCATTATTTCAAAAAGTTCTTGGGAACATAATCTACATTCATTTCTACTATTTTGATAAGGGGTGGCCCTTTTGAGCACACTCCAGGTCAGGTCATATTCTATATTCCTCTTTCTATAACTATTTATTATTTCTGCTAGAGATGTTGTATTAGCTAGTGCGGCATTTTTAAAACTATGTTTGTGGGTATTAAATCTTTGTTAGAGGTAGCTCCTATATATGAATAAATTATTAACTTTCTATTGGTTAATTCTAAACCTCTTACCAAACAGACAGAATATATTAGATCTTTGTTGGTTTTATTCAATGAAAAAATAAAATTATTTCTGAGGTCAGCATAAGACCTATTTCTTCCCTAAAATAATCCTTCATTCATAATATTCTTTTCCATCCAAAACTGAAATCTACCTTCCTCTACCCATAATTTAAGGTTCTTCTACTACTATATTACTATCCTGACCCTCACTATCTCTCTATTGGTCAATTCAAAACCTGTTCCCAAACAGACCTATTGTATTGAATCTTTGGTTTTTTTCAATAAACAAATATCATTATTTCTGAAGACAGCATATATATGTGTAGGTATGTATATTCCCTCTGATAGTTTGTATAAATATTGTACATAGATCTATAGAATATGCATACCAACTCTAACACATATATATCCTAGAAACGATCGTAAAATGATGAATTTTTTTAATATAAGGAACTGTTTCTTTGTTTATTCATTATTTTATTAATTTATATATATATATATATATATATATAGATATATATATAGAAGTAGTTCCACAGCAGCTAGTTCACCATACCGAGAACAAATGTTTCACCTTATGCGATCTATCTATCTATCCATATATATATATATGTCAGGTCACCAGTTGGTGCTACTGGTAACATGTATTGCAGTACAATCTGTCTCATGGTCGGGTCGTTGGCGACTAAACTGGCAACCCCACCAAGGTTTCTTGGTGAGGAGGGTGACTTTGGACATCCTGCAGGACTAAAAACAAAACCTGTCAAAGGGCAAAGGAGCTCTTAAGAGTTAATGGCCATCCAAAATCACCGGGAGAGATGACCCCTTAGCCTTTGTCAAGGCAGAATTCGAGAAGGAAAACTCTGATATAGCACCTGCAACCCTGATGGTATCCAATGATGTTGACTTGTTCTTCTTTTTGGTAAATAGCATCTTGGTTAAGAGAGTGGGACTGGCTTTGTGCAATGCCTTTGCTCACTATAAAAGCTTCACGGCACAGACATTGCTTTATATCTGGAGATCTCTCTGCACTTGTCGTTACATGGTACCATGGGCCCAGCACTATGTGTCAATAATTGTCACAGGTGTAGTGTTTGTACCAGAGTTTTCAAGTCGTTGGCTGGACTAAAAAGTCACATTCGTTCAGCGCATCGGTGGGGGTTCTCCTACATGGATATAAAGTAGTGGCCGTACTCGAAAACGAGTTGGCAGCCACCATATATATATATATATATATATATATATATATATATATATATATATATATATATATATATATATATATATATATATATATATATATATATATATATATATATATATATATATATATATATATATATATAATTAAGGTTTAGCAAATAAGAAAAAGTTTCAAAATAAATTTCAAAAAATTCACTGTACTTACTATGGTTACCTTTACCGAATCGGTTTCGAGTCTCAAAAATAAATGGACAGTCCTTGCGGCATTCCATTGAAAAGATAAACTCTCGTCAGAAGGTTCTTTTCACACGGAGAATATAAAATTCCCGAGTTCAAATTACGAACTGGCGCTATTCAAAATTGATGAGAATGAATGATGTGGAAGCAATTCTGTCCAGTGCCGTGTGCAAAGATAGAAGGCAGAGGCAGGGAGGTCAGTCTACTACCACTATAAATAGCAGCAGTCAAATCGACCAAATTTCATCTCGACCAAGAGGAGATTAATAATAATAAAGTATATATCCCTACACGCAAAAAGCGTATAGGGACACATGTATTGTCCAACCATATGCCAATGTGGTTCAATGGCAGGTTAATAAATTAACGAGTATATATATATATATCAACACACACTGACGCACACACACACATACATACTTACATACACACATACATACATACGGTTGTGGGAATGTTAGTGGAGGTAGAGCTGATAGTAATGGTGTTGGTATTGGCGACACTAGTGGGGGTGGTAATAACAGCGAAAGAACCCAGTTCTCGCTAGAGATTGCAACGGCGTAAAACCTGACTCTCGAGATGAAAATTTCAGCTTCAATAACCAACATAATTTACATCATGTAGTGTGTACTTTCTGGCGTTTTTGTTAAACAACATTGAAAAGAAAACATGCACACACCTACTCAAGCGTGCACGCACATGCACACATGCGTACACACATGCACGCATACACGCGCACACATACACACACATACAAATACGCAAACACACACACACACATACACACACACACACTTAATATTTCAAATCCAAACTACAAGTTTTCCCCTTCGAAATAATCCCTCTCGAGTCTAACGCACTTTCCTATCATTATCCAAAACGTCTTCATTCAATCCTGGAAGGATTCTCCCAGGATTTTCCTCAGTTCCGTCGTCACGGTATTCTTGATAGTTTCCACGCCCGGAAACATACTGCATACGTGGTGTATTATCATTTTTAATTTTATTGCACCATGCTGAATCGATAAGAGATGAAAAAGAATTCTCCTTAAAGGTATTTATATTTGTTCTTATACCTTACAAAAACCCTCTGCTAATGATGGCCATATCAATCTATTGATATCGTAGAATTTATTCTTTAAATCAGAAACCGTAATTATGGTCAGGGAATTTTTGGTCAAGCTCCTTATATTTAGGTTGCTTGAATGTGAATACATCCCTGGGGAATGATGCTTTATCTGCCCTTCAGTGATTTGTATAAGACACACACTGCGGCGCTGGGACCGAGGAGACCATTAATTATGGGAGTACTCAATGCATAGGGAGATGCAGAGAGGTAAAATCTCTAAGATGTAGAGGTATATATATATATATATATATACATATATTTATTAAAATAACAGATTAAAGTTTAAACAAAGAATCGCTGCTTTCACCCTTAACAGGATCTTCTGAAACTAACAAAGTCAATCTGTGAACGCAGAAGTGAATATTTCAAAAAACGTTGCAACCGGAGGAAGACAGGAAGACGATACTTTGGTTCGTGGAAACGTTCCCTGGCAAAGAACGGGAAAAAACGAAGATAATACGTCATTATTTGGAGCAATGAAAAATATCAGAGTTATGTAAAATATTATAAAAAGGAATAATAGATACAATATACCTATTTTCTCTTTGTCCCGACTGTACAGTTTCGCTGGTCACTATGCAAGAATGTTATATCATAGATATGTAACATTGTTGTGAGGTAAGCCAGCTTATCATGGGAGCACCTTGATAAGCTGGCTTACCTCACAACAATGTTACATATCTATGATATAACATTCTTGCATAGTGACCAGCGAAACTGTACAGTCGGGACAAAGAGAAAATAGGTATATTGTATCTATTATTCCTTTTTATAATATTTTACATAACTCTGATATTGTGTCAATTTAATTATTTCGATTATTTTGTCTCTCATAATCATAGAGTAACACTGGTTAAGGTCGACAACATACAATCTCACATACTTGTGAAAAATATATGTTTATATATACATGTATATGTATGTATACACATATATTTGTATACCTCTCATTATATATATATATATATATATATATATATATATATATATATAAATGAGGTAAATATCTCACTGAGTACTAAGTACCCATAGAGATATATAGGGTGTCTATAATATAATTGTTGTTCTATGGTACTAATTCGAGATACCAGAACTATAAAAATTGAGCTGGTAGTTGGCATTATATTTGCGGACCGTGGGACGTATGTCCTATATAAAGGAAATAGCTATCTGATGAAATCTACTCTCCGTTGGAAATTCTCTGAATTTCCAATCTTTTGTAAATGGAAACCGCCGGTAATAGCATTATGAACAGGTAGATATTTAAATCATTTTTTAATTTATTTAAAGGATTATTTAATGTTTGTTTGTTCTGCTCATCAATTTATATATATATATATATATATATATATATATATATATATATATATATATATATACATATACATACATACATACATACATACATACATACATGCATGCATGCATACATACATACATACATATACAGGCACACACATGCGCACACATGGTGACAAAAGGATCCTTGAATGTTAATTTGGTCCATATTATTTTTGTATATATTTCATCTAGCAAATGTATAAATAGCTACTTACGATGGTTAAATTATATATAAATAAACATATATATATACTTTATTTTTCTTCTCTTTCTTCAAAACTAAAAGTCCGTTCATTATATATATATATATATATAAGTGTGTGTGTGTGCGTGTGTGTGTGTGTGCGTGCGTGTGTGTGTGTTTGTGTGTATGTATGTATGTAAATTACAAAGTCGAACAAGCTGGTCATTGATGCAGTAGTAATATTTTGAAATCCATACATCAAAATTAATTATGTCATGTCACGTTATTATTCACGCTCTCCAAGGTTCTTTGCTTTCATTCAGTATTTTATGAATGAACTCTGTCTTTGAATTTTTGTAGTAACTGAAGAAGATAACGTAAGTATTAGACACACAAGAACTGTATACCCAGAATAAGTGCCAGCATATTTAGCGCCCTAGGCGAGTCCTACAATGTGCGTCCCCTTCTCCCAGTTATGTTCTTCATTTTCCCAAATAAATTAATTTCAGCCTATATTGGCTATCCGCAGGTGTGGGCCTCGTGAGCTGGAATGGATCTTCCAGTGCGTCCCCCTCACCATCTTCTGAGGAAATGCCTTCTCTATTCTGTCCGCCGAGGCCGCGGGGCGGTCAGCGCTTGGGCCCCCATTTGCTCATAATAATTGTTTCTACTTTTGGTACAAGGCCTGTAATTACCCAGTACATTACTGGTACTTTATTTTATCGACCCCGTAAGGATGAAAGGCAAAGTTAACCCCGGCGGGATTTGAACTCAAATCGTAAAGGGGCGTAACGCTATGCTGCAAAGCATGGCGTCCAACCTTCTACCTATACTGCCAATCCACCGCCTTAATTTGCTCATAATAATGAGAGATGGAGAGAGCAGGAGAAACGGAGGCAGTGACAGTGGGAATTTGGTGTATATGTTTATGTTTCACAGACACACACTCACACTGAGGCATGTAGTTAGTCACTAGCTTAGTAATGAGAAAGTTAGTTACATTACTAAATCCAAATTCTTGATTCTTTGGGATACTGACGAATCTAGATTTTGATACTTCTTGCTCAGACTAAGAAAATTAGTAAGCCTGTATTTTCCATTGCACAGTTCGCACTCAACCATGCCATATATAGGTAACGTCAGAGTGGCTGATAGGGTAAGAAGCTTTCTTTGCATCATAAAGTCCCGAGTTCTATCCAACTTCCTAGCATCATGGGGTCTATTTTTATGATGAAAACTGGAAGCCTGTTTAGTTATATCACTACCTAACGGTACTTCACAGTTTCATAGATAATTAGTTTTCTGCCATTTTAACCCGTTATTGCTTGCAGCATTTGCAATCTACGAAGATGACATCGGCAAATGTTGGCTGCAATGAGTGACAAGGCAGGAAGTAATAGTAAAAAGAATCATTTGTTAAACACCATAAATATAGTTTGAAGTGATTGAATATCATCAACTTGACTTGCTTATGTAGGCGTTATGAAGCTGTATCACAATATATTGTTGTAACATTCCAAGGTTCTTTACAGCTCTTTAAGCTTCTGTATATTTTACACACACACACACACACACACACACACACACACACACACACACACACACACACACACACACACACACACACACACACACACACACACACGCACACACACACACACACATATATATATATATATATATATATATATATACACACACACACACACAGATACATATATATATATACATATATATACACACACACACATATATATATATATATATATATATATATATATATATATAAATAAAGTTAGTCCTTCATCAGTGATCTTCCAACCATCTTTGGTATTTCATCGCTTTAAAGACCATATACCTCCGGTTGGTGCAAGCAACGGCTAAAAAAAGTCGTTGGGACACGTAAATAAAGGGAACACGAGTGTAAACAAACAAAAATGGTGAAGCAACGAAAAGTGAGGAAGAAGGAGTCAAGTCCCAAATTTCTATGAATTTAAATTCGGTGAAATCGTGAACGAGAGAGAATAAAGACCACCAAACCTGGTTGGAATGTGAGCAAGGAAGGAATTCCGTACAGGTCTAACGGGAGGAAGAAGGAATCTAGTCTGTGATTTCGGTGAACGTAAGTTCTGTGAAATCGTAGACGAGAGAGAGAAAAAAAGTGACCTGCCAGACCAAGGGTGCGAAAGAAAAGAATTACGCACAGGTCAAACGGGAAGAAGGAGGAGGAGGAGAGGTAGTAACATAGAATGAGTGAGTGAACGGTGAGGAAGAGGCTAACAGAGAGAGTGACTGCTAGAGAGGGTAAAGATACAGAGAAAGAGGAAGCAGTAAGAACGAAATAGACGTGTAACAGCGGGGAAAAAAATATGTGTAAATATATATATATATATATATATATATATATATATATATATATATATATATATATAGGAACGAGTAGGACCCCGACGTATATATAAAGAGAAACAGAAAAAATAATTATTACATACACCCACATCTATGTCATGACTGAGGAAGGAGCGGGTTGAGAAACTATAGGGGTCCATCATTCTAATATTCATAGCAGGTGTGTGTTTGTATGTTTGTATCACTAGTCCAGAATTAGCCATCGAAACGGCTTGAGCTCAGCCGTCGGGGTCCTACACGTTCCTATTACCCACTCTACTACCCTAAGTATTGAGTACTTTGGTGCGTTATGGTCCACCTGTTTGCTTACCACATTTCCTTCGTTATATATATATATATATCCCAAAAGTAAGGTCTCCAAAGTGATGGGGACGCAGAGAAACTGTTCGTACGGCTGTTGGCAACACTGTTGTGATTGCTGCTTCCTTCACTCCCAAACAAGCATGCGCGCGCTTCGCTGGGATGTTCAATCTTGGCTTGGCAGCCGTTGAGAATGGAGCTCCCGTTGAACGCTACCGCCAAGTGCGAATTTCGCGCAGTTATTATAATAGAGGGCAATCGCAAAAGTAAGGTCTCCTTCCGAGGAAAACATGCGTAAAGATCGGCGGATCACTCTGGATGCTCTCTGCATTTTGGTTCCTGAGGTTTCCCAAAGCACCATCCACAGGATTTTAACGGAAAAGTTGCAATATCGGAAGTTGCAATATCGGAAGGAGACCTTACTTTTGGGATTGCCCTCGTATATACACACATACACATTATATGTGTTTGTATGTAGTATTTAATTTCTCAACAAAATATTCCTTTTGTGCTGTTTTCTAGCACAACCCAATAATTTGCTCTATATTTTTATGATTGATCTGGCAACACTGTTTCGGTCTGGCAAATTCTACTCACCATAAGGCATTTCACAAACCGAGTGATATCACGCATTGGGACTGAACACGAAACTACACACCTGCGAAGCTAACGTTTTAACTACACAGTTATGCCTGTGCTCACTATACTGGTCGTGTGATTTTATTACACTCACTAGCTGGCCCCGTGTCGTCAAAAAAGACGGTTGGCTGGTTGGTTGGTTCCTTCACGCCCACTCACACAAGTGATACAAACATACAAACACACAGCTGCGATGAATATTAGAATGATGGACCCCTATAGTTTCTCAACCCGCTCCTTCCTCAGTCATGACATAGATGTGGGTGTATGTAATAATTATTTTTTCTGTTTCTCTTTATATATATATATATTCCACTCACTCACTCTCTGTTTCTCCCCTTCTCACTTCTTCCCGTTTGGCTTACAGTGGGTCTCTTCTTGCTTACATGTCACTCACGTCGGATGTCTGTACCTTTCGCTCATGAAATCCACCCAGCTTATGCTGACCAAGACAACCATGTTGCTTTTTTTTTTCTTTTCTTTGGTTTGCTTTTATCCTTCTATGTTGTTCACTTGTCCCCCTCGCTTTACGCGATTTACTGGTCCCAATAACTTTTTTTAGTTACTGCTCGCACCAACCTGAGGTATATGATTTTTAATGCGATGAAATACCATTGATGGTTGGAAAATCACTGATGAAGGACTATTTTTATCATATGTAACCCATGTGCAACCACGCAGTATTCTTCTTTCTTCTCATGTTTATATATATACATATATATATATATATATATATATATATATATATATATATAAATTAGTCCTTCATCAGTGATTTTCCAACTTTCATTGGTATTTCATCGCTTTAAAAATCATATACCTCTAGTTGGTGCGAGCAATAAAGTTATTGGGACAAGTAAAATAGCGTGAAGCGAGCGAGACATGTAAATAAACAACGATGGTATGGCAACGGAAAGATAGGAAGAAACAAGCACATGATATCTATTCAGCTTAAGCTCGGTGAATTTCATGGGCGAGAGAGATATACAGACCATCCGACATGGGTGAGATGTGAGCAAGAAAGGACCTCACACAGGCCAAACAAGAGGAAGTGAGAGGGGGAGAAACAGAGAGTGAGTGAGTGGAAGTGCGAGGAAGAGGCCAGTCGAGAGAAAGTGTGACTGACAGAGGGGGAAAAAGAAGGTGAGAGATACAGAGAGAGAGGGGAAGTAGTAAGAAAGAAACAGACAAACGCAGCTGAGAAAAAGATATATATATATATAAATGAGAAGAATTGAGTGCTGCACACACACACACACACACACACACACACACACACACACACACACACACACACACACATATATATATATAATATATGTATGTGTAGATTCGTGCGTGTTTGTAATTTTATTGTCTATATATCTTTCTAAATAAACACACACAAACACATATACACTCACACAAATATTGTATATAAATATAATATACACAAACACACATACACACACACACACATATACACACACACACTCACATAATCATAACAGCCAATGTGTGTAGCCAATTCGCTATACATATACACACACACAGATGTAGTGAATATTAGACGCTACCACCCTTCCGTCCTCAGTCACCTTTTTGTCACCCCCTTCCGTCCTCAGTCGACGTAAACCCCCCTCTTCTGTCCTCAGTCGCCGTAATCACCCCTTCCTTCCTCAGTCGTCCTCAGTCGAGATAATCACCCCCTTCCGTCCTCAGTCGACGTAATCACACCCTTCTGTGCTCAGTTGACGTAATCACCCCCTTCCGTCCTCAGTCGACGTAATCACCCCCTTCCGTCCTCAGTCGACGTAATCACCCCCTTCCTTCCTCAGTCGACGTAATCACCCCCTTCCGTCCTCAGTCGACGTAATCACCCCCTTCCGTCCTCAGTCGACGTAATCACACCCTTCTGTGCTCAGTCGACGTAATCACCCCCTTCCGTTATCAGTCGTCCTCAGTCGACGTAATCACCCCTTCCTTCCTCAGTCGACGTAACCACCCCTTCCTTCCCCAGTTAACGTAATCACCCTTCCTTTCTCAGTCATATCTAGTACGTTATGGACAAATATACAAGGCTATTATATTAGTAGAAGGGCGGTGGATTGGCTGTATCGGTAGAGGGTCGGACACCATACTTTGCAGAATAGAGTTACGGCCCTTTATGATCTGAGTTAAAATCCCACCGAGGTTAACTTTGCCTTTCATCCTTACGAGGTCGATAACATAAAGTACCAGTAATGCATTGGATAATTGAGATAGGTATTGCTGGCTTTGTTCCAAAAGTAGAAACAATTATTATGGATTGGCAGAATCGGTAGAGCGTCAGGCAGCATGCTTAGAGGCATAGAGTTACGGCCCTTTACGTTCTGAGCTCAAATCCCGCCGAGGTTAGCTTTGCTTCTCATCCTTACGGGGTCGATAAAATAAAGTATCAGTCACGCACTGGCGTCGATTTAATCGACTTCCCTCTTCCCCCAAATTGCTGGCCTTGTGCCTATAAGTAGAAAAAATTATTATCTTAGTAGATGGTTTTCTCAAAGAAAATAAAATGACTTCAACCTGAATAGAAGAGTCCTTGATTTCAGCGATCCGACAATTCCCCAGCGTCTCTTCAACACTTCTCTCTCCCCATCTCCATTATCCGATACCTATTTATCTCCTCCTCCCTTTACTCTCTGCTTATCACGAACACTTGATACGTCATAACCACGTTGATTACCGCTCACCGTTGTAAACCCAGTTAGTTGGCTTACATCTCTCACTCCATTTGTCACGTGTTACATTGTTTGACATAACCTCCTCCTCCTCCTCCTCCTCTGACAAGACTTGATCTCCGGCTGGTGTCAACAACATGTCGGCCCTTGTGGCCAATAAGTGAAATCATTCGTATCTCCTTCTTCCCCCTCCCCTCCTCCTCCTCCTCCTTCTTCTTCTTCTTCTTCTTCTTCTTCTTCTTCTTCTTCTTCTTCTTCTTCTTCTTCTCCCCCCACTCCTCCTTTGACAAAGCTTGATCACCGGCCAGTGTAAACCACGTGGCATTCGTATCTCCTTCTGTCCCTCCTCTTCTTCTTCCTCCTCCTTCATCTCCACCTCCACCTCCGTCGCCTCCACCTCCACCATCGCCGTCATCATCAACATCACCACCATCATCATCATCGTCAATCATCATCATCATCACCATCACCATTCCTCTCTCTCTGTTATTCTACCAAGTCTTGTTCACCGGGCCGGTGTAGCCACGTGGATATCCTATCACCACCTTTCCCCCCACCTCCCTTTGTTACTCTGATAAGACTTGCTAGTCGTCCGACAGTTTCAATATCATATGATCTTCTCGGCTGATGAAGGGAGGGGGGGGGGGGGGCATTATAGCACCAGATAGACTAACTCGCCTTTGTCTCACACTCTATTTAAACCAAATACTTAGTAACGTGAGCTCGACACACACACACACGCAGCCCCTCACACACACACACACACACACACACACACACACACACACACACACACACACACACACACATATATATATATATATAATTTATATTTGTATTAATCTCCAGAGTCTAGCTATTGAGCAGTTAATTTTATTGATTTTTTTAGTTGCTTCTATTGACTGTTGAATAGCTCTGTTATATTTAACCATTCTGTCGAGAGCTTTATTCGATTTGTGATATTTCGCATTCTCGCAATATTATACACAACTGAATTCATTCGCCTAATATAAGTGTTGCCTCCCTTGCTGAACTCCACGTGGGGTCAGTAATAGCCACACTTATGTATAGCATTTGGAGCAAAAACCCGTTGATAACACGGCTTCCTTGTTCAATCATCTTACCAGAAGCCCAACATTCTTTATGTAGGCGGACAGTACCTGATTTTGGAGTCGCAGAAACCAAATACTGGATTTTACCAACAGTCCAGGGTCCGGGTAAATTATCAATCACATATATTTTTATTGTTTGACCCGAATTACATTTGTTTTGGCTGTGCGGATGACCTGTTTAACCATCATCTCAGTGTGTTTGGCCCTTAACGTATGTTGATTCACATGAATCATCGAGCGCTTGCCACACATATCGGACGTTGATTTTCGTTAATTCCTGAGCTGAAATACGATTCTCGCCTCCTTCTTCCCGTTTGACCTGTGCGTAATTCTTTTCTTTCGCACCCTTGGTCAGGCAGGTTCGCTTTTTTTCTCTCTCTCGTCTACGATTTCACAGAACTTATGTTCACCGAATTCACAGACTAGATTCCTTCTTCCTCCCGTTAGACCTGTACGGAATTCATCCTTGCTCACATTCCAACCAGGTTTGATGGCATTATTCTCTCTCGTTCACGATTTCATCGAACTTATATTCATGGAAATTTGGGACTTGACTCTCTCTCCCTCACTTTTCGTTGCTTCACTATCTTTGTTTGTTTACACTCTCGTGTCCCCTTTATTTACGTGTCCCAACGACTTCTTTTTAGCCGTTGCTCGCACCAACCGGAGGTATATGGTCTTTAAAGCGATGAAATACCTGTGATGGTTGGAAGATCACTGATGAGGACCACTTTATTCATATGTAACCCATTAGCAACCACGCAGCACGTTTATTCTCATATATATATATATATATATATATAAAGAATGAATAATAACAGGTAGACATCATAAAAAGGTAATTTATTCCGTGTGCTTACAAACGGTGGTACTACAGCCTAGTTATGCTATGTGCAAATTTACAACTATTTGCAGAACTCAAATATCCAATGCTGTGACCACTGAATCCTCAGAGCAGAATGTAGTAATTAACCATTACTACATCTAGGATAATCCTATACCTAATATATATATATATATATATATATATATATATATATATATATATATGTGAGTATATGAGGGGCTTCGTGTGTGTGTGTCGAGCTCACGTTACTAAGTATTTGGTTTAAATAGAGTGTGGGACAAAGGCGAGTTAGTCTATCTGGTGCTATAATGCCCCTCCCTTCATCAGCCGTTTTCGATCAACTGTAGAACGAACCCCAGCATCTATGCTGATATTTTATTATATGTAACTTTTGTATTTGTCTTGAGATGAAGTGACAATTATAATATTTTGGGGACTACAGTCTATTAACTATTTATGTCCCGTAATCTTTTGCGTCGAAGTTACAATTATAATTGTTTCTATTTTTGGCACAAGGCCAGCAATTATCCAAGTGTATTACTGGTACTTTATTTTATCGACCCCTTAAGGATGAAAGGCAAAGTTAACATCGGCAGGATTTGAACTCAGACCATAAAGGGCCGTAACTCTTTGCTGCAAAGTTACAATTATAATATATGCTAAACATATATAGCCTGCATTCAATAGATGTATGGAAGTGACGTCCGAACTAGTATCCTCCACCAACAACTAACTTGCCCTCCAGAGGACAGCGAGGGAGATGCGGTGAAACAGCCACTCCACCTCGCAGGGTTCGCACCTGCAGGCGGCCAACTCCGCTCCGATTGTAACTCTTCTAACAGTTTCCTTAAAAAATGACGCTGTGCTGCGGCCAATTTGCTTGTTACATTCTTTGATATGAAACTGTTTACAAGCCCTTCAAGTCTTACTTAATCAATATTAATTCTAAGCTTGTTGTTGCGTCATAGCCCAGACGAGAGAGAATGGCGAATGCATTACCCCGAAGAATGGCGAGGGAACTGCACTGAAAGAGTCTGTCAACTTCTCGGGACTCGATCATGTCAACGACCATCTCCATCCGATCGCGGTAAGTAAGGAAGTGGTTTTGAGGCCCAGAGCACCAGTTGTTTTGGCTACTATAGATTTGTGAACAAGCCAGCGCCCCTCTAGGAGCTTATTCTTGTGGTCGGCCATC
>OZ024742.1:36497791-36510291 GCA_964016885.1 Eledone cirrhosa | reverse complement strand
GCGAGGAGCCGATTTCGGCCGCTGAGATAGAGGACGTGCTGAGCCAATGCGGCAAACGCAAATCCCCGGGTCTCGATGGTCTTCCATACGAATTGTACCTAGCTATGCCGGACTTGTTCCCCGATCTCCTCGAGGCGGTCTACTGCAACTGGCAACAGAACGGGAGAATTCCCTGTACTGTGACCAAGGGCGTAGTCACGCTAGTGAGGAAGGACGAGAACAAGGGGGACGAAATAAGTAACTTCAGGCCCATAACTCTGCTAAATACAGAGTTACAGATTTTGGCCAAGGTGCTAGCAAAGAGGTTGGCGCTTGTCGTGGGCAACCTGGTGGGAGATGCGCAGACATGTGCTATCCCGTCCAGGTCCATCCATGACAACCTCCACCTCATGCGATACATCATAGAAAGGGTTGGTAACGAACCCGGCTTTGGTGGGGCTCTGATCAACTTGGATCAATCTAAGGCGTTCGATAGGGTCGACCATGGTTACCTGGATGCGGTGCTAGCGGCGGCAGGCTTCGGACCCGTTTTCAGGGGCTGGATCACTGCTATGCACAGCAGCCGCATCTGCTCTAGGGTCAAGGTGAACGGCTACCTCTCGGAGCCGTTCAAAATCGCGCGGTCCATCCGACAAGGGTGCCCTCTCTCCTCCCTCTGTATGTGTTGACTCTCGAGCCACTACTGCGGAAGTTGGAGTTGTTGCAGGGCATCCCTTTGGAACCGGGATTGGGAAAGCGGTGTCGGCCTACGCCGATGACGTGACAGTAATGGTGTCGACGGCCTCCGAAATCGGGGCGGTCGGCACCTTACTGGAGGAGTACGAAAGGTTCACAGGGGCTAAGCTGAACCGGGACAAGTCGATCGGTTTGCAACTCGGCACGTGGAGGGGCAGACCGATGCCCTCCGATGGCGTCGTCGGACGCTGGACGGAGGGCCCGGTGAAGTTGCTCGAGGTCTGGTTCGGACCGGACCTCCAGGTGGAGAAGAACTGGGCGGAGGTTACGAACAGGGTGTTTGCACTGACCCAGAAGTGGGCCAGTTGCAAACTATCCCTGAAAGGTCGGGCGGAGGTGGCGAACACCTATATAGCGTCCGTCATCTACTACCGCCTGACCGTAGTGCCCTGCCCAAGGGAAACCCTCGCCAAGATGGAGCGCGCGCTCTTCCAATTCCTTTGGAAGAGGCGGGCTCCTATGGTGAGGAGATCCATCTGCTGTCAACACCCTTCGAAAGGAGGGCTGGGGATGCCGTGGCTAATGATGCGTAAACACGCATTAAGGCTACGGCACCTCTACGTATTCCTCACCGGTCAACCGGTGTGGGCCTCGTTTGTGAGACGAACCTTTCCCAGACTCGTCTCACTCACCGAGCTGCAATCCTGGGTCAAGCAAAGACCGAGAAAACTGGGCGCCTGGCACACTGAGTGTGCCCAGGCGCTCACCGCCCTCTGGCAGGCGGATCCGGTTATCAGTGGAGACTCCACCGCAACATTCTATAGAGGGCTGGTACGCAACAGGTGCGACGACGCCCTCGGAGAAGCCCTAGACATGGAGGAGGACGAACTGGCCAGCCTGTTCGGTAGGACATTCAGCCCGGGACCTATGGACAACTTTCAGAAGTCCCTGGCCTGGCAGTGCTACCGAGGGGCTCTACCCGTTCGAGAAAAGCTCTACAGACACGGGCGCCCGGGTAGGGACCCCGCCAAAAAGATCTGTCCCAGATGCGTATGCGACGAGGAAACCGTTGCACACGCATTGGTACACTGCTCGGGCGTAGCCGATCTGTGGGGCTATGTCTAACAACTGCTGTCAAGGGTGAGACCGATCCGGTTGACCACCGAGTCTATTGTAATGATCAAGCCGCCTCCCCCCTTCAAAGATGAAGGAGAGGCGGTGTTTCTGTGCGTAATAGCCATGGTGAAAGAAGATGTATGGTGGACACGTCTGAAAGGACTGAGGTCAGGCACCTTTCTCTCTGGCCAACAACTGGTCCGTTTCTTCCGATATCATTTCGGAAGAAGGATCAGGATGGAGAGAGAGGTGCTCCACCCCAGTCGTTTTTATGAAAGGTGGGTGAAAGTGGCGAGAATGGCCCGTGTGAATGGGCCTTCTCTTTACATAAGCCTGTAGGTGGAAAAGAGGAAGGAACGAGGGAGCACCCCCTCTCTGTGCTCCTGAGGAGAAGGGTTGCATACTTTTTTCGGGGGTGTGTGCGACCCCCCCAAGGCGCCTCCTCTCTATTGAGGATTTTGTTATAAATTTTATTTTTTGTTATATTTTATTTTATTTTTATATATTGTTATTGCCTCCTCCTTATTGAGGACGCCTTTTTGTGTAAACTCCCCCTTTGTACTTGTCCCACTTTTGATGCCCTGGTGGCAAATAAAAGAAACATATCTATCTATCTATCTATCTATCTATCTATCTATCTATCTATCTATCTATCTATCTATCTATCTATCTATCTATCTATCTATCTATCTATCAGACGTGTGTAACTTCGCGGAGAAGTTTCCGTTAATTTATGTAAGAAAAAAACGTGAGTTTTTAGTTAAATTTTATATCATTGTGTAACTTGACCCCCCGTCTGGACCTTCAGGTGGTGGGTCAACTCATTTTCGCCCCTACAGGGGCGGAATATCCATTTGAAAAATTTTTTCTCCATCGAAACTTGGAAAAAATATTGTAAAATTTTGATTACGTTATGAACGCTGCGTCCAACGATAATGGTGGTGGAGAGGCGGTAAGACTACAAAGCTCGCAGTCAACAACGTCTTCTTCACTAGATACTATAGAGATGGAAAGACGAAATGAAAATGTAAAAACGAATTCATATCCAAACAACACAAATGACACCAAACAATTCAATGACAACAAAAATAACAGCAACACCAATAATGATGATAAAAGCAACAATGATAACAACAACAAAGAAAAAAATAAAGACAACACCAATAACACCAGCATCGAAGACAACAACAGCACCAAGGAAAATACGAATAATACCAACATCGGTGACAACAAGAATAACAACAACAATAACAACAATAATGACAACACCAACAACACGGATTCCACAAAGAAACCAAAAATTCCTTTGCAGAGAAAGTTAAAAAAAAGGAGGAATTGATATATCTCGACATAACAAATGCTGAACAACTTTTAAAGGACGCTAGGAGATATGTCACTTTCGAAAAAAATGGTGCTTTCAGCATCAATTCTCCGGTAGAAATTCGCAAGGAAACTGCTCTCAAAACGATAGTTTTTAGGACAGTTTCCAATTCTACCCGAAAACCAGTCCAATTGTCACAGAAAGAAATTGAACTGGTTTTCAAAAATTCAATAAATGATATTGCATTCATTCAAAGAAGCAAACTTTTTGGGAGTATTTCGGTACTCATGAAGGATCAATTGACGGCCCAAAATTACTCTGTGTCGCCAATTGTATCCAACCTGTACACATTTTTTCCTACATACATGGGAAAAAGGACACAAAATATCAGAATCACGAGTGTCACACCAAAGGTGAACATATGGTGGATACTGTGCGGCTTCATCAATTTTGATGAAGACAGAATACTTGTTTCTACTTTAGGCACAAGGCCAGCAATTACCCAAGAATACTGTCAGTAGGAAAGTCCCCCAGAGATGTATTCAATGGGACTAGCATTGAAGTTCTGGTGCAAATGAGCCCAGAACGAATAGCTATGATCCCACAACGTGTACTCCTGGACGGACTCACCTACATAAACTTTTCGGTTGAGGGTAGGCGGCCTTCATGTTACCATTGCTTTAGCAGGGGCCACCTGAGGGCTTCCTGTCCAAAATTAATGAATCAAAAAAAGGCTCTTCTGCCGACACCCATCAAAACAACACAACCACCAACACCACCACAACAACAACAACACCAACACACAAAAAAAAATAACCACAACAAACACAGTCCCACCCAACCCCACTCCACCTAAAACCACTGCAAAATCACATACAGACACAACAGCTCCCCAAGACATACCCCTCCCCAATCACACAGACGATACAACAAATGAGGCTATCTCGCCATCACCCAGTGAAGACGAGGGAGAACCCCATCGCTCGAAAAGAAAGAAAAGACATCACAAAAGCAAAAAACCAGCAAACACTACCACAGACATACAACCACCAACACAAACAAAACCCCCACCTCCTAAAAACAAAATAACTACAACAAAACGAAAGCACACACAAGAACTACAGACAAAAACAGACACAACACAAGAAAATTACACTTACACTTACATAAACACTGAAAACAAAACACTAATGGAGACCATCACGAACGAAAGTTTTCCCTTCGGTTTTAACCGAAGGGAAAACTTTCGCCCACTCTATTAAAAATAGCAAAAAACTGAACCTAAAACTGATTAGGGTCCCTATACAAACTTATAGGTCCCTAAAAGAAACATTTGAGAAGGATGTGGGGAATTGCTGCGTGAAACCACTCAACCGCGTCCTTCTCAAATGTCTCCCCACCCCAGACACCCCCATCCCACCAGACCCCACCCCACCAAACATCTCCGTCCCCACCCCGCCGGAAACCACCACCCATCTAGACAACCCCTCCAACACCCCCATGGAAATCGTGCGGCCTGGTCCCCAGGAGACGAAGGGTGAGTGATCTCTTTTCCTCTTTTAACTTTTCAGCACCAACATGGCCAATATAAGAGTTGGATGTGTGAACGTACGCGGCCTGGGGATGCCCTGGAAACAGGGCAAACTCTTAAGCGACCTCAGGCCGCACACTATGGATGTGGTAGCCATTTGCGAGTCCAGGATCCACAGCGAGTGACAGCTGGCCCCCATCTTCGATGACTTTGAGATCTACGCATCTCTCTGTCAACCGGGGGATGGGGGCGGAGTTGATGTTTTGCTGCGGAAACACCTGGGCCTCGTAACACAGACGGTACATCTGGACCCGGAGGGTCGACTGGTGGTCCTAGACGTTGACGGTAGTGAAGGTGGAGCCTTCAGGCTGGTGGCCGCATATGCCCCATCCGGGACACCGCGGCCAGACTTCTTAAAACGTCTAGAGACTTTTCTGGGAACGTCCCGCTCCTTGCTTTTAGTGGGGGACTGGAATGGAATCCTAGATGCACATTGGGACTACGTGGGAGCATGTCCCGATAAAGGGGGGTGTAACAGCCTCAAACAGTTAATCGACCGATTTGACCTGGCCGATAGATATCGACTAGATTTTCAGACTGCGCCACTGTGGACGTGGAGTAATCGTAGCGTAATATCTAGATCGTACCTAGATAGGGTTCTAGTTAGAAATAAGGATAGGGACATGTTAAGCTGTCCACAAATGTTCATGGTTGCCTATTCAGATCACAAACTAGTGACCTGCATGGCCAACCTTGATAGAACCCATAGACAAGGACCCGGCTACTGGAAGCTGAACTTGTCGTTACCGACATGCAAAGCCTACAGTAGACGGATTAGCACTTTAGTTAAACAGCACTTGACAGGGGCCATTGTCATCAACAGATGGTGGTACTCTCTCAAGAGGGCAGTTAGATTAGACTCGATAGTTTTTAGTAAAGAATTAGCGTTAGATAGAAATAGAACCGAGGAGGAACTGGTAGATAAAGTAGAAGAGGCAATTAGAAGTGGCAACGTAGCCAGCGTGCTAGCAACGAGAACGGCCTTGGACCAGTTCTTCAACGCAAAGCACGAGGGCTGCGTTGTCAGAAGCAAAATACGTGCTCTGGGAAACGAGATAGGGGATGCGTTGAGCCAATGCGGCAAACGCAAATCTCCAGGTCTCGACGGTCTACCCTACGAATTTTACGTAGCAATGCCGGACTTATTCTCCGGTCTCCTGGAAGCGGTCTACTGCAACTGGCAACAGAACGGGAGAATTCCCAGTTCTGTAACCGGGGCGTGGTCACACTAATCAGGAAGGACGAGAATAAGGGGGATGACATAGGCAACTTCCGGCCCATAACTCTGCTAAACACAGAGTTACAGATTTTGGCCAAGGTGTTGGCAAAGAGGCTGGCGCTTGTCGTCGAGAACCTGGTGGGAGAAGCGCAGACATGCGCAATCCCGACCAGGTCCATACATGACAACCTCCACCTCATGCGATACATCATAGAGAGGGTAGGGTGTAAACCCGGCTTCGGTGGGGCCCTGATCAACTTGGATCAGTCTAAGGCTTTCGATAGGGTTGACCATCGTTACCTGGATGCGGTGCTCGAGGCGGCAGGCTTCGGACCCGTGTTCAGGGGCTGGATTGCTGCAATGCACAACAGCAACATCTGCTCAAGGGTCAAGGTGAACGGCTACATCTCGGAGCCGTTCCATATTACGCGATCCATTCGACAGGGATGCCCTCTCTCCTCCCTTCTGTACGTACTGACTCTCGAGCCACTACTGCGGAAGCTGGAGCTATTGCAGGGCATCCCTCTGGAACCGGGACTGCGGAAAGCGGCGTCGGCCTACGCCGACGACGTCACAGTAATGGTGTCGAGCGCCTCGCAAATCGAGGAAGTCGGCACCTTACTGAAGGAATACGAAAGTCTCACAGGAGCGAAGCTGAACCGGGACAAGTCCATCGGTTTGCAACTCGGATCGTGGAGAGGCAGACCGATTCCTTCCGATGGCGTCGTCGGACGCTGGACGGAAGGACCGGTAAAGCTGCTCGGGGTCTGGTTTGATCCGGACCTCCAGGTGGAGAAGAACTGGAACGAAGTGACGGCCAAGGTGTTTGCACTCACCCAGAAGTGGGCCGAGTGCAAACTATCCTTGAAAGGTCGAGCGGAGGTGGCGAACACTTTTATAGCGTCCACCATCTACTACCGCTTGACCGTCGTGCCTTGTCCAGCCAAAACGCTCGCCAAAATGGAGCGCGCGCTCTTCCGATTCCTTTGGAAGAGGCGGGCTCCTTTGGTGAGAAGATCCATCTGCTGCCAACACCCTTCTAACGGAGGGCGGGGGATGCCGTGGTTAACGATGCGCAAACACGCGCTCAGGCTGCGGCATCTTTACGTATTCCTCACCGGACAACCGGTGTGAGTCCCGTTCGTGAGGCGAGCCTTCCCACGACTCGTCTCTCTGACCGAGCTGCAGTCCTGGGTCAAGCAAAGACCGAGGAAAATGGGCGACTGGCACATCGAATGTGCTCAGGCGCTCACAGCCCTCTGGCAGGCGGACCCGGCGATCAGTGGAGACTCCACTTCGTCATTCTATAGAGGGTTGGTCCGCAGCAAGTGCGACGACGCGCTCGGTGAAACTCTAGGCGTAGAGGAAGATGAACTGGCCAGTCTGTTCGGTAGGACCTTCCACCCGGGACCGATGGACAACTTCCAAAAGTCCCTGGCCTGGCAGTGCTACCGAGGAGCTCTATCAGTTCGAGACAAGCTCTACAGACATGGGCGCCCGAGCAGGGACCCTGCAAAAAAGATCTGTCCGAGGTGCGTGCGAGACGAAGAAACCGTCGCGCACGCATTCATACACTGCCCGGGCGTCACTGACCTGTGGGGCTATGTAGAACGACTATTGTCGCGGGTAGGACCAATCCGGTTGACCACTGAGTCCATTGTCATGATCAAACCACCACCCTGCTTCAAAAACGAAGGAGAGGCGGTTTTCCTATGTGTGATAGCTATGGCGAAAGAGGTTGTATGGTGGACAAGGTTGAAAGGGCTGAGGTCAGACACCTTTCTCTCCGGCCAACAACTGATTCTTTTTTTCAAATACCACTTTGGAAGAAGAATCAGGATGGAGAGAGAGGTGCTGTACCCCAGCAAGTTTTATGAAAGGTGGGTGAAAGTGGCGAGAATGGCCCGAGTGAATGGGCCTTCTCTCTATATCAGCCTGTAGGTTGAGGAAAAGGAGGAGGAGAGGAAAGGAGTACAAACTCTTCGTACTCCTGGAGATGAGGGTTGCACATTTGTTTTCGGGGGTATGTGTTACCCATATGAAATGTCTCCCTCTATTGGGGAAAATCGATTAACTTTTAACTTACATTTGTGATAATATTTTACACGTTTTTATTGTGTGTAAACTTCCCCCTTTGTATTTGTCCCCTTCTTTTGTGCCCCTGTGGCTAATAAAGAAATCTATCTATCTATCTATCTATCTATCTATCTATCTATCTATCTATCTATCTATCTATCTATCTATCTATCTATCTATCTATCTATCTATCTATCTTTCTGTCTGACGCGTGAAACATCACCGGTAAGATTTTTTTCTAAATTTATATACGAAAAACAGAACAAATTGTTTGAAAAAAAAATATTATTTTGTAGATTAACCCCCAAGCTGAATTGCCAGCTGGGTGGTAATCCCATTTTTCGCCTCTTTAGGGGCGAAAATTTTATTTTAAAAATTGTTTTAAAATATCAAATTTTACAAACTAAGTAACTTGAACAACACAAGAACACTGGAGAACGTCAATAGAGAAAAGAGAGAGAAAGAGGCAGATTTTAACGTTATATCTGCTTCTGCTACTATGGACGTCGCCATAGATACGATTGTCAACAAAGAGGAAAAAATGTTACCACTTGAAGATTTAAAAATTTCTACCGTCGAAGCGGAGAAAAATAACAATAACACACAGGAAAACACAGGAATTAAACCTATTAACATACATACACATGAAAAAGACATCAACAACTCCACAGATACATCTACACAATGTTTCACCTCGTCAAAGAACTGAAATTTCCAATACCGAGGCTAACAACGACAACAACAACAACAACAGCAACACCACACAAAAAAAGAAAATGTCTTTCGCTGAAACAGTGAACAAAAAACAAGATTTTATAAATTTTGATATCGCTAATGCAAGAGATATGCTCCAGCAAGGGAGAAAATTTGTAACTGTCGAAGAAAAAGGGTATAGCAGAGAGTTAGGGTATAGCAGAGAGTTAGCCTTAGAGAAAAACAGAATAGAAAGAGAACTAGTAGCCAAGGTAGAGGAGGCACTTAGAAGTGGCAACGCGGCTAGAGTGTTAGCGTCGAGAACGGCACTGGACCAGTTTTTCGATGCGAAACACCAAGGCTGCGTGGTCAGAAGCAAAACACGTGCTCTAGGAAACGAAGGAGCGAAAGCTGTCAGCTGGGCCCGAGTGGCAAAAAGTGGCAACAAGTCCACGATTCGGTCTTTGAAAGACTAAAACGGACGCGAGCTACTTGACCCCAAGTAAATGTGCGCGGCCTTTCAGCGGCACTTTGCGCGACTGTTTGAGCAGAACGACGGTGAGCTGAACGGGGCAATGGGCTTTAGTTCATACCTCGACGGCCTGCCGCGTCTCTCGAGCATGGACGCCGAGTTCTGCGAAAGAGCGATCACGGACACTGAGATACGGGACGCTCTGGGCTGCTGCGGGAAACGCAAGTCACCCGGTCTAGATGGTCTACCCTACGAGTTTTACATAGGCATGCCGGACTTGTTCTCTGGCGTCCTCGAAGCCGCCTACTGCAATTGGCGGGAGAATTCCCAGTTCTGCAGGCAAGGGCGTAGTAACGCTGATCAGGAAAGACGAGAACAAGGGGGATGAAATTAACAACTTCAGGCCCATAGCTCTGCTCAACACAGAGTTAAAGATTTTGGCCAAGGTGCTAGCGACGAGGTTGGCGCTTGTCGTCGAGTACCTGGTAGGGAAAGCGCAAACGTGTGCAATCCCGACCAGTTCCATACACGACAACCTCCACCTCATCCGATACACCATAGAGAGGGTGGGTAGTAAACCCGGCTTCAGTGGGGCTCTGATCAATTTGGATCAGTCTAAGGCATTCGATAGGGTCGACCATCGATACTTGGAAGCGGTTCTCAAGGCGGCCGGTTTCGGTCCCGTGTTCAGAGGCTGGATCGAGGCGATGCACACCAGCATCTGCTCGAAGGTCAAGGTGAATGGCTACCTATCGGAGCCGTTCGCAATCACGCGTTCCATTCGACAGGGGTGCCCTCTCTCCTCCATTCTGTATGTATTGACTCTAGAGCCACTACTGCGGAAATTGGAGCTGTTGCAGGGCATCCCTCTAGAACCGGGACTGCGCAAAGCGGCGTCCGCTTATGCCGACGACGTGACGGTAATGGTGTCGAACACCTCGGAAATTGGGGTGATCGGCAACTTACTGAAAGAATACGAAACGCTGACGGGAGCAAAACTAAACCCGGACAAGTCTGTCGTTTTTCAACTCGGTACGTGGAGAGGCAAATCGATGACGTCCACGGCGTCGTTGGACGCTGGACGGACGAACCGGTTAAATTGCTCGGGGTCTCGTTCGGTCCAGACCTCCAGGTGGAGAAAAACTGGAACGAGGTCACGGCCAAGGTGTTTGCACTCACCCAGAAGTGGACAGCGTGTAAACTGTCCTTGAAAGGTCGAGCGGAGGTGGCGAACACTTTCATAGCGTCCGTCATCTACTACCGCTTGACTGTCGTGCCTTGTCCCCGTGAACACCTCGCCAAGATGGAACGCATGCTCTTCCAGTTTCTGTGGAAGAAGCAGGCTCCGCTGGTGAGGAGATCCGTCTGCTGTCAACACCCTTCCAACGGAGGGCTGGGAATGCCAAGGCTGATGATGCGCAAACATGCGCTGAGGCTGCGGCATCTTCAGGTATTCCTCACCGACCCCCAACCGGTGTGGGCACCATTTGTGAGACGGGCTTTCCCACAGGTCGTCTCGCTGACGGAGCTGCAGTCTTGGGTGAAGAAAAGACCAAAAACGATGGGCGCCTGGCACATCGAATGCGCTCAGGCACTCACAGTCCTCTGGCAAGCGGGCGCAGCAATCAGTGGAGACTCCACTTCGACATTCTATGGAGGGATTGTACGTTACAAGGGCGACGACGTGCTCGGAGAGACTCTGGGCATCGAAGACGATGAGCTCACCAGTCTGTTTGGTAGGACTTTCCGCCCGAGACCTATGGACAACTTCCAGAGGTCCCTGGCCTGGCAGTGCTACCGAGGAGCTCTACCGGTTCGTGACAAGATCTACAGGCACGGACGCCCCGGCAGGGATCCTTCCAAGAGGACGTATCCAAGATGCGCGCAGGACATTGAAACAGTCCTGCACGCAATTGTACACTGCCCTGGCGTAACCGACGTGTGGAACTATGCAGAACAACTGCTGTCGCGTATGGGACAAATCCAGTTGACTGCTGAGTCCATAGTAAGGATCAAACCGCCAGCCTCTTTCAAAAACGAAAGAGAGGCGGTTTTCCTCTGTACGGTGGCTATAGTGAAAGAGGTTATATGGTGGACGAGATTGAGAGGACTGAGGACAGATGCCTTTCTCTCCGGACAACAATTGATTCCCTTCTTTAAGTATCACTTTAGAAGGAGAATCAGAGTGGAGAGAGAGGCACTGCACCAGTAAATTTACTGAAAGGTGGGTGAATGAAGCGAAAATGGCCCGAGTGATTGGGCCTTCTCTGTTTATAAGCCTGTAGGTTGAGGAAGAGAGCAAAAGGAAGAAAGGAGAACCTGCACAACACGCTCCTGGAGTTGAGGGTTGTTCTATCGACGGGGTATTAAACAACCCATTTGTGGCGCCTCCCCCTTATTGGGGATTTCGATTGTTGTAATTGTTTGTTTTTATATTTTTTACACGACTGTATGTAAAATCCCCGGCATGTCTTTGTATTGTCCCCTTTTCTTGTGCGCCCTTGTGGCTAATAAAGAAATATATCTATCTATCTATCTATATATCACATAGGATGTGGTAAAAAAACAGGTGGACCATAACCCACCAGTGTACTCGATACTTGGGGTAGTAGAGTAGGTAATATAAAAAGATTCAGGACCCCGGCAGCTAGATCTGATCTAGCTGTCGAAACGGCGGGAGCTCAGCCGTCGGGGTCCTGAATCTTTTCATATCTATCTATCTATAAAGTTTGACGTATCTCCGTATTACGATCTCAAGCATCATGTGTTGGTTGCAGTTCCCCCCCCCCCCCACAAAACGCACATATACAGAGAGGGAAAGAGAGTAAGTGATCTGTATGTGTAGAGATGTACATGGAGATTCATACAATTGATAGTTGGGGGTCTGTGTGTAGAAATGTATGTATTTAAAGTTATGAGTACGTGTAGTATTAATACGTATGTTTGTGTACTGATGTATGCGTGCGAGTGATATATGCAGCCTATGTGGATGTGTGGGTGTGAAAGATTGGTGTTTGTAGTCTGTGAGGCGTATATTTAAATAATGGTGCGTGTATGATGTGTTGTGGTAGGATACGAAATGAAAGCATGTGTGATGTTTGAGAAATGAAAGGGAGTTAGTTAAGGTACAGTTAGGTTAATGTCAGTACACTCTTCGAATGAAAGGGAACAGAGCAAACAAAGCGGAAAATAAGACATTATTGTTTGTGATAACGAGAAGCAAGGGAGCCGAGGTGTGAAAGGACAACGCATATTGAGAGTTGAGGTGTGGAACAGAAGATGATGTGGTGTTATTTAAGGGGATGTCTCGAAGATGTTCGGTGGAATGATCTGCTAG
>OZ024742.1:36482791-36495291 GCA_964016885.1 Eledone cirrhosa | reverse complement strand
TTCTAAGGGTAATTCCGTGAATAACAGGGACCACGAATGTCGGCGGTACACTGCATATATATTTAAAATGAAGGAAAACCAAGGTTAACAACTTAAATCCATTGTTTAATTTCTCCATACGTTTCTAACAGTCAATTAGAAATTATTTACACACAAGATAATACATATAACATCCGCATATCATCGGGAATTATAAAAAGTGATTAAGTTTAACCAAATACAAATTAACAAATTATAAGAACAGACAATATTAAATGTTGGACATTGGCAAGTATATAACGAAGAACGTACGCGAAGCAGGTTTTACGTGCAAAGTTGTAAAAGATTGTGTTTTTAGGTTGAGGTAATTATTATTAATAATACTATTATTATTTCTTGTAATAGTTAGAAGAATATTTATTGGTGGTTAAATAATATACATAGAGAGAAGTGTGAACAGCTGAGGTTAGCTTTGCCTTTCATCTTTACAGGGTCGATTAAATAAAGCACCAGTCACTCACTGGGGTCGATTTAATACCCCCCCCCACAAAAAAAAAAAAAAATTAGCTTTGTACCAAATATAAAAACAATTATTTCTTATATGGTTTTTGTTTCCGTAATTTGTGTGTGGTCTATTACTTCTATTTTCACTGGGTATGTGATTATCGCTACAATTACTAATTAGTTTCTTAGTCCTATAGAGAAGCGAACGATTATTCGGTTTAAGTGCATTTTTATTGTTCAAAGTGGAGTCATATTATGCAAGATATTGTTATAATTTTTGCCGACTTCTCGAAGGTTATCTATAAATACGATTTTATCGTTATAACCAGATCTTTGTTGTGCTTCGTTATAATAATTGTTTCTACTTTTGGCACAAGGCCAACAATTACCCCAGTGTATTACTGGCACTTTATTTTATCGACCCCGTAAGGATGAAAGGCAAAGTTAACATCGGCGGGATTTGAACTCAGATCATAAAGGGAGGTAACTCTATGCTTCAAAGCATGGCGTCCGACCCTTACCGATACTTCCAATCCACTGGATGGTTTTTACAGACAGGTCTCAAAGTTAAAATTTATATTAAGCAAGTTCACAACTTCTTTATTAGTGTTTATAGTTATTGTCAGGTTATACTCCTGAAGAATCTATGCAGACGATTTTTTATTTAGCTCAAGGTTTCTACTATTCCTGCTAATGGTGAAAAGAGCATTATCACAATATAAACCCCCATCGTTTATTTAGTATGAAAATACCCACTAAATCAGTGACTTGGGCAGAATCACTTGAATCCATAGTAATGTCGAAATTATTAGGGTGTTTTTTTGAGGGTCCAAAGGCAACCATCAACTTAATTATTGTCTACCTTGTAGTTAGTATTATATTAATTTCTGCACTAGTTAAGTTGCTAACACTTTTAGCGTTAATTAAGGCCCTATTTAGGAGATTGGAAGGGGGGGGGGGGATAGAAGAGTAATACTTATCTATATCGAATTATATAAAGATTAATTTATTTTTTATTTAGAAGTTTAGTGAACCAACACAATACTTCGTCAGTATTGTTCCACAATTTTAAGCTAAGTTTTTGTTTCAAATCAGGAATTGTTTTGTCTAATTTTTTTATGTCAGAGGTAGATGGCCTTATAAGCCTGATAGAAGGGTTATTATTAAAATCAATCTTAGGTGCTTTAATGTAAATTTAGGGGTTTGGGGAGTATAAGGTTCGGTATGTCGCTCTAGGTGTAGTTTGTATACAATAAGATCAATTTCTCTATTAATACAATGGAAGTTTCCATTAGTAGTTATTCAGTTCTTAATATTTTTGCCAGATTTTTTTTATGCTTCTTGAAATTTCGTACAGTAGGGCCAAGATCATATAGAAAAGAGTCCATATAGAGGTTTCGCTTCTTAAATTTAATGTTCTTAACCATATTAATCAGGTCATTTTCGAAGTTATCAAGTAAAATATTGTGGGAGGACTTCGGTACGTTTTAAAACCAAAAATGCTGCAGATTGTTCATCTTCACGTTGTTTCTTGATAGTCAGCCAGTCGTGGTGGAATGAGCGCCATCTTATTCGTCTGACGAAAGGAGTGACACTGTCAATTAGGAGCTTGCGGTACGAATCATCATCTGGTATCGCTATATTCTTAAGTTATTGTGGTTAATAATCCCTGGTTAGCATCTTTCAGAAAGGGGTTTACAGCTCAACACAGCTGGAGCAGCTTCAGTATATATAAACGATTATAATGGAGTATAACTTTTGGTAAGGTGTGAGAAGCTCAAATTACACTAAAAGTCCTCAGCACACTAGGAATTCAAAACGGACCAAATATTCTTCGAAAGTTAAAGTTCTTGTTGTTGGGGTACAGGTAGCAGAGCACCAATGTTAAAGAAACAAAAAATACCAAAATTAACATCTTAAATCAATTCTTTAATTTCTCTCTCTACACAACAGCAGCAATAATAATAATAACTATAACAGCAACCACCACAACAACAACAATAACGATAAAAGCCACCACCACCACCACAACAACAACAATTATCAAGATTGTACAACAGCAATGACTATCATTGCAGTAACAACACTAACTATATCATGAACAGCAACAATTATAACAACAATAATTCTGTTCAACAACAATAATCGTGTTTACAACAACAACAACAACAACAATAACGATAATAGCCACCACCATGACCACCACAACAATAACAACAATAATTAAGATTGTAATAACAACAACAAAGACCATCATTACAGCAACAACAACAACAACATTGCCCCGATTCTAACATTTTCTTTAGTTTGCTGTTGACTTCATTTTTAACATTTTATCCCCCCTCACTTTATGCCCTCTCTCTTTCCCTCTTACTTTATACCTCTCACTTTCCCTCAAACCTCTCTTTCCCTCTCACTTTGTACCCCTCTCTCTTTCCCCCTCACTTTGAACTCCTCTCTTTCCCTATTTTGAACCTCTCTCTCTTCCCCCCTCACTTTTTACCTTTCTCTTCCCCTCTCACTTTATACCTCTCACTTTCCCTCAAACCTCTCTTTCCCTCTCACTTTGTACCCCTCTCTCTTTCCCCCTCACTTTGAACTCCTCTCTTTCCCTATTTTGTACCTCTCTCTCTTCCCCCCTCACTTTGTACCTCTCTCTTCCCCTCTCACTTTCTACCTCTCTCTTTCCCTCTCACTTTGTACGTCTCTCTTTCCCTCTTACTTTGTACCTCTCTCTTTCCCCCTCACTTTGTACCTCTCTCACTTTCCCCCTCACTTTGAACTCCTCTCTTTCTCTCACTTTATACCCTTCGCTCTTTCCCTCACTTTGTACCTCTCTCTCTTACCCCTCACTTTGAATTCCTTTCTATTTCCCTCTCACTTTGTACCTCTCTCTCTTTCCCCCTCATTTCCACCCTCTCTTTTTTCTCCTCACTTTCTACATCTCTCTCTTTATCCCTCTCTCTAATGCCACACCTCTTTCCTCCTTCTCTCTCTTCAACACTGCCCCTTCTTCCCACCACATGGAGAAAAGGAACGTTCTAATAATTAGCTAATGTGTGTATGTATGTAGTCGTGTGTGTATGTATACGTGTAGTCGTGTGTGTATGTATGTATATATGCGTGTAGTCGTGTGTGTATGTATGTATGTATGTATGTGCGTATGTATGTATGTATGTATGTATGTGTGTGTGTATGTGTGTATGTGTGTATGTATGTATACATGTGTGTATGTGTGTATGTATGTATACATGTGTGTATGTGTGTATGTATGTATACGTGTGTGTATGTGTGTATGTATACGTGTAGTCGTGTGTGTATGTGCATATGTATGCGTGTAGTCGTGTGTGTATGTGCATATGTATGCGTGTAGTCGTGTGTGTATGTGTATGTATGTTGTCGTGTGTGTATGGGTGTATCTATACGTGTAGTCGTGTGTGTATGTGTGTATGCGTGTATATGTGTGGTGCGAATATGTATACAGGATGTCCCAAAAATGTATACACACTTCAACAACCTTCTAATAAAAGTGTGTATACATTTTTTGGGGACACCCTGAATATGTGTGTGTAGTGGTATATGTGGTAATATTTGTGTATGTACAAGGTGTTAAGTGTGTGTACGGTGGTGTATGTGTATGTGTATAATCTTAAGTATGCGTATTTGAGTGTGTGTGTGTTTGTATGTGTGCATGTGTGTGTGTATTAGGTGGGTGTCTGTTGTGTGGGGCGTAGTATGTGTATCTGTATGGTGGTAAGATGGTATATATGGGTGTGATGTGGTATTTGTGTATGTAAATGGTGGCAGTGGTGGTGGTTAGCGTGTGTGTGTGTGGGGGAATTTATGTGTAATTTAAATACTTAAGTGGAATTAATCAAATTAGAGAGAGAGAGAGAGAGAGGGAGGGGGTGGAAGAGAGAGAGAGAGGGAGGGGGTGGAAGAGAGAGAGAGGAGAGGGAGGGAGAGGGAAGAAAGGTGGAAGAGAGAGAAAGAGAAGAGGGGTAAAAGGATATATAAAAAAAGAAAGATAACGAAAGTGTATGTGTGTGTGTGTGTGTGTGTGTGAGAGAGAGAGAGAGAGGTCAAAAAAGGGGACTGGGGGAGAAATTGGAGAAGATGAGTGGGGTAGATAAAGAGAGATGAAAGAACGGAAGAGTCGAGGGCGGAGGAGAAGAATCAGCGGGAGGAGGATAAAAAAGAGTAACGTCTGTTTATGAGGGTGAGAGAGCGGAGGAAGAGCAAGAGAGAGAGGGGGGGGGGAAGAGCAAGAGAAAGAGAGAGGGGGAAGAACAAGAGAGAGAGAGAAAGAGAGAGAGAAAGACGGAGAGAGAGAGAGAGAGAGAGAGAGGGGGAAGAGATAGATAGAGAGACAGAGTGAGAGAGAGAGATAAAGAGTTTAATGGGATAAAGAAAGATAGAGGTAGAGATATATAGATATATAGAGAGAAAAAGAGAGAGTGTATGTCTGTGTTTAAATAAGGATATATTTCTTTTATTTGCCACTAGGGCATCAAAAGTGGGACAAGTACAAAGGGGGGAGTTTACACAAAAAGGCGTCCTCAATAAGGAGGAGGCAATAACAAAATATAAAAATAAAATAAGATATAACAAAAAATAAATTTTTAACAAAATCCTCAATAGAGAGGAGGCGCCTTGGGGGGTCGCACACACCCCCGAAAAAGGTGTGCAACCCTTCTCCTCAGGAGCACAGAGAAGGGGTGCTCCCTTGGTCTTTCATCTTCCTCACCTATAGTCTGATGTAGAGTGAAGGCCCATTCACACGGGCCATTCTCGCCACTTTCACCCATCTTTCATAGAAACGGCTGGGGTGCAGCACCTCTCTCTCCATCCTGATCCTTCTTCCGAAATGATATCGGAAGAAACGGACCAGTTGTTGGCCAGAGAGAAAGGTGCCCGACCTCAGTCCTTTCAGACGCGTCCACCATACAACCTCTTTCGCCATGGCTATTACGCACAGAAACACCGCCTCTGCTTCATCTTTGAAGGGGGGAGGCGGCTTGATCATTACAATAGACTCGGTGGTCAACCGGATCGGTCCCACCCTTGACAGCAGTTGTTCGACATAGCCCCACAGATCGGCTACGCCCGAGCAGTGTACTAATGCGTGTGCAACGGTTTCCTCGTCGCACACGCATCTGGGACAGATCTTTTTGGCGGGGTCCCTACCCGGGCGCCCGTGTCTGTAGAGCTTTTCTCGAACGGGTAAAGCCCCTCGGTAGCACTGCCAGGCCAGGGACTTCTGGAAGTTGTCCATAGGTCCCCGGCTGAATGTCCTACCGAACAGGCTGGCCAGTTCGTCCTCCTCCATGTCTAGGGCTTCTCCGAGGGCGTCGTCGCACCTGCTGCGCACCAGCCCTCTATAGAATGTTGCGGTGGAGTCTCCACTGATAACCGGATCCGCCTGCCAGAGGGCGGTGAGCGCCTGGGCACACTCAGTGTGCCAGGCGCCCAGTTTTCTCGGTCTTTGCTTGACCCAGGATTGCAGCTCGGTGAGTGAGACGAGTCTGGGAAAGGTTCGTCTCACAAACGAGGCCCACACCGGTTGTCCGGTGAGGAATACGTAGAGGTGCCGTAGCCTTAATGCGTGTTTACGCATCATTAGCCACGGCATCCCCAGCCCTCCTTTCGAAGGGTGTTGACAGCAGATGGATCTCCTCACCATAGGAGCCCGCCTCTTCCAAAGGAATTGGAAGAGCGCGCGCTCCATCTTGGTGAGCGTTTCCCTTGGGCAGGGCACTACGGTCAGGCGGTAGTAGATGACGGACGCTATGTAGGTGTTCGCCACCTCCGCCCGACCTTTCAGGGATAGTTTGCAACTGGCCCACTTCTGGGTCAGTGCAAACACCCTGTTCGTAACCTCCGCCCAGTTTTTCTCCACCTGGAGGTCCGGTCCGAACCAGACCCCGAGCAACTTCACCGGGCCCTCCGTCCAGCGTCCGACGACGCCATCGGAGGGCATCGGTCTGCCCCTCCACGTGCCGAGTTGTGTTTAAATAAGGATAGATAGGTAGACTGAGAGATAGACTGAGAGACAGCCGATATATATATATATATATATATATATATATATATATATAGAGAGAGAGAGAGATAGAGAGAGAGAGAGGGTGGTTCTGCTGAATTGAGGACAATCCTCAGTGGAAACAGTTTCTGTTGTAATACTAATAAAAGTAGGTTGGGAGAGGCATGAATGAAACCTATTCACATATCGACTACAGTGCTTAATGGTTGCTGTTGTTTCTACTTTTGGCACAAGGCCAGCAATTACTCAGTGCATTACTGGTACTTTATTTCATCGACCCCGTAAGGATGAAAGGCAAAGTTAACCTCGGCGGGATTTGAACTCAGATCATAAAGGGCTGTAACTCTATACTGCAAAGCATGGCGTCCGACCCTCTACCGATACTGCCAATCCAGTTTCACATCGTTATTGGTGGATCTACTTACAGCATAATATACCATATACTTATCACACAAACAATATGTACACACACACACACACACACACACACATTTATTATTAGTACCGATTATAAGTTTAGGCAAACATTTCTGCTTTCATCCTAAACGGGATCATTGTATTTATTATTACTATATATATATTTACCATAAAGAATCGGGACCCGACGGCTGAGCTCTTGCTGAGTCTGGAAGTTGGTGTTGAAACGGCAAGAGCCCAGCCGTCGGGTCTCAACACTTTATAATATAACCATACTCAACTACTCCTAGTATAGAGTACTCTGTTAGGTAATAGTCTAACTACTTTCAAGCTGAATCCATCCTGAATTATATATATAAATATAATTCTCGGCAGAGGCAAGGAACTGTGTAGTCTTGATAAATGCTAACAAGCGAGAAACAGACTGTCGATCACTTACCTTTGCTTTTGCCGAGAATAAGTAAGTGCCATAGTTACTACTTTAAAACTCATAGCGAATAGTCTTCAAAATGTTTTTAATTAAACATACAATATATTGCCAGCTTGGACCAAACTCAGATCTTCAGCTCGGACCAAACTCTACCATTGCGGATATTAGTGCTCTACCACTACGGATATTACCTTCCAGTGTTCTCTCTCTCTCTCTCTCTCTCTCTCTCTCTCTCTCTCTCTCTCTCTCTCTCTCTCTCTCTCTCTCTCTCTCTCCCTCTCTCTCTCTCTCTCTCTCTCTCTCTCTCTCTCTCTTTCTCTCTCTCTTTCTCGCTCTCTTTCTCTCTCTGTCTCTCTCTCTCTCTATATATATATTGTTAAATTTGTGGAGAGTCATGTTGTCCTAATATTGCCAAAAAATAGTAAAACACACTCACTGTTTGGTTTGGTTTTCGCTTCAGTATATTTTTATATTTCTATAAATAATTTAGCTGGCAATCAATGTTTATCATTGATTATTATATTTATATTATACTTATATTTGTATTTATACTTTTAACTGTTAGTCAATCAATGATATATAATGACTGCCAGCTAAATTATTTTTAGAAACATAAAAGTATATTAGGACAACATGATATTCCCCAAATATAACACACGATTTCATATAGGAAATCTTGCAAAACAAATACATTGCCGCTATCTATCTATCTATCTATCTATCTATCTATCTATCTATCTATCTATCTATCTATCTATCTATCTATCTATCTATCTATCTATCTCTATATATATATATATATATATATATATATATATATATATAACGAAGGAATTGTGGTAAGGAACCAGATGGACCATAACGCACCAGAGTACTCAATACTTAGGGTAGTAGAGTGGGAAATAGGAAAAGTTGTGACCCCGACGGCAGAGCTCAAGCCGTTTCGACGGCTATTTCTGAGTCCAGAAATAGCAGTCGAAAAAGCTTGAGCTCTGCCGTCGGGGTCATATCTTTTCATATATATATATATAATACTGATATTGAGTAAAAACGAAGTTGCAGCTATGATTAGAATCTTTCGAAAACAATCCTCAGAAGCTGGCACAAGCACTCAATCAGATGATATCAATAAATCGATAAATTGCTCAGAATAATAAACTTGCGTTAAAGTTGTGACATATTGAAAATCGTGGCCGGATAAGAATTGCCACAAAAGTCGCCATAACAACGAAAAATACAAACAGGTTATAAACGAACCTGGACCTGATCGATAGATATTCTATGTATATATATATATATATATATATATATATATATATATATATATATATATATATATACATACATACACACACATAAATATATACATGTTAATAAATACTTATGATATTATTATATATATATATATATATATATATATATATATATATATATATATATATATAATTCAAAGGGTATATATATATAAATTAGACAAAGTCACAAATACATTTATGCGTTTGGCAACCATTCACGGTGTGGCTCAATGAAGAATTAATTAAATAATTATTTATCAGAGAAATTTATAAAAATGTAAGTCCAAAGAATCATTAGATAAAATATATACAGTATTTCCTCTCCAAATCAGTATAAATTAACCACACAAAAAATCATTTAAACGAGGCTATAAGTTTAAAATGTACTTATGAAGAAATAATAGATAAATGATACAGATTCTCGTTTAAATGATTTTTTGTGTGGTTAATTTATACTGATTGGGAGAGGAAATACTGTATATATTTTATCTAATGATTCTTTGGACTTACATTTTTATATGTATGTATATATGTATATATATATATATATATATATATATATATATATAAGGATTAAAATACTGGAGCGTGTTGGAGTTAAACACCCTCTTCGTATTATAGAAATGACAGTAAAAGGTATAGCTCAATGCAGTTAAACAGAGCCAAAAAATTAAGAGAGTAAAACAAAGAATCCTTTAATACATCAAAAGTTTTTATTAGCCGACAATGTTTCGTCCCATTAATGACTCATCAGAGCAATCAAAACAACAAGAAGTAATATCGGCAGATACAAGCCGGAAGCTCCGAAGAATATGGAGTGTACATACACTAAAGTCTTGCAAAAATATATAATAAAAATAAAAATAAAAATAATAAAAATATATAATAAGAATAACTAAGGATGTATATAACATTAAGAACCATATTACAAATATAGTTCAAAGCAACTAACCTAAAGCTAAACAAATGTGGTTATATAGAGCAGGAATTATATATAACACAATGTAATATAACATAATATATTATATTGAATTATATAATGTTATTGTTTATTATTTATTATATGTGTCTCTTGTAATTATATCATATTATTGCCTCATGTATATTGGGTAGATGTATTGGTATTATTTTCACTCTTATCATGCTTATTTTTATATTCAAACTTCTAATAAGGCTTAATTGGTGTAGTTGAACATAGATGTGCGTATTGTTGTATGTGTGTGTGTGTGTGTGTGTGTGTGTGTGTGCGCACATATATACATGTATATATTGTACCTTTTGATTTTTAATTGTAATTTTAATGTTGGTAAAGGTATATTATTATAATGTATTATGTTATATTACATTGTGTTATATATAATTCCTGCTCTATATAACCACATTTGTTTAGCTTTAGGTTAGTTGCTTTGAACTATATTTGTAATATGGTTCTTAATGTTATATACATCCTTAGTTATTCTTATTATATATTTTTATTATTTTTATTTTTATTTTTATTATATATTTTTGCAAGACTTTAGTGTATGTACACTCCATATTCTTCGGAGCTTCCGGCTTGTATCTGCCGATATTACTTCTTGTTGTTTTGATTGCCCTGATGAGTCCTTAATGGGACGAAACATTGTCGGCTAATAAAAACTTTTGATGTATTAAAGGATTCTTTGTTTTACTCTCTTAATATATATATATATATATATATATATATAATTAGTTTCTGGATAGTTGGAAGTGATTTTTTAGTAAGTAAGTTAATTTTATAATTTTCTTATTTTACGTCTCTCATATTATTGTTCTGCAACCCCATACATTGAACCACATTGTTAATAAGACAAAACCTATATATTTGCTAGCATTGATATGCATCTGTGTGTATATAAATGTTACTAGATATAAATTCCTTATAATTATCTCCAATTCATTTGTCGAGCAATATTTGGCCATGACTGCTACTATGGCAGTAAGCTGGCCGCCGTCTTAATAACTACTCGCTTTCCACTGATTGACCTCGATGTCACGTGATTGATTCTTTTTGAATTTGCCACAGACGAGGAGGCAGTGATTTTCTCAATGGCTTGGAATCCAGTCCACGCTTTGCTATTTCCATTCCACTGAATTATTTTTTTAATAAGTTTCCAGTGTCCTCACTATGCCTGGAGACCTATACGGAAAAAGACTTTCCTGATGACGGAATGATTTTCTATATGTTTCTTCGGAAAATATATTTACTCCATTCCAGAAACTAATTAGTTGGAAGTGATTTTTTTAGTAAGTAAGTTAATTTTATAACTTTCTTATTTTACGTCTCTCATATTATTGTTCTGCAACCCCATGCATTGAACCACATTGTTAATAAGACAAAACCTATATATTTGCTAGCATTGATATGCATCTGTGTGTATATAAATGTTACTAGATATAAATTCCTTATATATATATATATATATATATATATATATATATATATATATATATATATATACTCCCATTTTCAAAAACATTAGTTGAGTGCTTTACGATTGGTACGGTGCTATATTTAGCATGTCCCCTGCTTTCCACTAGCAAAAGCTGAGGCAGTCCATGGTATGTCAACTGACAAGCAACACGTGTTTAGGTCCTGTCTCACACTTAATCATGGGAAGTTGATATCGTGTATATTTGGTTGATAAATCCATTGATTGAGATAGTCCCACTGACGAATGTTCTTATGTTGGCGTGCTAATAATCCATTTAATTGTGGTAATTATAGCGTTTTTTTCAGAACCAGAATCAATGGCTGTCTAGGCATGTAGTAGAATTGTATATTGCTAATATAAAGTAATATTTAATCGTTCTAGCTTATTATATGTTTTATATGTTTTTGGTACAAGATATCTAAGTTGGTGTACCAATAATGATACTTGTGAGTTATCTTCCTCTGTTCCGGAAATTTTAGTGCATTTACATTGGGGTTATTGATCAGCACGTCGATCTATATATATATGTATATATATACTGTATACACACACACACACACACACACACACACACACACACACACACACACACACACACACACACACACACACACACACACACACACACACACACACATATACATACATATATATATACATACATGTATATATATATATAAATATATATAAGTATGTACACGTACATACATATATGTATACAGATGTACAGTAGTATGTATATATATATACATACATGCACACATATATATATGTACGTATGGATTCACCGAACATTTATTACAATGCCCGGTGTGTTTGTAAACAAATATCCCGTATTAAGCCGTAGTGTCTAGCAACCATCGTTGCTCGCCTGCTCAACACCGACAAAGGAACGCTGCACTAGTTTCAAGCCTACTAGCTATCGTCAGCAACGTATACCTTCCTGCCAGATTGTTGAACGTATATACTTACCTTATGCATATTAACGGCTGAGTAGCCCAATTTGCATATCGAGTGGGTTAATCGGCAGGGTGCACCGAAAACGATAAACGGAAAAAATGAAACGAAATTTCATTTCCCACTCTCAGCACGGCTGTTACTTAAATATAAGTATGTACACGTACATACATATATGTATACAGACGTACAGTAGTATGTATATATACATGCATGCACACATATATATATGTACGTATGGATTCACCGAACATTTATTACAATTCCCGGTGTGTTTGTAAACAAACATCCCGTATTAAGCCGTAGTGTCTAGCAACCATCGTTGCTCGCCTGCTCAACACCGACAAAGGAACGCTGCACTTGTTTCAAGCCTACTAGCTATCGTCAGCAACGTATACCTTCCTGCCAGATTGTTGAACGTA
>OZ024742.1:36470291-36472791 GCA_964016885.1 Eledone cirrhosa | reverse complement strand
ACGTATTATTATTATTATTATTATTTTTATTTTTTTTTTTTTCCTTTCTCCTCGTGCAATGGCCATACTCGATAACGAGGGGGCAGCCATCATGTATGTATGCATGTATTTATGTATTATGTATGTCAAAGGGCGGAAGAACTCAGGAGAGTCAACGGCCATCTAATAAAGATTTTTTTAATTTTTTTGAGCGAGAGACTCGTAGTCTTCATTAAGACATCTCTCTAAGAGAAGGCCACTCTGATATAAAACCTGCGACTTTGTTTGCATCCAATGATGTAGACCAGTTCTTTTGGGGGAAATGGATTCGATGTTCAGAGAGTGGGATTGACCCCGTGCAAAGCCTTTCCTCACTTAAAAAAGCTTCAAGCACAGGCATCGCTTGATATGTGGCATTTTTCGCGATGTATGGTATTGTTGGCCATAGGCAAGTCCCTAGCAGGATTCAAAAGCCACGTCTGTGATGATCATTCTTAAGTATCAAGCGACGGAATTACTCGAAATCGAGTTGCAGCCATCATCATCATCATCATCATCATCATCATCATCATCATGTATGTTTGTATGTATGTATGTATATATGTCAGGTCACCAGTTGGTGCTACTGGTAACATCTATCCCAGTACAACCTGTCCCATGGTCGGGTCGTTGGCGACTAAACTGGCAACCCCACCAAGGTTTGTTGGTGAGGAGGATGACTTTGGACATCCTGCAGGACTAAAAACAAAACCTGTCAAAGGGCAAAGGAGCTCTTAAGAGTCAATGGCCATCCAAAATCACCGGGAGAGATGACCCCTTAGCCTTTGTCAAGGCAGAATTCTAGGAGAAGGAAAACTCTGATATAACACCTGCAACCCTGATGGTATCCAATGATGTTGACTTGTTCTTCTTTTTGGTAAATATCATCTTGGTTAAGAGAGTGGGACTGGCTTTGTGCAGTGCCTTTGCTCACTGTAAAAGCTTCACGGCACAGGCATTGCTTTCTATCTGGCGATCTCTCTGCACTTGTCATCACATGGTACCATGGGCCCAGCACTATGTGTCAATAATTGTCACAAGTGTAGAGTTTGTACCAGAGTTTTCAAGTCGCTGGCTGGACTAAAAAGTCACACTCGTTCAGCGCATCGGTAGGGGTTCTCCTACATGGATATAAAGTTGTGGGCGTACTCGAAAACGAGTTGGCAGGAGCAGCCACTATGTGTGTATGTATTATGTATGTATGTGTGTATGTATGTGTGTATGTATGTGTGTGTGTATGTATGTGTGTATGTGTGTATGTATTATGTATGTATGTGTGTGTGTATGTATGTATGTACCTGTAACTTCTTGATGAGGTCGCAGGGACACCGCCTTGACGTACAACGTGCCATGGACACTTTAAACCTGGCAAAGCTCATCTTCTCTCCTATGAGAGAGTGAGAGGGTGAGAGGAAATGAGAAGGAGATATAGAGGAAGATTCGATACCAGTACTAGACTGGCATTTTATTTATCGACCTCGAAAAGATATAAGGCAAAGTTAATATCGGCGGAATTTGAACTCAGAAAGCTCAGTGTCGGAACGAATACCGCAAAGAATTCCATCTGATATTCTAACGTCTCTGTCAATTCTCTGCCTCATATGTATGTATAATTATGCGTAAACTAATTGTCCTATATATTGCTCCTTATCTCATTAACACCGTTACCACCACCACCACCACCACCACCACCACCAACAACAACAACAACAGCCTCGCAACAACTGTGAGAAAGGTTTTGTTATCACAATAACTAAGTAATACGTTAGCATTTGTATGTTTTGGCTACTCAACTTACCTCGAAGTAGCCACTTGGTACAATTACCTTTTTGTCACTGTGACATTTGGAGTGTCACTGTTATTGCTGCTGCTGCTGTTGCTGCTGCTGTCGCTGCTGCTGCTGATGATGATGTCGTTGTTGTCGTTGCTGTTGTTGCTGTTGCTGCTACTAATAATTGTTTTTAATTTTGGCACAAGGCCAGCAATTACCCAGTGTATTACTGGTACTTTATTTTATCGACCCCATAAGGATGAAAGGCAAAGTTAACCTCGGCGGGATTTGAACTCAGATCATAAAGGGAGGTAACTCTATGCTGCAAAGCATGGCGTCCGACCCTCTACCGATACTGCGATAAATGATAATATCCCCCCCCTCCTCTTCCTTCTCCCGGATATACACATAAAAACACGGATGTTCACAACTGAAACGTTGTTTACCATAGATCGATACTGTTTAGAGCTTACCTTAATTTAAACTACAATAAAGGCAAATCTAAGTCAACATTATCATTGTTACCAATGTGATTGAAATATTGAAGGAGAGAAGGAAAGAAAGAAGACGTCGAAGGTTGTAACGAGTAAACAATTAGCTGGGGTCCAATTCTGTGAGCTTTTTCGTACGAAAAACAACGAAAAAACAACAAAATTAGGACAACGAGGAGGAAAAGACGCAGAACGAGGATATTAGGACAGACAAAAACGA
>OZ024742.1:36447791-36465291 GCA_964016885.1 Eledone cirrhosa | reverse complement strand
AGATGTATATATATAGGAACGAGTAGGACCCCGACGGCTGAGCTCAAGCCGTTTCGACGGCTAATTCTGGACCAGAATTAGCCGTCGAAACGGCTTGAGCTCAGCCGTCGGGGACCTACTCGTTCCTATTACCCACTCTACTACCCTAAGTATTGAGTACTTTGGTGCGTTATGGTCCACCTGGTTCCTTACCACATTTCCTTCGTTATATATATATATATATATATATCTTGCTCAAAGAAATAACGCATCGCTTGGTCCAGGAATCGAACTCACTACCACAAGATTGTGAATCCAATTCTCTAACCACTCAGCCACACTTTATTTCACGTTGCTCCTTCAACCTAGAGTTGCAACTGATAGACCGACAGAAAACATTCTTTCCTCGATCCGATTTGACGAAAGTCGATCGATCCTTTTATATATATATACATATATATATATATATATATGTATATATATGTATATATATATATATATATATATATATATATATATATATATATATATATATATATATATATATATATATATATATATATATATATATATATATATATATATGTATATATATATATATATATATATGTATATATATATATATATATATATATATATATATATATATATATATATATATATATAAGTTGAAAAAAATGAAAACGAAATTTCATTTCTCACTCTTAGTATGGCACTTAAATGTAAGTATGTATGTATACGTACATACATATATGTATACAGACGTACAGGCATAAATTCAGGCTGTTCGGTTTGTTGACAAACAAACGAACAAAGCGGCGTTATAATAAACGTCCGCTAAACTGATGCGTGCATATATGTATGTGTACCTGTATGTATATGTGTATATGTATGTATATATATATATATATATATATATATATATATATGCATGCTACTGTACGTCTGTATACATATATGTATGTACGTATACATACATACTTACATTTATATATATATATATATATATATATATATATATATATATATATATATATATATATATATATATATAAGAGGATCGATCGACTTTCGTCTAATCGGATCGAGGAAAGAATGTTTCTGGTATCAGCCGTACTAAGAGTGAGAAATGAAATTTCGTTTCATTCTTTTCCATATATATATATATGTATATTAAATGAATTGACAACTAAAGAAGACACTTCAAATTATATTATTAATATCTACGCCCGTTTTAAATTCAATATTAACAGGTGACACTAAAGCATTGTCAGGACAATAATTCAGGATTTAGATGATGCAAGTCCTAAAGAAAGGTAAAGAATTTGAAGAGGTTTTTTTAAAAAAAAAAGAATGTTATTTTATCTATGGGGACACTTTAGCAAAGCAGTTATTTGTGCACAATTGGTTTGGTTCTTTTTCATCAATAAAGAGGTTTTTAGAGAAGAGCTTTTTTTAAAAAAGGAAGAAGGTTATTTACCTCCAGAGACGCATATACAGCATAGTTAATTAATTGTGCATAACAGTCTTGAATTTTTCAGCAACAAGCAATTAGTTATAAATAAAGTCAGATATAAAACATAGTTTATATTTGAGACAATTAAAAAATCATATCTATGACGTTAATTCAAACACACAAACGGTATTTTAAAGGGGTATTAAATTATACTACGTGGTCTATGAAAGAAAATTCAAAACAATACCGCCGTAATAGGTTAAATAATTAGCCCCAAATATGTTTATTTACTATACAATTCATAGTGTGTTACGCTACAAATGCGTATTGTTTTAAGTACGACTTACTATAAAGTATCTGAGAATTTAGACGTAAAAAATGAATATATTGACCGACAATGAAATATAGAATGCAATAAAATAAGAGGACTTTGTTTAATGTTAATGTTATGTGTTTCAAATGTCTAATATAAAATAAAAGAAAGAGGCTTGTTGCTTATTACAGAAATAAATGCAGTGCATACTTACTATAGTGTTCATAATGCTGAAACCGGTACCACAATTAAATGCGGAAATCCCCATTTTATAAATTTATTTTTTTTTTCCACTTTATTTTTTCCCTTTTTACTATTTGTTTATATATATCAACTCGTGTGTCACTTTTCTACATTCCATATATATATATATACATATATATATATATATATATATATATATATATATATATATATATATATATATATATATATATATATATATATATATATATATATATATATATATATTAGAATTGGCGCTCTGAAATAGCTATATATATATGAATGTATATATAGTGTATTTTGCAATACACTGTATGCTTAATTAAAAGCATTTCGAAGACCTTATGCTATTGTTTTAGAGTAGTGACAGTCTCACTTACTTTAAATTTTCAGCAAACAGGGGGAGATAAAGCTGACAGAGCTATGTTTCGTACTGATTGGTACTTATCAAAGCCAAGTACTCCACCTGTTTGCTGAAAATCATCAATGTTTGATTCTTATAGAATTTCTAGTAATAATCAGGAACTGATTATACAGAGCGGTTGCCGGTCAAGCAGAAATTGAAAATTAGAATTGGCGCTCTGAAAACAAGTGGGGTATTTGGCTTTGATAAGTACCAATCAGTACGAAACATAGCTCTGTCAGCTTTATCTCCTCTTGCTTGCTGAAAATTTAAAGTAAGTGAGACTGTCACTACTCTAAAACAATAGCATAAGGTCTTCGAATTAATTAAGCATACAGTGTATTGCAAAATACACTATATATACATTCATATATATATATATATATATATATATATATATATATATATATATATATATATATGGAATGTAGAAAATATATATATATATGGAATGTAGAAAATATATATATATATGGAATGTATATATATATGGAATATATATATATATATATATATATATATATATATATATATATATATATATATATATATATATATATATATATATATATATATATATATATATATGGAAAAAATATATATATATGGAATGTAGAAAATATATATATATATGGAATGTAGAAAAGTAACACACGAGTTGATATATATAAACAAATAGTAAAAAGGAAAAAAGTAGAAAAAAAACATTTATTTATAAAGTGGGGATTTCCGCATTTAATCGTGGTACCGGTTTCAGCACTATGTGCTTTTTCAACGACGGAAGTGTAAAGTGCAGTTAAATTGCATATTTATACGAATAATAATAAAATAGAGAAGAAAAATTATTAGTTTTTACATACATATTAGAGAGGAAAGTTCATGTTTCTGTCCGAAGCTCTCTTTCGTTCTCTGCTAGTGTTTTTCTTTTCAAAAATGATTTTCTCGTTCTGCCTTGTGTTCGTTCGTTGCCTTCTCTGTGTAATTTTCCTAATATTATTATAACTAATCTGTGACGAATGTATTCTTTCTTCTCCCCCAATAATTTCAATGGATTACATTTTTAACACGATATTTTACTTTCCTCTTGTTTTTATTCCTTCCCTTTTCCTTTTCCTTATTTACTTCTTTTATTTTTTAACTCCAAAGACAGCGCTTTGGTTTGTGTCAGATGCTGTGACCTCGGGTGTACCAGCCAATACCGTCGATATGGGTCGAAACTGCCAAATGACCATATCGATGGGTGAAGACCTTGGAACTCTGTGTCTTTCGTTTGTCTTTATATTAAAAAAAACAAATTGTTCGTTCAACCATTTCTTTTTGTTCATTGTCTTCTCTTTGTTAATTTTTCCCAATTTTATTACATATATATATATATATATATATATATATATATATATATATATATATATAGATGAGATTTTACAGGACTAGAACTGTTTCATTCTTGAGAAATCATCAGGAATCATCAGGGATTCCTGATGATTTCTCAAGAATGAAACAGTTCTAGTCCTGTAGAATCACATCTATATTAAAACTTTTATACTCTGCTTCGACTACCTTACTTATTGTGGTTACCTCCGATTCAACCCGGAATAACTTACCTATATATATATATATATATATATATATATATATATATATATATATATATATATATATATATATATATATATATATATATATATAAACAGTATATATACAAGGTGTGTCAGAAAAGTTCCAGGACTGATGTCACAAAAGATTTATTTCAAACCCAAACTTCACAATAAGAGTTTTCTCCTTCAAAGTAATCCCCCTGGAGTCTAATGCACTTTTCCTTCCTTTTCTGCCACGCTTGCATGCACTCCGGGAAGGATTCTTCTGGGATCCTCCGCAGTTCCGTCGTCACGGCCTTTTTGATGTCGTCCACGTCTTCAAAACGGGTCCCCTCCAGGTCGTACTCGAAGATCTATGACTCATCACCGGTGATGACTGCCTCTAGCAAGTCTGGTTCGGTTTCAAGACGCTTGAGGATGTCCTGGCACACTTGCATGCGTCGACTCTTCTCGTAATCGTTCAGCAGCTTTGGCACCATCTTCGCGCAGACTTTCCGCATGTCCAAATCTTCAGTGAGAATCTTCCAGACGCTGTCCCGATTCATGCCCAGCTCATTTGCCATAAGTCGAACAGTCAGCCGACGATCGCTACGCGCCATCTGCCTGACGCGCTGAACGTTGACCTAAGTCCTGGTTGTTGAGGGCCTTCCGCTTCTGGGGTCATCTTGCACCACTCAAAAACACGTGAGCGTGACATCGTCTCATCTCCATACACTTTCTGCAGCAATCCCAGTGCTTCTGACGGAGTTTTCCCCAACCGTACCAGAAACTTCAAGTTTGTTCGTTGCGCTGTACTCATTTTTCGACGACCTGAAACAGAGGACATGTATATAAAATTATGAAGAAAAAAGTTTGTTCGCCGCAGAGAGCTAAGATTACAGTTACATACTCCAGGGGGATTACTTTGAAGGAGAAATCTTTTGTGACATCAGTCCTGGAACTTTTCTGACACACCTCGTGTATATATATATATATATATATATATATATATATATATATATATATACACGAGGTGTGTCAGAAAAGTTCCAGGACTGATGTCACAAAAGATTTATTTCAAACCCAAACTTCACACTAAGAGTTTATATTTATATATCCGGGAGAGATGACCCCTTAGCCTTTGTCAAGGCAGAATTCTAGGAGAAGGAAAGCTCTGATATAACACCTGCAACCCTGATGGTATCCAATGATGTTGACTTGTTCTTATTTTTGGTAAATATCATCTTGGTTAAGAGAGTGGGACTGGATTTGTGCAGTGCCTTTGCTCACTATAAAAGCTTCACGGCACAGGCATTGCTTTATATCTGGAGATCTCTCTGCACTTGTCATCACATGGTACCATGGGCCCAGCACTAAGTGTCAATGATTGTCACAAGTGTATTGTTTGTACCAGAGTTTTCAAGTCGCTGGCTGGACTAAAACGTCACACTCGTTCAGCGCATCGGTAGTGGTTCTCCTACATGGATATAAAGTAGTGGCCGTACTCGAAAACGAGTTGGCAGCCACCATGTATGTATGTATGGGCCCAGCACTATGTGTCAATAATTGTCACAAGTGTAGTGTTTGTACCAGAGTTTTCAAGTCGCTGGCTGGACTAAAAAGTCACACTCGTTCAGCGCATCGGTAGGGGTTCTCCTACATGGATATAAAGTAGTGGCCGTACTCGAAAACGAGTTGGCAGCCACCATATATATATCATATATATATATATAAATATATATATATATATATATATATATATATATATATATATATATATATATATATATATATACACGAGGCACGTGACCTTGTGGTTAAAGGCACGTGACCTTGTGGTAAGGGTGTTGGACTTCCGGTCATAATGTCGTAGGTTCGATTCCTGGGTTGCGTGTTGTGTTCTTGAGCAAAACACGCAACCCAGGTATCGAACCCACGACATTTTAATCGTAAGTCCAACACCCTTACCATTAGGCGGCGTGCCTCCACACACACACACACACACACACACACACACACACACACACACACACACACACACACACACACACACACACATATATATATATATATATAATATATATATATATATATATTATATATATATATATATATATATATATATATATATATATATATATATATGTGTGTGTGTGTGTGTGTGTGCGTACGTGTGTGTTGGCGAAGGCGTGTAAGCACGTATGCACATATCTTTGATAAAAATGGGGTCAAATTTTATTCTGTAACAGTTTGACAGCTCCAGTTGTACAATGTTGAAGCAAGAAAGGGAAGACCTATAAATGCTATAGAATACTAAACGGTATTTGTCTTCTTATGTTACAGCATGTTTCGTAAACATCGAAACTATGCCACATAAATGTCATTGTATAATATACGTACGCTGTGTGCTGATGTGCTTACGCGTGTGTTTCTTCGTTGGTGAGTGTTGGGGGTGTGAGTGGAGGATGGTTTGTTGTTGCATTGTGAGTGTTTTCCGTTTATGTGCGGTAATATAATTATGTCACATTCCATCTACAAATGCATGTATATATATATATATATATATATATATATATATATATATATATATATATATGTATGTATGTATGTATGTATGTATGTATGTATGTATGTATGTATGTATGTATGTATGCTCACACACATTGCAGATTGTGTTCTTCCTGAAAGTCAATATGGTTTTCGTGCTGGACGTGGCACTACTGATATGATCTTCTCAGCTAGACAGCTCCAGGAGAAGTGCATGGAACAAGGCTTGGATCTGTATCAGGTTTTTGTCGATCTGACAAAAGCTTTCGATACTGTTAACAGAGATGCATTATGGAAGGTTCTCCAGAAACTTGGTTGCCCTGATAAGTTCCTTGCTTTAGTTAGGTCTTTCCATGACGACATGAAGGCTTGGGTTAATGTCGGGGGTAACATGTCGGAGCCTATCTCAGTAAAAAATGGAGTGAAACAGTGGGATATTCCAGCACCGACCCTGTTTGCCATATACTTTGCAATGGTTTTCTGTATTGCATTCAGGAATTGCGAGCATGGTGTTTACATCCGATATCGAACCTCAGGCAGCATATTTAACATCAGGCGCTTTGCTGCGAAGACAAAAGTGTTTACATCAATCATAAGAGACCTCTTGTATGCAGATGATTGCGATCTTGTAGCGCACACAGAGTGATATGCAGCACATTTTGAATGCATTTTGTGACGCTTGCACTGCCCTAGGTCTGACTGTCAGTCTCAAGAAAACCGTCGTCATGTACCGACCTGCCCCTGGTAAGCAGTACACTGAACCAAACATCTATGTGTATGGCAAACGACTTGGAGTGGTTGATCAGTTTGTCTACCTGGGAAGCAGTCAATCCATACAGCAACCTTGACAGTGAAATCTCACTTAGGATTAGGAAAGCAAGTAATGCTTTCGGAAAGCTAGAGAAGGCGACTCTGGGGTCGGCGAGACATATGCAGGAGGACAACGGTAAAGGTGTACAGGGCATGTGTGCTCTCTTGTCTTCTTTATGCCTGCGAGACCTGGGTCACATATCGACACCACCTTAAGCAATTGGAGCGTTTCCATCAGATGTGTCTCAGACGGATCCATGGCGTTCACTGATGTCGATATTTTGGAAAGCTCTATGTGTGACAGTATAGAAGCTCTTGTGCTTAAGCAACGACTCCGTTTGAGTGGTCACCTTGCCAGGATGAAGGATTCTAGAATACCAAAACAACTCTTTTATGGAGAGTTGGTTAAAGGAAAACGACCGCCACATAAACCAAAAAAGAGGTATAAGGATTCCTTGAAAGCCTCTCTGAAAGACGCTAACATCTCTGCTGATACATGGGAGAATATTGCTGCTGATCGTAATAAATGGAGAAAGACTGTATATGAGGGAAAAGTTGCCTTTGAGGCAACTCGAATCGCATACGAGAAAGTAAAGAGGGATGTGAGGGAGGGCTTTACAGTTGCATTTCCAGACAGCGAAGGTCCTCCTATGGTGCTGACATGCAGCGTCTGTGCGAGACTCTGCCTAAGCAAAGCTGGACTCGAAAGTCATCTTCGCAGTCATAAAGTAAGACCAGTGGTTGACTACCAGGCTGCTGTTGGAGATGCTACTCATCATGCTTGCCAAACATGTGGTAGAGAATGTAAATCAGCAGGAGGGCTCAAGCGACATGCAAAAGTACACGAACTCCAACCACAGCCGACTATTCCCAGTGAATGTTTTGGTTGCCGACTCTGTGCAAGACATTTTAGATCATTGGCTGGGCTAAAAAGCCACATTCGATCGCAGCACTGTTAGTTGCTATCGTGAGTGTGTGTGTGTAGATATGCTTATGTGTGTGCGTGTGTGTGTATATATATATGTATATGTATAACATTATTGTTGTTGTCGTTATTATTATTGTTGTTATTATTATTATTATTATTATTATTATTGTTATTAATGTATGTGTGTGTATATGTATGTGGGTGTGTGTGTGTGTGTGTGTGTGTGTGTATGTGTGTATGTGTGTATGTGCGTGTATATATATATATATATATTTCTTTTTTTTTTCTTTCTATTTATTTATTATTATTATTATATTATTATTATTATTATTATTATTATTGTTATTGTTATTCCTTGAATCTCAGTCATTGATGTTGGTTAACTGGAAAGTCCGTTGGATTGAATATCAAGCCACTACCTGCAGCCTCAGATATTCAGGACGTATCGGAGGGTTCTTGCTGTTCCAAGCAAGCATGCCTTTTGAAGCGTTCCAAAAAGCGTGAAGGGGCCGATTTTCTTTAACCATCCCTGGAAACCTTTGGAGATAGTCCCCAGTGCGCCTATGACAATCGGGATCACTTTGACTTCATGGCAGTTCCAAATCCTTTTCACCTCCCACTTTAGGTCCTGGTATCGGTTAATTTTCTCCCTCTCCTTCTCTTGCACTCTCGTGTCGAACGGGCAGGCCACATCCACAATCAGGCACGATCTTTTTTCTTTGTCCACAACCACCAGGTCAGGTCTATTGTGTTCCAGTTTTTTGTCCGTCTGTATCCTAAAATCCCACAGCACCTTCACCTGACTGTTCTCCATCACCGCCTCTGGCCTATGCTCATACCATTTCTCAGAATGTGGTAGATTGTTTACTTTGCATAGGTGCCAGTGGATCACCCTGCCCATCACATCGTGTCTCCAGCCCTTATAGTGGGTCTGGGCTAGGTGTTTACACTCGGACACAATGTGAGCCACAGTCTCCTCTCTCTCTCCACAGATCCTGCACAGTGGGCTAGCCTCCTCCTTGTAGATATGGTGCTTCAACCACTTCGTTTTGAGGGCCTGCTCCTGCGCAGCCATTAGCATTCCTTCTGTAGCCTTTTTGAGGTCTCCTCTTCTCAACCAGTTCCATGTCTGTGGATCTCTAAATTCAGTTTTCTCAAAGAAGGTACTATGAAGGGATTTTCCCTTAAGGCTGCTCTTCCTCCTTGATGTTATTTCCTCCTTGGACATCCCCTGGCCTACTGTCCCCTCCTTCAGTACAGTTCTGAGCATTGGCTCCTTACTATAGGTCACGTATTTGTATAGGTTGTTTTTCTCCATCTGAACACAGTCCTCTATGCTGATAAGACCTCTTCCACCCTCAGATCTCCTTAGGTAGAGTCTATCGACATCACTCCTCTTGTGGAACATGTTGTAGATAGTCAATAGCTTCCTAGTCTTCCTATCCATTTCTTTTTGTTCAGCAACATTCCATCTCAGAATTCCCGCACTGTACCTAATAATAGACACAGCTCGGGAATTTACTGCGCTTATGGCATTTCTGCTGTTCAGATGTGACTTCAATACGCTCCTTACTCTCCGAATGTATTCAGTTCTTAACAATTCCTTCATTTTTTTGTTCTTTATGCCATCAGCCTCCAGAACGCCCAAATACTTGTATCCTTCCTCAGAGTCAATTTCCTTTATCATCTCACCTGTTGGTATCTGGATCCCGTTACTTCTGCTCAACCTACCCCTCTTCATCACAATGACTCCACATTTACCAATACCAAACTGCATACATATATCACTGCTGAAAATACGGACAGTGTCAACAAGCACATCCAACTCCTTCTCACTTTTCCCGAAGAGCTTAAGATCGTCCATGAAGAGGAGGTGATTGATGGTAAGCTCTCCCCTTCCCAACTTGTATCCTGCTCTCACTTTTCGCAGCATAATGGTCAAGGGCATCAGGGCAAGGACAAACAACAGAGGGGACAGGCTATCTCCCTGGAAGATACCTCTCTTGATCTTCACGCTTTCACGCTTCCCAAGGATACTCCAGTTGATGTCAACTCTGTCTCCCAGGACCCCATACTCCTGCCCAGCAACTGTCTGATATTATCTGCCACCCTGAAGACCTCCAGGCTTTTGGTGATCCAGGAATGAGGCACCATGTCAAATGCCTTTCTGTAGTCTATCCATCCCATGGCAAGATCAGTGTGTCTCCTCCTGCAATTCCCCATTACCATCTTATCAATAAGCAACTGGTCCTTTGTACCACGTGACTTCTTTCGGCATCCTTTCTGTTCGTCCGGTAACAAGTTGTTTGTGTGGAGGTGATGGTAGATTTCCTCAGACACAATGCTCGTCAACAGTTTCCACATTACGGGCAGACATGTGATAGGTCTATAGTTGGTAACATCATTACCCTTGATTCGGTCTTTCATTATCAGAACTGTGGTACCTTTTGTCAACCACTCTGGCACCTCACCCGACACCAAGCAGTCATTGAACATGGCCGTCAGCTTCGGGTGGAGGGATGTTAAATGTTTAATCCAATACCCCTGCACACCATCTGGGCCTGGTGATTTCCAGTTGGTTAGTTTTTTGGCTTGCCCCTTAAGAGTTTCAACTGTGATACTCAAATCAGTCTGTTGTTGTGCCTTCTCACCGATCTCCCTCTGTACTGTCTCAATCCACCCTGCCTGGGCATTGTGTCTAACATCCTGCTCCCATATTCCTCTCCAGAATGTTTTAGCTTGTTCCGCCCCAGGGATCAAGTCGTTGCCTCTTTCTTTCCCCTCAAGCTGTCCAAACAGCATCTTCTGGTTGTTGTCGAACATGCGGTTCTGTTTATACTGACTGACTCTGTTCTCGTATCGCCTGATTTTGGCACTCTTTGCTACAATGCGTTGCTTCAATTCCTCTATGATAATATTTAGCTTTTTACTCCTAGTTTTGTATTTTATTTCCAGTCTATTTTTAGTGCCTATGTTTTTTTGTGTCCCATTCAGTAGTGACTCAAGCTTTCCTATGTGATTTCTCATTTCCCCGATTTGCCCACTCAGTCGCTTCTTCCACCACGGCTCTGCTCTTTCTTGTCTGTTGTTTCCTCTCGCTTTTATACCAAGTAGTTTCCTCACCGTATTTGCTGTTGCTTTGAGGATATTGTTGCACTGGTGAAGACTCCTCGCCTCAAGGTATGGGATGACTTTGTTTACCTTAGCTGTTGTTTCTTTTAACTTTTTCCTGTCTACAAATCTTAGGTTCATAGGTCTCCCACTATCATTGTTCAATTCATCTACCACTAGATTTAGGATGTCAACCGAATCTTGTCCTAGCCCGTCAGCATTCATCTCCTCAGTGGCCGTATCTCTGTTCCAGGTATTATTTATCTCAGTATTCAGATCATTGTCTGCTTCGGGTGGTTCCTCCGTTCTCAGGACCTCCTCACCTTCATTTCCCACCGGCTCGCTTGTCTGGCATACTACACCCGCCATCTCCAAGCCATTCTCTCTGCTCAGTTCCTCCAGTTCCAGCTCGCTTATCCACCCATTAGTTCTTATTACCCGAGCCTGCCCGGCCAATTTTTGTTCATCTAATTTAAATAAACCAATCTCGTTCCAGATGTTATGCATCCGTCTCCTGTAGCCCCTCTCCTTGGGGTTACTTTTCAGGTAGCATTGCATAACAGTTCTATTCAATTCTTTCGTCCAGTTGGTTCTGGCCCCTTTCCTTCTTCTTCTTCCTCCAACATCAGCAGTATTTGGTTGACAGTCAGGTTCCTGCTGCTGAGCCAGGGGGCACCTGTTGGGTGAGAGTCTGTCATATGACGTTCTAGTCTCCATTTCACCGTTATTCGAACTGTTTATGTTCGATATTTAAACACTCTTATCGAGGATTGGCGAATGTATGTTTACATAGCCATCTGTGGATCCGCCATCCCACTTGGCCCTTGTGTGGCATTATCACCACGCTGTATACGAACACACATAAACAAACAAACACACGGGCAGAAAGGGCCCCAAAAATGAATAAGCATAAGTTTCATTGTAATGTAGTATTCGAATGTCTGACTTAGTTTTTGTTTTTTAAGTTTTACTTTTCCCCCCCTCTTCTCTGTCCGTCCGCCTGCTTCTCTCTTCATTCTTATTTTCTTTACGTTTTTGGGGTTTCTTTTTTTGTTTTTGTTTTTCTCTGTTTGTTTTTCTCGTTTTTTGCTGTTGTTGCTGTGCTGCTTTGGTTTTGTTGTTTGTTTTTTCTTTTTTCTTTTGAGTCTATCTATATATTTTGATGCCTTCCTCTTTGTTAGTAGTAGGGATTCTATAATGTGGAAGTAGTAGTAGCAGCCAGCAGGGAGAAGTGGGAGAGGGCGGCGTTGGCGATACTGAGACAGTGGTGGTGGTGATGTCGATACTGAGGCAGTGGTGGCGGTGATGCGACCGTATTACTGTAGTGATGGTGCTGTAGCGGTGGCAGCAGCAGTGAAGGAGTCAAGGGGTGGTGGCGGCGGTGATGGGATAGTGGTGGTAATGATGGCCGTAGTGAGCGGTGGCGGTGAAGGTGAAAATGCTGTTGTGTTTAGTGTACACAGATGATGGGGTGGGTGGTGTATCTAGTTTCTGGTGTTGGTGAGTTTAGCTGTCCTATATAGTGTAGCCAGAGGAGAGGAGGGGGGAGGGGTTCTTCTTCTTCCATTTATAGCCATTTTTTTTTTTTGGATATACAGTGTACAATACAAAGTTGAATATTTGAATATTTGAGCCTTATAACAATATATTTTGGGTCCGAATTTTTTGGGGCTCAAGCCGGGTGCTTTACGTAGCATTTGTACTAAGAGTTGTTATTTCACAAATGATTATTATTATTATTATTATTATTATTATTATTATTATTATTATTATTTATTTTTTTTTTCTTCTCGTGCAATGGCCATACTCGATATCGAGGGGGCAGCCATCATGTATGTATGTATGTATGTATGTATGTATGTATGTATGTATGTATGTATGTATATATACATACATACATATGTATGTATGTATGTATGTATGTATGTATGTATGTATGTATGTATGTATGTATGAGAGATGACCCCTTAGCCTTTGTCAAGGCAGAATTCTAGGAGAAGGAAAACTCTGATATAACACCTGCAACCCTGATGGTATCCAATGATGTTGACTTGTTCTTCTTTTTGGTAAATATCATCTTGGTTAAGAGAGTGGGACTGGCTTTGTGCAGTGCCTTTGCTCACTATAAAAGCTTCACGGCACAGGCATTGCTTTATATCTGGAGATCTCTCTTCACTTGTCGTTACATGGAACCATGGGCCCAGCACTATGTGTCAATAATTGTCACAAGTGTAGTGTTTGTACCAGAGTTTTCAAGTCGCTGGCTGGACTAAAAAGTCACATTCGTTCAGCGCATCGGTAGGGGTTTTCCTACATGGATATAAAGTAGTGGCCGTACTCGAAAACGAGTTGGCAGCCACCATGTATGTATGTATGTATGTATGTATGTATGTATGTATGTATGTATGTATGTATGTGTGTATGTATGTATGTATGTATGTATGTATGTATGTATGTATGTATGTATGTATGTATGTATGTATGTATGTTCTGGTTTTATAATTTCACAAATTGTTGGCAATAGAGAGAGAGTCGGTTTCTAACATACTTACAAGACTCTCTCATTGGAATTTACACAACATCAACTAGGAAAATATGTCTGCATGTCTGCATGCATGCATGTGTAGATATGGATGCTACTGTATGTGTGCATGTGTATATGCTTTGTATCTGTACTAGTGTACATGCAGTTATTAGATGCAACATTTTTGGAATGTTTTACATATTTTTTACTGTTCCATTAATGAATTGTGCTTGTAATTTCCTAACTAGTTGTGTTCTTTCTGTTCCTGTGAATCCTAGCTTCTCTAGATTTTTATTGAGGCAGTTACTAACATACCCCTGTGCCCCAATAATCACAGGCATAAACCTGAAGGTATAATCAGGGTGGAGTATTTGCAGATCTCTCATTAGTTCTGCATAAATATTCTCCTTTCCTCTAATCTTTGATATTATATTGGCATCTGCTGGGCAGCTAACTTCCACTACTGTGCATGCCTTCTTTTCCCTGTCCCATATCATTATGTCTGGTCTGCTATGCCTGCATTTTATTGCGGTTTTTACTGGAACATTCCACCAGTATGATGTATATATATATATGTCTTCCACATTGCTGTAGCTTTTAATGTGTTTATCATCGGGGCTATATTTTCTACGGATTGCATTGTACAGTCTTTTGGCTGATACTTTGGTTTGTGGAGACGTTCCTGGCAAAGAACGGAAATGATAAGTCATTATTTGGAGCGGTGAGAACAATTACACGCAAAGACAAAACCACGTTTATGGTATAAATGAAGTCGTAGACTAATATTCTATTAGGTGGTTCGTGGAGACGTTCTCTGGCAATGAACGGAAAAAACGAAGATAATACGTCATTTTTTTTCTTTCCTTTATTCCTTTATTTTAATAAACATATCCAAACAAACTAATGTACTTCAAATATCTCATATACAGTATAGATAATTATATTAATAATACTCACATAGTAATACAGTCTCAATGTTGACCATGCCAATATACAGTATGTATGATAGTGTCTTGTATCAGATGAAAGAATGGTATTTAAGGAGCAATGAGAACAATTACACGCAAAGACAAAACCACATTTATGGTATAACTTTGCGTGTAATTGTTCTCAAAGCTCCAAATAATGACGTATTATTTCCGTTCTTTGCCAGGAACGTCTCCACGCACCAAAGTATCGTCTTCCTGTCTTCCTTCGGTTGCAACTTTTTTACTTCTGCATTCACAGATTAATTTTTTTAGTTTCAGAAAATCCCGTTAAGGGTGAAAGCAGCGATTCTTTGCTTAAAATTTAATCTGTTATTTTAATAAATATTTGTTCTCCAGTTCTTATATATTTGATATATATTTATCCTTATCGAGCCCTCTTTGGATTTTAGTCTTCAAATTTATTATTATTACTATATATCTATCTATATATATAAAGTTGTAGTTCCTGTCTGTTTGTTGACGAACTCCTCCTATGGTTTTGGAAATAGACCCCCATAACCATATATATTCTGAAATATATTCTACATTGCTAGGGTACTTGGATAAGTATATTTCATTTTAATCAAAGGGTTCCCCGGGGCACAAACCCCCGCTGAAAATGTCTTCCCTTCGATTAATATGAAATTTAAACCATAGGTAAATGACAAGATATGATGCCTATTCACAGAATTTCAGCAAATTTCAATAATATTAAGACACCCTAATGAGGGTTAAACCCCCTATAGTGAAAATTTTGGAAGCCCAAATGAAATAACGCTTTACACAAAAATGAAATGATCAAGTTTTGAATTGATGTTTTGAAAAAAATTATTTATAAGAAACAAATAAGAATAAGATTTGATAATGTAATTTTGATTTGATATATTAAAAAAAATAATTGTTTCTACTTTTGGCACAAGGCCAGCAATTATCCCAGTGCATTACTGGTACTTTATTTTATCGACCCCGTAAGGATGAAAGGCAAAGTTAACCTCGGCGGGATTTGAACTCAGACCATAAAAGGCCGTAACTCTGTACTACAAAACATGGCATCCGACCCTCTACAATGTTTTCCAATTTTTCATGCATTACATAGCCAAATATGTTTCAATTAATTTTAATTGATTATATATTTTTATGTATCATTTCGTTTAATTAATCTGTCTGTGTAGAAAGTTTTATATACACTATACATACAAACACACTCATATATATATATATATATATATATTTATATATATATATATATATATATATATATATATATATATATATATATATATATATATATATATATATATATATATATATATATATCTTGTGTTCCAAGTCTTTTCCTTGTTTATCGATCGAGCTGCTTCTCAGTGCCTATTTCATATTCATGGAATATATCAGAAATGTAATTTTATTATTTAAAGGAAGTTAAGACGAGAAAACTATATATTCTCACCTGTTTTCAAAGTCCCCCAGTTGCAAGAGGGAAAGATATAGTCCTGACGAGTACCAGTTCAGTTCGAAATACATTGTCCCCCTTGCTGCTGCTGGACACCGGTGGGTGGCATTAACTGCCAGTGTTTTTGCATAGCTACGGGTTTCTAAATGTTTATTTATAAACATACCGTATTTCTTTAGAAATTCATATATATATATATATATATATATATATATATATATATATATATATATATATATATATAAATATATATATATATATATATATATATATATATATATATAAATATATATATATATATTTATATAAATATATAAATATATATATATATATATATATATATATATATATATATATATATATATATATATATATATATATATATAAATATATATATATATATAAATATAAATATATATATATATATTTATATATATATATATATATATATATATATATATATATATATATATATATATATATATATATATATATATATATATATATATATAAATATATATATATATTTATATATATATATATATATATATATATAAATATATATATATATATATATATATATATATATATATATATATATATATAAATATATATATATATATATATATATATATATATATATATATATATATATATATATATATATATATATATAAATATATATATATATTTATATATATATATATATATATATATATATAAATATATATATATATATATATATATATATAAATATATATGTATATTTATATATATATATATTTATATATATATATAGATATATATGAGTGTGTTTGTATGTATAGTGTATATAAAACTTTCTACACAGACAGATTAATTAAACGAAATGATACATAAAAATATATAATCAATTAAAATTAATTGAAACATATTTGACTGTGTAATAGAATTGATTTAACCATTGACTTTGGTTAAACATTGGTTTCACCAATGAATACTCAGTATCATAACGTACATTGCCCCTGGTCAATGTTTGGACATGTTGTGTGTACGTGGTTGTGTGTGGGAGTGTGTATCTGTGGGAGTGCGTATATTTGTTTGTGTTTGTGAGTGTGTGTAAGTGTCTGTGTATGTGTGTGGGTATATAAGTGTATGTGTGTATGTACGTGGGTGTGTGTATGTGTGTATGTACGTGGGTGTATGTATGTGTGTGTACATCGTTGTGTG
>OZ024742.1:36425291-36432791 GCA_964016885.1 Eledone cirrhosa | reverse complement strand
CGATTATGTGTCCTTGTACTTTTGCTATGGGTGGTTCCATCTAGGTGACCGCTCTTATGTGTGTTAATGCGCAGTCGCCCGTTCGGTGCCCCTTTCACTTTATGCTCGGGTGCACTCTTCCTACCTCTCCCATGTTTATGTACACGAAGATGTTGGTTGGAAGGCGTTGGTAGTAGGCCGTCGCCTTTGTTGGTTTTGTAATAGGGGAATAGTTCGAGTAATCTACAGTGTTCACCGTCGCCAGGGTCGTGATCTTTGGTGCGGTTATCTATTCTATTATATCCGACTTCAACGAGGTCGCCGCGTGATCGGTTATAGGTATGGCTTACTATAACGTTTGTTTTATGAGGAGGGTGGTTTCTAGAGCTAGCGTTAGGGATGTAGGAAATTCCTCGGTTAAAGCCAACGCTTATCAGGGCCCTATTGTAGTAATCTGCCGCTTGGTTGAAGATATCCTCACTGGCCGATAGCCTCGAGATTCTATGTGAGATACTATAGACTATGGAGTTGAGAGTCTGCTTAGGGTGGTTGGAGGCATAATTAATATGAGAGAGGCACTCTCCAGGCTTATGGTATGGCTTGTATAGGGTCACGTCTAGGAAGTTGACAACCCTGTGGTTGAGGTCCATAGTTACGGATAGGCCGTATGACTTGAAGAACCTGTGTATATGTTTGTTAAGGTTCTCTATCCTACGGGGGCTATGGTTCCTAACGGTAAACAGGGCGTCGTCCCTATATACACCTCCTTGTAGGGCCGGTATCTCGTCCCTAAGCTTATGTAGGAGGCATATCCCGACCAGGTCAGTTGCTTGCGCTGAGTCACTGGACCCCATCGTGACATCGAAGTTATCAGGACGGTTGGTTCTGCTCCAGTGGGAGCCTTCGAACTGGATAATGGTTCTACGCGCCGCTAGAATTATGTCTATTTCTTTTTTAGTGAGGCTAGTGTTAGATTTAGCTAAGATAAGTGCCTTATTTAAGAGTATGGGGGAGATAGAGGCGTAGTAACTATCTATATCAAACTGGATGAATTGCAGGGTGGTTTTATCCTGCAACTCGGTGAACCAATTTATGACCTGGTCGGTGTTGCCCCAGAGGCAGACCTTAGCCTTTCTATTAAGCTCCAGTAGTACTCTGTCAAGGATCACTTTACTAATCTTACCTATATCTGATGTAGAGGGGCATATTAGTCTAATAGAGAGGCTTTCATTAAAGTCATATTTGTGATCCTTAAGAGAGAATTTAGGCGTCAGAGGGACGTACGGGTTAGTGTACTTTTCTATTTCTAAGCTGGTGACTATATCCTTCCCTATTCTATTTATGTCATTTAGGGTACTAGAAGGTGTCTTTTTGTAGTCTTTGTGTAGTTCCTTATAGATGAATTGTTTATACTCACTCGCGTCCATCTTGTACAGCTTTTTGGTTTTGTCGGAGGTGACGAAGAGGTGCGGGTCATTCTTGATCTTAGTTATTAGTGTATCAAGGGACGTTAAGAATGGATTGCTGCATTGATGTTTCTTTCTGAACTTAAAGTTTTTGATCATTTTCAGCAGGTCCTCTTCAAAGGAGTCCAGTAAGGTGTTGTGCGGTGGGTTTCGGTATGTTTTGAAGCCATACTTCTCTTTGGGTTCAGGAAGGTTACGGGTGTTCTTATCCAGGTGGTAGGCCTTCCATCTGACTCTCCGTATAAACGAGTTAGTAGCGTCGCCGAGGTCGTGATCTTTGGTGCGGTTATCTATTCTATTATATCCGACTTCAACGAGGTCGCCGCGTGATCGGTTATAGGTATGGCTTACTATAACGTTAGTTTTATGAAGGGGGTGGTTTCTAGAGCTAGCGTTAGGTATGTATGAAATTCCTCGGTTAAAGCCAGCGCTTATCAGGGCCCTATTGTAGTAATCTGCCGCTTGGTTGAAGATATCCTCATTGGCGGATAGCTTCGATTCTATGTGAGATACTATAGACTATGGAGTTGAGAGTCTGCTTAGGGTGGTTGGAGGCATAATTAATATTACTTTCCCACGTATATATATATATATATATATATATATATATATATATATATATATATATATATATATATATATATATATATATATATATTTATATATATATGTAAATGGAATAGAATGAAACGAAATTTCATTTCTCACTCTTAGTACGGCACTTACTTAGATGTAAGTATGTATGTATACGTACATACATATATGTATACAGACGTACAGTAGTATGTATATATATACACACATGCACACATATATATATATATGCACGCATCGGTTTACCGAACATTTATTATAATGCTCGGTTTGTTCGTTTGTAAACAAACAAACAGCCCGAATTACGCCGTACAATGTTTAGGCAACCACGTCACCTTTTTGTTCAACACTGACACAGGAACGATGTACTAGTTTCAAGCTTATTAGCTATCGTCAGCATCGTATACCTTCCTGCCAGATGGTTGAACGTCTGAAAGTATATACTTTCCTTATGCATATTAACGGCTGAGCAGCCTAATTTGCATATCGAGTGAGTTCAGTCGGCCGGGCACACCGAAAACGATAAATGGAATAGAATGAAACGAAATTTCATTTCTCACTCTTAGTACGGCACTTACTTAAATGTAAGTATGTATGTATGTATACGTACATACATATATGTATACAGACGTACAGTAGTATGTATATATATACATACATGCACACATATATATATATATATATGCACGTACCGGTTTACCGAACATTTATTATAATGCTCGGTTTGTTCGTTTGTAAACGATGCTGACGATTGCTAATAAGCTTGAAACTAGTACATCGTTCCTGTGTTAGTGTTGAACAAAAGGGTGACGTGGTTGACTAAACACTGTACGGCGTAATTCGGGCTGTTTGTTTGTTTACAAACGAACAAACCGAGCATTATAATAAATGTTCGGTAAACTGATACGTGCATATATATATATATGTGTGTGCATGTATGTATATATATACAAATTACTGTACGTCTGTATACATATATGTATGTACGTATACATACATACATACTTATATATATATATATATATATATATATATATATACACACATACATATATATATACATACACTCATATATATATATATATATATATATATATATATATATATAAGTGTGTGTGTGTGTGTCGGTATGTGTGTAAATATATGTGTGCATTTATATATATATATATATATATATATATATATATATATATATATATATGTGTGTGTGTGTGTGTGTGGTGTGTGTGTGTGTGCGTATAAATATATGCGATAATTCAAACCTGCACCCACCGCTACTGCATATAAAACGAAAATCCAGACGCCACCATGCATGATTTTGCACACCCTCTAGCGTAACTAGCCTAACACGTGATCAATTATTTCAGTTGTTCAGAATGCCCTCTAGCAGCGGCACCTGTAACTAAAAGAAACATGTCGGCGCAACATATGTTAAGAATTTCGGCTTTAGTATTGTATCTTTTACGTTTCACTGATTCCTATTAATAAATAGAATAGTAATTTTAGAAGGATTTCCTACTGCGCATTTCATATATATATATATATATATATATATATATATATATATATATATATATATATATATATATATATATATATATATATATATATATAGTATTAGTTATACTATTTATGGTTATGTAAATACAAAACCTTATGCAGTTATAAGTATTTTACACACTTATAATATTGAGGTACTGTTTTGTAATATTTTAGGAATTTGAACTGCATATACCTCTGGATATTTATTGTCAATATTATATATAGTTATATATATTTTTTCACCATACTTTATTTTTATATGATATTTTTTCTTACCCTGTGAAAAACTTTATATACAATTTGTTGACCTTAGGTGATACGTATGATGTAGTTTTATATATTTTTTAATGTCAGTATATTATTCCATTGTTTTTGAAATTGTTTATGCACACCGTCAGGGTGATTATGCTATTATAATGATTATTATATTATAACGAGTATACTTATATTTAAATATTTAAATAAGTGTTAGTATGTGTTTGTGTAAATGTGTATATATATATGGATATATATATATACATATATATTAAGCTTTTTATTTCTTATTATCCATTATATTGTATTCTATATCATATTATAATTCTCATATTGTGTTACCATGTTGTGTTTCATGTATTTGTATTATATTGTTCTCTCAACGTGGGTTTGACATATTACTCGCTCTCTTGCCCTATAGTCTATATTTGCAAATGCACACTTTTAGCTTTAGCATGTCTTTCCTTGATGTCTTTCCTAAGTTTTCATAGATATAAATTCCCTGTTCTTCTGAGTTTTGGTTTGTTCTGGCCGTTAATGCTTCTTGTCTCTTTACTTGCTCTGATGAGTCCTTATTAATGGGACGAAACATTGTCAGCTAATAAAGACTTTTGATGTATTGAAGGCTTCTTTGTTTATTTTTTATAATTTTTCGGCTCTGTTGGAATACATTGAGCTATATCTTATACTGTCATTTCTCTAATACGACGAGTGTGTTTAACTCTAACGCACTCAAGTATTTTAATCTTATATATATATATATATAAAGTCTAAGCCAGGAGGCGCATTTGGCCGGTGATTATACCGGTTTCATGGCGTGAAGTGACTGAGTGTACAAGACCCACCCCTAGATAGGATGCCAGTCCATCGCGGGGTTAAACTCCCAGATATTGCTGGTACTCATTTCCAGCTGAGTATACTAGAGCAATGTGAAATGAAGTGTTTTACACAACACGCAACCCAGGAATCGAACCCACGACATCATGATCGTAAGTCCAACACCCTTACCACTCACTCGGCCACGTGCCTCCACACACACACACACACACACACATACATATATATATATATATATATATATATATATATATATATATATGCTCTCTACGTCTCTTTCTACGCTTGTTCCTCTCATCTTACTACCACCTAATTTTGTTATCCGGAGATTTACCCATCGGCATTCTCTTTCTCTCTCTCTCTCCCCCCCCCCCTCTCTCTCTCTCTCTCTCTCTCTCTCTCTCTCTCTCTATCTATATATATATATATATATATATATATATATATATATATATATATATATACAGAGATATCCACGGTAAGTTGTGGGGTCCAGTCTGCATGAAGAACTCAATGTAATCCATTTCTTGAAAATGTTGTAAACAGAGTTATGATATAAGTTGAATCAATAAAATAAAAAAATCGTAAAGCAGTGAAGTATATTTCTAATGACTTGATTTTTTATTTCATTGTTTTAACATATATATATATATATATATATATAACGGCGATGAATTAGTTTTACGAGTGTGTGTTCTGACCCTCCCCAAGTATAACAATATATATATATATATTGTTATATATATATATATATATATATATATATATATATATATATATATTGTTATACTTGGGGACATTCAAGAGGGTAAATATGCGATTCAAGAGGGTAAATATGATTAGTTGTCTGTCAGAAATAGAAAAATCATTTACAAAACTACGCTGGAGCATCAAAAACAAAAACAAAAACAAAAACAACAATATACGCACACACATATACAACACACATCCCAACAACAACAGACACACAGACACAAACAACAATAACAACAACACACACATCAACAACACCAACAATAACAACATACCCAGAAACAACAACAGACACGCAGACACAAACAACAATAACAACACACACAACAACAATAACACACACGGAGACAACAACAACACACATCAACAACAGCACACATCAACAACAAAACACACACGCATTCAATGCCTCTCACCACCACCACAATCTTAACAAACACGCAGACACAGAAAACAAGTAATGACAGTAGCACAGAAATCACAGAAATAAGGGAAAGTAATAGGATTAAAAGGAGAAGGGAGACTAAGGACAAAGAGAATAACCAAGACGAACACACAGACACACAAAATAGGGTAGATAACAACAATGAGCCAGTGGAAAGAGACAGGAGTAATTATGAGAGACATAGAAAAAACCATGAGGCTGTTGGTGGAAATAGAAATAGAAACAACACAACTAACAATAACAATAGCACTAGTACACATAAAGCAGCAGCCTGGAACTCTCCGTTTTATAATCCCTCCGATAAATCATTCGACCTGCGACGAGTCCACGCCACGACTTTACCATTTAACAAACGCACGCAATTGCCGTCGCAGGTCGATGAACAAACAGAAGCACAATTTAGTATAGCTAGATCCGAACTTAGAAATATTATAGAACAGTATAGCAAGAAGCATAATAGAATGGAGGCCCAGCAACTGGGAGAAAAATCTGCAAATGGCTTGCGTAAGCTCATGCAGCGCTCACGTAATGGAGAGATAGCATGCTTTCCAACAGACAAGTCTGGCAGAATGTCGGTTGACAGCCTGCCAAACTACATCCAGGCAATGCAACCCCACATCACTAACACAAGAGAGGTAACACCACAGGAGCATGAGGATAGAGAAAAAGCCCTCAATGCCCATATGGTGATGTGGACGAATATAATGCAGCCCAACAAAAGGACTGCCAACAACTTCCAGGCCTGGAACAATGACGTGCCAGCGTTGTATGGGCTTCGAGAAGACCATAAAACGGGCTGTAACCCTGTCGCGGGACCACCAACACGGCCAGTCTGTGGAGCTAACATTGCTAGTAACTACAGACTGTCCTACTTCCTCTCCCTGATCATACGCCCCATCATTGAAATGTCCCCAGATGTATGTGACAGCACGGAGGACCTCCTCAGCAGAATCGGCGTGAGTAACCGATCTGGGGACCTAACAAACTGCATAATAGGCAGTATGGATGTTGTGTCCCTGTATCCATCTATTGACGTGGATTTTGCTGTGGAGAAATGCGTAGAAATGATCAGTGAGAGCAAGGTTGAGTTCCGTGGGATTGATACCAGTGAGCTGGGACTCCTACTTAAGCTTACCTAGTAATATAGTAATAGTTACCTAGACACATATGACCTTAGCAACCTGTGCCCTACAAGACCAGCAAGAGGCAGACCACCTACCATTACATCAATGGCCAAAAAAACCCACACAGATAGATGGAACGGGTGGACCAGAGCCATACGGACACCCAAAAACCACGATGAACTGAAGAAAATGATTGCACATGCGGTAGGGGCCAGCATAAAACTAACCCTTCAGGAACATATGTTCAAATTTAATGGAAAAACATATACCCAAGAGGAAGGAGCAGCCATTGGTGTTAGCATTGCAGGCGACATAGCTAACTTATTCATGGTATGGTGGGACAGTAGACTTAAACTTAAACTTAAAGAACAATTAGAAGGCCCCTTAACCCTGATAATGTACTCCCACTACGTTGATGATATAAACATCGTAGTTAAGACACCCCCACTAGAGAACAGTCAGGAACTAGAGAAAAACACAATGGAAAGCATCCAGCAAATAGCAA
>OZ024742.1:36410291-36415291 GCA_964016885.1 Eledone cirrhosa | reverse complement strand
TGTGTTTTACGCCTCAAGTATCCATGCACAACCTTTTCTGTAAATTGGTCAATTTTTTTTATCTTGTTTGAACATTGAATAGGATCTTCCGATTTCTCTGGGTGAGAGATTTATATCAGGCTTTATTCCATATCTCTCCAGATCAGTCGCTATTCTAATGATATTTCTTTTTTCATGGTCATAAACCTGGGCAAGATGGTTGCCAACCTTTTTCCTCTTTTGAAGGTGTTGCTTCAGTGTTACTATCCGGGTCTCATATGTTGTTAATATTGATTTTAGACCCCGGCGACCTTCCTTGCGTGAGAAATATAGCCTATCCACATCACCATTGACGTTAAAGTTCCCAGTAACACTGAGAAGTTTTCGAGTTCTAACATCCATCTCACTTAGTTCTTGCAATGACCAGTTCAGTAGGCCAAATGTTGGCGTTAGAATTGGCACAGCATAAGTATTGTGGGCAATGTATTTGTTGTATGCTGACAGTTCTGATGACCATATTTTCTTTACTCTTCTGAGGTATTCAGTTCTGGTTCTCTCCTTATTTATGGGTCCATCATATCTGACATTCTCATCCTGTCCAAGATATCTGTAGTTGTCACCTGACTATAGAGGTTGTATTGTCAGGGCGTTCATCTCTAGATTTCTAGAGGAGGGCACAGCTCTTCCACGTTTTACTGCCAAATATGCACACTTGGACTCACCAAATTTCATTTTGATGTCGGTTGAAAATTGTGTAATGAGGTCCAATTGTTTCTTGATGTCATTGATATTTGGCCCATACAACTTCAGGTCATCAACAAAGAAAAGATGGGAGATACTTCTGGGCCCACTTCTTTGTCCACCTTGTTTCCTGAGTAGGTAAGATAGTGGATTCAGTGAGAGAACGAAGAGTAGCACTGACAAGCTATCACCCTGAAAGATGCCCTTCTGGTAATGTATCTTATCAGTCTTAACCTGCTCCTTCTCACCTCTAAGGATCAAACTGGTGTACCAGTTCTTGGTCAGGCGTTCAACAGCAGCTACCAATGGTTGTGGGACTTTAGCTAACTGTAAAGCCTTAACAATCCACCCATGAGGTACACTATCAAATGCTTTTTGATAGTCCAGCCACACGACAGTCATGTTTCTGAGATTCCTTGTTGTTTTTTCCTGAATCATTTTGTTAGTTAGTAGGTGATCTATGCAACCCCACACCTCCCTCTTTCCACCAGCTTGCTCAGGTGTTATGATGTTGTTGGTAGCACAGTGATCCTGTAAGAACAGGTTAAGGCACCCAGTATATAATTTATACATGATGTTTTGGCAGGCAATTGGGCGGTAATTTTTAGCAAGGGTGGTTTGGCTATTTTTGTGAATGAGGAGAGTAGAGGCAGTTGATAACCATCTGGGCAGTTCTTGTGTGCCCTTAATGGTTTCTGTAAACAGCCGTATGAGATCTTGCCGATAGAAAGGGAAATTCTTCAACCAGTATCCTGTAATGAGGTCTGGGCCTGGCGATTTCCTATTCGACATTTTCTGTAGAGCTGTTTCCAGTATTGACCCATCTATGTCATATTGTTTTGTCTGGACATGTTGGCAGTAGTCCTGTTCCAGTTCTTTTAGCCAATTATTTTGTCTGTTGAATCTGTCATCCGTTTCCCATACAGATCTCCAGTAGCTCTCAACCTGTTCTTTTGAAGGGGTGTCATTTACAGAGATTGAGCTTTTGCCACTGAAGCTGCGATAAACTGATTTAGGATCTCTGGCAAACAATCTATCTAGCACTTGTCGTTTATGTGCTGTTGACTTATATTTCAGTCTTTCTGTTGTAGCTGTGAGTTGTTTCAACTGGTGTAATTTGGAGTTCAAAGTTTTAAATTTTGTATCTCCAAATCGTCTCTCTAACTTTTTCTTTAGGTCTTCCTGGTGTCGTGTGAAGTTGCTCTCTATGTTGCATTTCATAACGACTGCGATGTGTGAGATACTTCGTCTCAGGGACAACATTTTGGTTTTTAAATTTCGCATCCACGCTGGTTCAGGCTTTCTGCTTGTATCTTGATTGCGTGGTTTTAGATGTGTGTTATATGATAGCAATGTGACAGCTGAAACATATAACAAAACATTAAGCGTTTCAAATGTCGTTTCTACACCTTTAGATCGTATAGCCTTCAGATAACTGCCAGCTATTTCGTTCACCGCTTCCAATTCCAATTTAGTGGGTTCTTTACTGACTCTAGTGTTGTATGGTCTGTCACTCACATTAAGGCTGTGTATCTCTTGAAACATATCGTTCCATATCACTTGTAGGGAGCCCACAAGTTTTTGGTGCTCTGTTTGTTCAGTAGAGTCATGAATTTCAGCCTCGTTGTTGATGTGGTGACAATTACTACTAGAGTCAGCTGACCTTTCTCGCTGTTCTTCAGTGGAAGTGGGATGGATTTCAGCAAAATTGTTGGTGAGCTGTTCACTGTTAGATTTAGCTGGCCATTCTCTTTGTCTGTCAGTGGAGGTGGGGTGGTTGTCTACAAGGGCTGTATTTATAGTATCACTCAATTCCGTTAGATGTATCAATTTACATCTAATGATACGTTTTGCCTGTTCATTTAAATGCTTTGGAGAAAAGTCTAATTCTGCGTGTTTGGAGTTCCATAAAGTTTTTAGCCTTTGCATAAAACCGAACTTTTGGGGTTCAGATTGTTTGTATGCTTCATATAATACTTTGTTAAGCTCGTAGCTCCACTGTGTACAACGGTTGTAATTGCGATTTGGTCGAAGGAGACTTGTACTTTTTGCCATGATGAGTTCGTCTATTCACTAATATTTCGTATTTATTTTTCAAAATAGTCGATGATCTTCTTTAAAAGTTACGACAAAGTTCTGTCAGAATCAAATTTAAAGTTATTCACAGCTTGGGTAATATTTCTTTTCAGTTAGTTTTTAATTCTACAACTGTGTTTTAAACGTTGTTCTTGAATCGTTTGAATCGAGAACAAAAAGAACCGTTACTTAGTATATTCCTTTATGAATGTAATATAATATAACAACGCTGTATTTATATGTTAAAGTTTATGTATCATTCATATAAATAGGTGTTCTACAACCTATTCACAACATATTCACAGTTCAAACACTTATATTTTTGTTTCTGAATCGAAAACGTTACTTGTATATTTCTTTATAAATGTAATATAACAACGTTGCATTTATATGTTAAAGTGTATGTATCGTTCATATATCATAAGTGTATGTATCGTTCATATAAATAGGTGTTTTACAACAAACTTACAGTTCAAACACTTATGTAGAATTATTGTATGTAATCTTACCGCGTAATGTAGCTCAACTTTTTCCAATATATGATATGTTGCCTTCATGTAAGCCGTAATTACACACGTCCGATTATCGGACACTGACCACAACGGTCGCCATTTTATATATGTATGTATGCATGTATGTATGTATTTTTATATGTATGTATGTATGCATTTACATACGTATGTATGTATTTATTTATATATATATGTATGTATATATGTATGCATTTACATACGTATGTATGCATTTATTTATATATATGTATGTATATATGTATGTATTTATATATATATATGTATGTATATATGTATGTATGCATGTACCGTTTTTGTATTTGTTTTACAAGATTCCTGACGTGAATTCATGTGTTGAAATATATTTATATTTTGGGAGAGTCATGCTGCCACTAAAAACACCCGCACGACCTGATTTTCTCTTCGCTGTTATTACTAGTCAGGTTCATGTTCCATTAATTCGTTGTCTTAGCATTTATCTGTTGCTTTAGCAACCGGGCAGTTCTTTGTCAAAACTCTTTCGTTAGACATTCTGTGACCTTTTCAACATATGACTCTCCCAGATTATAACAACACAGACACACACACACACATACATATATATATATATATAACGAAGGAAGTGTGGTGAGGAACCATGTGAACCATAACGCACCAGAATACTCGAAACTTGGGGTAGTAGAGTGGGTAACAGGAAAAGAGTCAGGTCCCCGACGGCAGAGCTCAAGCCGTTTCAACGGCTATTTCTGGGAGCGAAATACCAGTCCAGAAATAGCCGTCGAAACGGCCTGAGATCTGCCGTCGGGGTCAATCTATCTTATTTTTCATTCTTTCCTCTGATGAAGAACTAGCGTCCGAAACGTTAAGACCTTATTCCTGCTATATCAAGAGTTAACCTAATATATCCCTTCCATATACTGTACCGATTGTGTTGTTATTTCTGTTTACCTTTTACACACACACACACACACACACACACACACACACACACACATATATATATATATATATATATATATATACATATATACACATATGTGTCTGTGTATTTGTGTATGTATGTATATTGCCCCAAACATCAAATGTTGCTACAAGTGGGAAAATTTAGAGAGAATGTTCGTGGTTGACTTAATCTGTCACCCAGCTTAACAGCACCATTTCAAGCAAGACTTCTTTTAGCGGAGTACACAGTCAGTCTTACAAGCGTTAGGTCACCTTTCCATTACAGAATAGCCTCGCAAGTCCTAAAGCACATAAAGAGTTACCCAAATCCTAAAATTTTGCTCCGAAATCGTGTATGGCCGTGAATAACGATAAATGTAAGTTTTCATCGAAATCGATCGGGATTTTACTCAATCACATTAGCCATAATGAATTGTGGACTAACTCTTCACGCCAACGTCTAATGCCTGCATCAACAAACATGCGAACATACATATATACATGAGAATTGCAGTGTCTTTATTGTCATCCCATCCGCATCCATGACTTCGTAGATGACTTTGTAGACCAGCTGTAGATCTGCATGGTTTACAACACATGTGACAGAAGAGAGTTGTGCTTTCCACAGGACCGGTGGGGTCATTTTGTGGGATACAATCTTTATGCACAACCATGTGTTTTTTTAGTCCAGAATTAGCTCTACACATTACGTTGCTTATCACGCACGTGTTGCGGTTGGTTATTCTTTCA
>OZ024742.1:36397791-36402791 GCA_964016885.1 Eledone cirrhosa | reverse complement strand
CCTCATATCACAACCCTCCCCATTGTCTTAAATTTAGAAAACACACAGACAACCATGCAGAACAACTCCATCGCAGCTCTGTTGTTCGGCTGGCATCGTCTACGCGCGTGTTGCGCAAGTACTGTGAAACAATAAATTTCAACACTTTTTTGCACAGAGATAATATCCATAGGCGAAACTACAATTGTCACTGCTGGCGCAGCTCCTGCTTCGGCAGTCCAGGTCTGCAATTCATTCACCCAGTGCCTGGCAGACATTATATATATATACATATATTATACACACACACACACACATATATATATATACACACACATATATATATATATTCCTACTGCTTCCCCTCTCTCTGTATCTCTCACCTTCTTTTTACCCCTCTGCCAGTCACACTCTCTCTCGGCTGGCTTCTTCCTCACACTTCCACTCACTCACTCTCTTCTTTTCCCCCTCTCTCACTTCCTCCCGTTTGACCTGTGTAAAATCCTTTTCTCGCTCACATCTCACCCATGTCGGATGGTCTGTATCTCTCGTCCATGAATTCACCAAACTTAAGCTTACAGATATCATGTACTTGTCTCTTCCTATCTTTCCGTTGCAATACCATCTTTGTTTGTTTAGATGTCTCGCTCACTTCACGCTATTTTACTTGTCCCAATAACTTTATTTAGTTATTGCTCGCACCAACCAGAGGTATATGATTTTTAAAGCGATGAAATACCAATGAAGGTTGGAAGATCACTGATAAAGGACTAATTTTATTCATATGTAACCCATGTGCAACCACGCAGCACTCCATTTTTCTTATATATATATATATATATATATATATATATATGATCATCATCATCATCAACTTCGTTTAACGTCCATTTTCCACGCTAGCATATATATATAATTATATAAATATATATACATATATATATATATTGTCACGCGTATCCATTACACATAGTCGTATTCCACATCAATGTCTGTCCGTGTCTCTCTAAAAGTCAAACATCTCTCGGGACACGTGAACGTAGAGAATGTGTTAGGCTCAAACCCAGTGTTATAAGCCGTCTTATATTAATTATTGTAATATTATCTTTGGTACATTATCCTCCACCGTCTCATCGTCAGATAATCCATCAACCAATATTCACATAGGCGATCTATCTAACTCACAGCCTTCCTTCTTTTCCTTTTTCTTCTTCTTCTTTTTCTTCTTCTTAGTCGTCGTCCTCATCCTCATCTCAATCATTCACTCTCATCACACATTATATTTCCGCTTACATTATTATTATTATTTGGATTAACAGTATCAGTAGAGCGTCAGGCACCATGCTATGTAGCATAGAGTCATGGCCCTTTACGTTCCGAGTTCAAATCCCGCCGAGATTCACTTTGCCTTTCATCCTTACGGGGTCGATAAAATAAAGTACCAGTCACGCACTGGGGTCGATTTAATCGACTTTCCCTCCCTCAAATTGCTTGTCTTGTGCCTACATAAGAACCCATTATCATCATCATCATCATCATCGTCTGTTTATATAGATAATATGATAATTACTGAACTTCTATTGCCTGTCAAGTCTCAAAAAAGAGAGACAGAACACCCCTGAATATATGTGCAGTGCTCTACAGAGCAGTCTTTCCTAGAGGAGCATTTCTTGATTCGAGGTGTATTGCCTTAAGCCGATTATATTACGAATTCTGTTGAATAGTCATAAACACGTACACCTACACCTATATATATATATGTATATATATATACATATATATAGTCTTAAACACGTAAACCTACACCTATATATATATATGTATATATATATATAAAGAATTAGTATATCTACCAACATATATATACAGATGCATACCCATGCTAGCAAATATATAGGTTTTGTCTTAGTAACTTTGTGGTTCAATGCAAGGGGATGCAGAACAATTATATGAAAGACATAAAATAAGAAAATTATAAAAATGAACTTACTAAAATTTCACTCCAACTAATTAGTTTCTGAAAGGGAATCAACATGGTTTCCGAATAGAACCCATGGAGAAAGCCTTTCGTCATCAGGAAGTCTATTCTCAGCTAATTTCCCAGGCGATGCGTGGACACAGGGAACTTATACAAAAAAGTAAGTTAATTTTTATAATTTTCTTATTTTATGTATTTCATGTATATATATATATACATATATATCGTCTTAAACACGTACACGTACACCTATATATATATGTATACACACACACACACACACACACACACACACACACACACACACACACACACACACACACACACATATATATATATATAAATGAAAGGTATAGAAAATAGAAAAAAAAAAAAAAAAAAAAAAATATATATATATATATATATATATATATATATATATATATACATATATATATATATAGGTGTAGGTGTACGTGTTTAAGACTATATATATATATATATACATATATATATAGGTGTAGGTGTACGTGTTTAAGACTATTCAACAGAATTTGTAATATAATCGGCTTAAGGCAATACACTATATATATATATATATATATTTCGTTTCTGAATTTGTTTAGCAAGATTCTTTATCTGAAATCGTGTGTTGAAACCGATATTGTTATACTTTGGGAGGGTCATGTTGCCAATAAGAAACACACGCACCAGTTGCTTTCACTTCAATTTATTATAATAAATTTATAATAAATTTATAAATTTCTGGTTGGTTGGTTGGTTGGTTCCACAACTAGATAGTTGTTTATATATTGTCATAGTTCTTTCGTCACACACTCTGTGACCTCTTCAGTGACTGGGGATTCCTTTCTTTGTTTTTGTGCCTCTCCTTTGTTCTGTCCTACGCCATTTTGTTTCTGTGTGTGTGTTGTGTGCTCAATCTGTGCATGCGCCACATCCGGGTGTCTGTGTGTGTTTATGTTCATTTATGTTTATGTTCATCAATGCCCATATGGTGATGTGGACGAATATAATGCAGCCCAACAAAAGGACTGCCAACAACTTCCAGGCCTGGAACAATGACGTGCCGGCGTTGTATGGGCTTCGAAAAGACCATAAAACGGGCAGTGACCCTGTCGCGGGACCACCAACGCGGCCAGTCTGTGGAGCTAACGTTGCTAGTAACTACAGACTGTCCTACTTCCTCTCCCTGATCATACGCCCCATCATTGAAATGTCCCCATATGTATGTGACAGCACGGAGGACCTCCTCAGCAGAATCGGCGAGAGTAACCGATCTAGGGACCTAACAAACTGCATAATAGGTAGTATGGATGTTGTGTCCCTGTATCCATCTATTGACGTGGATTTTGCTGTGGAGAAATGCGTAGAAATGATCAGTGAGAGCAATGTTGAGTTCCGTGAGATTGATACCAGTGAGCTGGGACTCCTACTTAAACTTACCTATAGTAATAATTACCTAGACACATATGACCTTAGCAACCTGTGCCCTACAAGACCAGCAAGAGGCAGACCACCTACCATTACCTCAATGGCCAAAAATACCCACACAGATAGATGGAACGGGTGGACCAGAGCCATACGGACACCCAAAAACCACGATGAACTGAAGAAAATGATTGCACATGCGGTAGGGGCCAGCATAAAACTAACCCTTCAGGAACATATGTTCAAATTTAATGGAAAAACATATACCCAAGAGGAAGGAGCAGCCATTGGTGTTAGCATTGCAGGCGACATAGCTAACTTATTCATGGTATGGTGGGACAGTAGACTTAAACTTAAACTTAAAGAACAATTAGAAGACCCCTTAACCCTGATAATGTACTCCCACTACGTTGATGATATAAACATCGTAGTTAAGACACCCCCACTAGAGAACAGTCAGGAACTAGAGAAAAACACAATGGAAAGCATCCAGCAAATAGCAAACTCCATCCACCAGAGCATTAGAGTTACTATAGACTACCCAAGTAAACACCCCAACCATCGATTACCTGTACTAGACACAGAGCTCTGGTTAGATACCATTAATAACAAAAAAACAAATCCTCCATTCCCATTATGCCAAACCCATGACTTCCAAACATCTGATTCACCGAAACTCGGCCGTTTCTGACCATACCAAAATCAACATACTGATTGCGGATTTGGTACGGGTGATGAGAAACGTGTCCTGCATGTGCAACCCCGAAGAACTAGAGAGACACATACAACACTTCATCCACCGTATGCAGTTCTCTGGCTACAATCAGAGAGATAGAATCAGAGTGTATAGAGGAGCCAGAACTAAATGGGAAAAAATGGTAAATAATGACATAAATGGGACCTGCCCCTTGTATAGGAGCAAATTTTGGAATAGAATAGAAAGAACTAGGAACAAGGCTAATAGAATAAACTGATAGCAATGTATGATAGCAATAAATACCAGAGTGTAATGTTCATCGATACAACCCCTAGAGGTGAATTAGCTTACAAATTTAGAAGGGCCCTAGATAAACATAAACTCAATATTAAGATAGTAGAAAGACCAGGTACCTCCGTAAAAACACTTATTAGCAAGACATACCCTTTTCAAAGACCCTCATGTATAGATAAGAAATGTATAACCTGTAAAATAAGCCCCATATTAACTGTAAAACTAGAAATGTAGTGTATAGCATAAGATGTACTGAAGGACAATGTAGAGACAAAAATATAGTGTACATAGGTGAGACAGCTCGTAGTGTAGGGGAACGGATAAATGAACACTGGCGAGACCTTCAAGATAGTAAAGAATCATCTGTACTCTACCAACATGCTAAAATAGAACACAAGGGTAAATTAGAGAACATAGAAATAAAAATAGAATCTACACACAGAAAAGACGCAATGTTTAGACAAATTACAGAGGCAATAAACAAAAGAATTACAACCAAAATTAAATAGAAAATATGAGTGGAACAGCAACATCACAACTTACAATTAAGGACAAAATGAATACACACACACACATAGAACAAACAACCAACCAGTAACATGTAAATAAACAAATAAATAAATG
>OZ024742.1:36387791-36392791 GCA_964016885.1 Eledone cirrhosa | reverse complement strand
TGCGTTCGGGGTGCTAACTAAAAATTTTGCGTGGAAAATTGGCTGTATTATTTCATATGAGACATATCGAATATATCTCTTCCCAGACGGACGTCTCGTTTCATTATAGGATTCCTACAATTTGGGTGAATTTATACCAATTTATGTAGGAGCTTGTATACCATCAATAGATATATATTCAAGTGGGCTCCTATAATTCATCAGTGGGTGCCCCAATAATACTAATATTGATCATTTAACCAACATCAGTATTTAGCGATAATCATCATCAGTGCCTGAGGTATCTGTCAGGTTGCTAGTCCAGCAGTTCTAAAGAAATGCTCAAACTGATTCAAAAATGAGGAAGTAAAGTACCGCCAAAAAAAAACAATACATGCGCATGACAATGAACTCTAAAAGGAATTCAGGCCACGTGCTAGAACTCAATTGGAAATTGAAAAAATATCTATGTGTGTACAACATTTGATGACACACACAGATATTTTCTCGGGCAAAATAACAGAATGAGATATAAGGAACAATCAATATTCATATATAAAAAAATAAACAAAGAAAGCCTAACCGTATACCGGGAATTTCAAATCTGCTGCACCAAGAGTAAATAAATAAATACAATATCGGAGAAAGCTTTTTAGCGATACTCCGGCCAAATTCCAACTCACTCAACAAACATTAGGAAATAAGTGATTATATTCCCAATTATGTGTTCGGGGTGCTAACTAAAAGTATTGCGTGGAAAATTGGCTGTATTATTTCATATGAGACATATCGAATATATCTCTTCCCAGACGGACATCTCGTTTCATTATAGGATTCCTACAATTTGGGTGAATTTATACCAATTTATGTAGGAGCTTGTATACCATCAATAGATATATATTCAAGTGGGCTCCTATAATTCATCAGTGGGTGCCCCAATAATACTAATATTGATAATCTAACCAACATCAGTATTTAGCGATAATCATCATCAGTGCCTGAGGTATCTGTCAGGTTGCTAGTCCAGATATATATATATATATCTTACTCGGGATATATATATATATATATATATATATATATATATATATATATATATATATATATCTTACTCGGGATATATATATATATATATATATGAAAATGTTTAACCCCGACGGCAGAGCTCTAGCCGTCCAAACGGCTTGAATTCTGCCGTCGGGGTTAAGCATTTTCCTATTACCCACTCTACTACCCTAAGTATTGAGTACTCTGGTACGTTATGGTCCACCTGGTTCCTTACCACACTTCCTTCGTTTTATATATATATATATATATCAGCTTGACCATAACCCACCAGAGTACTCGATACTTGGGTTAGTAGAGTGGGTGATATTAAAAGATTCAGGACTCCGACGGCTGAGCTCAGCCGTCGGGGTCCTGACTCTTTTAATATATATATATATATATATATATATATATATATATATATATATATATATATATATATATATATATATATGTATATATATATATATACACACATACATATATATACACACACACACACATATATATATATATATATATATATATATATATATAAATATAAGTATGTACACGTACATACATATATGTATACAGACATACAGTAGTATGTATATATATATACATACATGCACACATATTTATATGTACGTATGGATTCACCGAACATTTATTATAATGCTCGGTGTGTTTGTAAAGAAACATCCCGTATTAAGCCGTAGTGTCCAGCAACCATCGTTGCTCGTTTGTTCAACACTGACAAAGGAACGCTGTACTAGTTTCAAGCTTATTAGCTATCGTCAGCAACGTATACCTTCCTGCCAGATTGTTGAACGTATATACTTACCTTATTCATATTAACGGCTGAGTAGCCCAATTTGCATATCGAGTGGGTTAATCGGCCGGGTGCACCGAAAACGATAAACGAAAAAAATGAAACGAAATTTCATTTCCCACTCTTAGTACGGCTGTTACTTAAATATAAGTATGTACACGTACATACATATATGCAAATTGGGCTACTCAGCCGTTAATATACATAAGGTAAGTATATACGTTCAACAATCTGGCAGGAAGGTATACGTTGCTGACGATAGCTAATAAGCTTGAAACTAGTACAGCGTTCTTTTGTCAGTGTTGAACAAACGAGCAACGATGGTTGCTGGACACTACGGCTTAATACAGGATGTTTGTTTACAAACACACCGACCATTATAATAAATGTTCGGTGAATCCATACGTACATATATATATGTGTGCATGTATGTATATATATATACATACTACTGTATGTCTGTATACATATATGTATGTACGTGTACATACTTATATTTAAGTAACAGCCGTACTAAGAGTGGGAAATGAAATTTCGTTTCATTTTTTTCGTTTATCGTTTTCGGTGCACCCGGCCGATTAACCCACTCGATATGCAAATTGGGCTACTCAGCCGTTAATATGCATAAGGTAAGTATATACGTTCAACAATCTGGCAGGAAGTTATACGTTGCTGACGATAGCTAATAAGCTTGAAACTAGTACAGCGTTCCTTTGTCAGTGTTGAACAAACGAGCAACGATGGCTGCTGGACACTACGGCTTAATACGGGATGTTTCTTTACAAACACACCGAGCATTATAATAAATGTTCGGTGAATCCATACGTACATATATATATGTGTGCATGTATGTATATATATATACATACTACTGTATGTCTGTATACATATATGTATGTACGTGTACATACTTATATTTAAGTAACAGCCGTAGAGTGGGAAATGAAATTTCGTTTCATTTTTTTCGTTTATATATATATATAATATATATATATATATATATATATATAGTAATAATAATAAATTTGAAGACTAAAATCCAAAGAGGGCTCGATAAAGATAAATATATATCAAATATATAAAAACCGTAGAGCAAACCGTAGAGAAAATAACAGATTAAAGTTTAAGCAAAGAATCGCTGCTTTCACCCTTAACGGGGAAAGCAGCGATTCTTTGCTTAAACTTTAATCTGTTATTTTAATATATATATATATATATATATATATATATATATATATATATATATATATATATATTATATATGTGTGTGTGTTGTGTGTGTATATATGTAGCAATATCCATAGATACGAAAAGGAAGAAGGAAAACATCGAAAGTCCAATAACTGCTCAACAAAATCGGTAACAGCTATATATACTTATTACTAAAATCAATAATTGGTGATTGATACTAAACACCAAGATCAATGGTTAGCGTCTTCTCTTCGGTTTTCAGAAACATATGTGTCTAAGTCACTTTAGTCCATGCTTCCTTCTTGAAGTAAGTATATTTACTTACATATTAATTGTTCAGTATATATGTACGAAATACAATAGTTTCTCAATTGATGTATATCCTTTAATATATCTTTTAAATATAAGTATGTACACGTACATACATATATGTATACAGACACACAGTAGTATGTATGCTGGACACTACGGCTTAATACGGGATGTTTGTTTACAAACACACCGGGCATTATAATAAATGTTCGGTGAATCCATACGTACATATATATGTGTGTGCATGTATGTATATATATATACATACTACTGTGCGTCGGTATACATATATGTATGTACGTGTACATACTTATATTTAAGTAACGGCCGTGCTAAGAGTGGGAAATGAAATTTTGTTTCATTTTTTCCGTATATCTTTTAAACTTATATGTATATATATATATAGAGAGACTTCTATCGTATCGGACATAATTCAGCCTCCTGTCATCCATCACACGTGAACACGGCCATGAGATACATGAACTTCTCTACCTGTTTCAGTGGAACTCTATTCCCATGTAGAGTGCATTGCGCAGGCTTGCTTGAGAGTACGAGTGTCTCAGTTTTCGCAGCATTGATTTTCATTCCAAGCCATGCAGTACTCGGCAACAAACCCATCAAGTGCAGGTCGAGGCTGAATTAAGCGCAAGAATTGCAAAGACAGGTACAGTAATGCGCCAGTTTCAGCATTTAATAATCAGAAGTAGGCGTAAAAATCAAACTCGCTATCTTTAATTCGGTTTTCATGCCAACCCTCACCTATGGTCATTAATATTGGGTAATTACCGAATGAATACGATCTGGAATACAAGCGGCCGAAATGGGGTTCCTCCGAAGGCTCTTTGGAGTAACGTTACTCAAAGTGCGTAACTCGGAGATCAGACAGTCACTACAGGCAGAGCCGCTACTTCTGAAAATTGAGAGATCACAGCTCCGATACTATGCGTTAGAATGGCACAGACAGGAAAGAATCGTTGGACAGATTTTACGGGCAATACCAACTGGAAAGAGACCCAGGGGTAGACCACGATCAAGATGGTTGGATAGCATCCATGAGCTTGGCTGGTCACGCATGGGGATCCAGCCGGATCATTTGGGAACGGTTGCCTCTGACAAGACCCGTTGGACGAAGTGTTTGAGGACTCTTCCTCACGACCCTTTCAGGAATGTGATGCCTAAAATGTTGCCGTAGCATCTCATTGCTAGTTCCTGATCAATATACTCTTGAGAATATATAGTATTCTCTAAAGTATACATCGGCTGATTAGCCTGATTTACATACCGAGCGATTGATTTTACGGCTGGCTTTGCCAAAAATTAAAAAAATAAAATTTGAATGTTAATTGTTAAAGCTCTTTCGTCACACATTTTGTGACTTCTTCAGTGACTACATTTATTACTTTGTGTCTCCTCTCTGTGCTGTCTTACACCATGTTGTATAGAAACAGACGTATATTAATGCACTCTTTACTTCGCTTCTAAATATAAAAGTACAAATGAATAAAATCTCCGTCGATATTGTTCAATCAACCAACTGCCTGCAACATATAGGATAGACGGGGGAAGGGGTATAGAGATATATAAAAGTACACTGCTTACGTAAAGAGAGAGTGTAAGACATGGTGGTGGAGGGCGGGGGGACAACATGAGGGGGAGA
>OZ024742.1:36380291-36382791 GCA_964016885.1 Eledone cirrhosa | reverse complement strand
TGTTTGGCAAGCATGATGAGTAGCATCTCCAACAGCAGCCTGGTAGTCAACCACTGGTCTTACTTTATGACATACATACATATATATATTATGTCAGGTCGCTCTTCAACGCTGCTGGGTATCATGTAACTCAGTACAAGCTGTGCATGGTCGGGTCGTCGGTGACTAACCCGGCAACCCAACAAATCCCCCTCCTCACCAAGCAAGCTTGGTGAGGAGGGTGAGGAGGGTGATTTTGGTCATCCGGTGGGATGAAAAACAAAACCCGTCAAAGAGCGGAGGAACTCAGGAGAGTCAACGGCCATCCAATAAAGTTTTTTCTATTTGTTTTGTGGAGTGAGAGACTCCGAGTCTTAAAAGTCACTCTAACATAAAACCTGCAACTTCGTTTGCATCCAACGATGTAGACCAGATCTTCTTTTTGGGCAAATGCATTCAGAAAGTGTGATTAGCCCCGTGCAAAGCCTTTCCTCACTTAGAAAAGCTTCAAGTACAGGCATCGTTTAATATATGACAATTTTTTCGATACATGGTATTGCTGGCCATAGGCAAGTCCCTAGCAGGATTAAAAAGCCAGTTCGTGATGCTCATGCTTAAGTATCAAGCGATGGCATTACTCGAAAGCAAGTTGCAGCCATCATATATATATAGATACATACATATATATATATACAGACATATGTATATATATATTGTTATACTTGGGGAGGGTCATATTTGTGTAATATTGCCAGAATTAATAAGAGAACACACTCACTGTTTGGTTGGTTTTCGCTTCTGTATCTTTTATATCAGTTAATTTAATTTATTCGGTCCTCAATGTTGCCATTGACTGACCAACGGTAAAAAATACAGATACAATATAGATACAAATACATATATATAGTCTAACAAAGTTCTTTCGTTGCACATCTGCAACATCGTCAGTGGTTCTATTATGTTTCCTCCTGTTGTATTGTATGCCTACGCCATCTTTATTTAGTCTGTTTATTTATTTATTTATTTTTGTCTTCTTCTCTGCGCATGCGTTTGCGTGTGTGTATAGTGTTTGATGTGTGTTCGTGTTTGGGTGACTGTGTATTGGGTATTGTATTCTATCTTAGTTTACTAGTGTGTGTTTATATGTGTTTGTTGTTATTGTGCTTGCGTATTTATTTATTTATTTATTTATTTATTTATTTATTTATACTTCTCTTAGGTCAGTATTGTTTGTTTGGGTGTTGTTGTTATACCATTCATTTTTTATGTTTAGCCTTGGCCTTCTAAGTTCTATTTCGCTGGCCTCTCTGATTTGCCTATCTGCTGGGTCATTTCTATGTTTAGATATTATTCTAATTTCTATGTTGTCTATGTTACCGTCGTGTTGTTGTCTGGCATGTTCGTATAGTACTGAACCGTTTTTCCGTCCTTTTAGTTCCCCCCACTGTTGGTCTATCCTTTCACCTATGTTACGAGCTGTCTCGCCTATGTATGTTGTTGTCATGTTTCTGCAAGTACCCTCTGTACATCTTATGCTATGCTATAGACTACGTTTCTAGTTTTACAGTTTATCCGGGGGTTTACTTTACATATAATACATTTCCTATTAGTACAGTGGGTTTTCTTAAAAGGGTAGGTTTTGCTGATCAGGGATTTTATGGTGGTTCCTGGCATATCTACCACCTTAATCTTTAAGTGGGTCTTTCTCAGAGCCTTTCTACAATGGTTAGCTAATTTACCTCCAGGGGTAGCGTCCACAAACATGACACTCTGGTATCTCTGGTTGTCGTACCATGAGGTGGCTTTCTCTATCTTATGTCTAGTCGTATCTAAGCTATTCCATCATTTGCTCCTGTATAATGGGCAAATTCCTTTCATGTCCAGTTCTATGAGGGTCTTATATTTCTCCGTGGCTCCTTCGTATATTCTGATTCTGTTTCTTTGGTTGTAGCCAGAGAACTGCATGCGGTTGATGAAGTGTTGGATGTGTCTTTCCATTTCTGTTGGGTCGCACATGCGGGACACGTTCTTCATCACTCGTACCAAGTCTGCGAGCGATCAGAATATTAAACAGAACACACACACACACACACACACACACACACACACACACACACACACACACACACACACACACACACACACATATATATATATATATATATATATACAAACATAAATTATCGAGATTCGCATTTCGGCCCACGAAATAACGAAAAACAACCTCCGAGATGTGCGGCAAGTGCTCAATGATTCAGATGAACCAGAGCTATAACAAACGTTAAAGGCCAAACACACTGAGACGATGGTTAAACAATCAATCGCATAGCAAAAAAAAAACGATCAAGTAATTCGGGTATTGAAAATTTACCTGGACCCCTGGAAGGTTGGTAAAATCCAGTATATGGGTTTTTTGCGTCTCCTAAATCAAGTACCGTCCGCTTACATAAATAATGTCAGGCTTCTGGTAAGATGATTGAACAAGGAAGCCACTTTCTCAACAGGTTTTAGTTCAATGTTA
>OZ024742.1:36355291-36375291 GCA_964016885.1 Eledone cirrhosa | reverse complement strand
CTTTAATCTCTGAAACATTTATCTAAAAAATATGGAAATAAAAGAATTGTGAAAAAGATTAAAACGCCGCCTATTTAGTTTATTTTCTTATGTTAAGGAAATATTTGACAATCCTTTCTATTTCTTCCTGTAAGAAATTCCACGTGAAATACTTTCCTACTTTATCAATTCAATAATTTAAACAATTCCAGTTTTACTTCTATAAATGTTGTTCATATTTACATTCACATATCTCACTACTTTTTCTTCCGGTTGTTACTGCGAGGTTAGGCGTGATAAACGAAAAGATATGTCAGTAAAATAACTTACTAGATTTAGAAGACTTAATTATATTTATTTAGTTATAAAGTATGGTTGTTATTATTGTAAATGAGTTGCTGGCGTTTTTCATTGGTCTTTCATGTTTCGTATAGACGACTGTTTTATCGCAGATAGATCACGGCGGTGTGAAGCGTGTAGGAGGAGACTCTCAATAGGGATGGTAAATTTATATGTTTATATTGATGTAATTGTTGCATTTTAAATCCAGGTCAGCATAGGTCGAGCAGACCCACGATCAATAGCGTTCCACCAGTTATTACCATCCCGTCTTCCATGTATATATATATATTATATATATATATATATATATATATATATATATATATATATATGTGTGTGTGTGTGTGTGTGTGTGTGTGTGTGTGTGTGTGTGTGTGTGTGTGTGTGTGTGTGTGTGTGTGTATTTTTGTGAGTAAATGGCATTTAGGTATCCACTATGTTAATTTTGTTTATATATATATATATATATATATATATATATATATATAATTGTTTCTACTTTTGGCATAAGGTCAGCAATTATCCCAGTGCATTACTGGTACTTTAAATATATATATATATATATAAATAATAATAATAATAATAATAATAATAATAATGATTTCATTTATTGGCCACAAGGGCCGACATATAGGGGACAATACAAAAGACTGGGACAGTGGGGTTTTACAGAAAAATCGAGTAAACAATATGAATAAACAAAGTAACAATAACAAAGTAACAATAAAGTAACAAGAAAATTACAACAAGAAAACATTCCCCAATAGGGGGGATGACCACCTACGGTTCGCTCAGGTACCCCACCAGTCCTGAATGACCCGACGCTTCGAGAGAACCCTGGAAGGGCACCCCTCTCCTCTTCAAATTTACCTACCTACAGCCGCATGACCAGAGTAGGTCCACTCACACGGGTCATTCTCGCCACAACCACCCACCTTTCATCAAATGTACTGGGGGGCAGCACTTCTCTCTCCACCCTCAGCTTCCTTTCCAAGTGAAACTTGAAAAAGTTGATGAGGGATTGGCCGAAGAGAAAAGTGTCTGTCTTCAGTCCTTTCAACCTCGTCCACCATACAACCTCTTTCGATACTGCCACCAGACAGAGGAAAATTGCCTGCCCTTCCTGGCCAAAAGAAGGCGGCGGGTCGATCTTCACTATGGACTCGGCCGATAGCCGGCTCCGCTCTACACGCGACAACAGCTGTTCAACATAACTCCACAAGTCAGTAATGCACGGACACTAGAGGAGTGCGTGTAGAACGGTTTCGTCGCTCTGCGCGCATCTCGGGCAGGTCCGTCTGACAGCACTTCCGTGCCTGTAGAGTCTCGGTCTCTTCTTGACCCAGTCAAAGAAACGAGCTGCGGAAAAGCCCGTCTGACAAATGGCGACCACACCTGTTCACCGTTTAGGCAGAATATCTGGAGATGCCGCAGCCTCAGCGCGTGCCTGCGCATCATTAGCCACGGCATGCCCAGCCCTCCACGTAGAGGGTGCTGGCAGAAGATGGACCGCCTCACCAGCGGAACCTGACCCCTCCACAAGAATTTGAAGAGGAGCCGCTCCAAGATGGCGAGGCGCGAACGGGGGCAAGGGACGACAGTCAGACGGTAGTAGATGACGGACGCGATGTTCGCGTTCGCCAACTCCGCCCGACATTTCAGTGATAGCTTCATCCCAGCCCATTTCTGGGTAAGACTGACTACCCTTCCCGTCACCTCGTCCCAATTCTTATCCACCTGGAGGTCTGGCCCGAACCAAACCCCTAGCAACTTTACCGGTCCGTCCGTCCAGCGCCTAACGACGCTGTTGGACGGCATGGACTTGCCTCTCCAGGTGCCGAGTTGCAAGCCCACTGACTTTTCCGGGTTAAGTTTTGCTCCCGTCAACCTTTCATATTCCTCCAATAAGTTGCCGACCACCTCGATTTCTGAGGTGTCCGACACCATCACGGTGATGTCGTCCGCATAAGCCGACACAGCCTTTCCGCATCCCGGTTCGAGCGGGATGCCCTGCAACAGCTCCAGCTTCCGCAGTAAAGGCTCGAGAGTCAATACGTACAGAAGGGAGGAGAGATGGCACCCTTGACGGACCGATCGGGAGACCTGAAACGGTTCCGAGAGGTGGCCATTAATTTTGACCATCGAGCAGGTGCCGCTGTGCATTGCAGCGATCCAGCTTCAGAAGACGGGGCCGAAGCCAGCCGCCTTGAGGACAGCCTCCAGGTACCGATGGTCGACTCTATCGAATGCTTTCGATTGATCTAAATTGATCAGAGCCCCACCGAAGCCAGGTTTACACCCTACCCTCTCTATGATGTATCGCATTAAGTAGAGGTTGTCGTGTATGGACCTGGTTGGGATTGCGCAAGTTTGCGCCTCCCCAACCAAATCCCCGACGACAAGCGCCAACCTCTTCTCTAACACCCTGGCCAAAATCTTAAACTCTGTGTTGAGCAGAGTTATGGGCCTGAAATTGTCTAATGTGTCCCTCTTGTTCTCGTCTTTCCTTATCAGCGTCACTACGCCCCGGCTCACAGAACTGGGAATACTCCCGTTTTGCTGCCAGTTGCAGTAGAGCTGTAATTTTTTTTCAAATTAGAGTTCTTATTGGTATCATTGGTGTCTTTGTTTACCTTGTTTGTGTTATCAATGTGTGTTAATTTCGCTGTAGCACTCACTCCTCTCAACTTCTACGTCGTTGTCGCACGACAGCCGACATATCGCTGGGGTGGGGCGGGGGGGCGTGGCTCAGCCATGTTTTTTTTTTTTTCGTAAATTTTTTAAAATGTTAAAAAAGTTCAAATATTTGGGCCAAAAGGCCCAAATATTATACTTTCCCCTTCACGGGGCAAAGTCTAAGGGCTTATATCCCTTACACAACAAGAAATATTTAACAACAAATAATTTAAACAGGCAAATAAAGCGACTTACTGTGAGCGAACAAAATACGTCCGCTTAGACCAATAATAATAATAATAATAATAATAATAATAAAAACATACGAACACAAACTCATAGATACTACATATCACAAAAATCAGTAACCACAACGCCACCGCCGCCACCACCCCATCCATCATTGCTACCACTATCCCATCGCCGCCGCCACCACTCCTTCATTGCTACCACCACTATTCCCCTGTTAACTTGAGAGAGAAAGGGGAAGGTGGCGGTATCACTAGACAAGGGAGAGGCTAGCAAAAGATATAAATAGATTGACTTAGTGACCTGGCCACCGGCCAAACGTCAACATCAACAACTATGGGACTGCTGGCTCACCCCTTCCTCACCAACAATATAAAAAGCCCCGGCACCACCACCGACATAGCCAACAACAATAACAGGCAACTACAGCATAAAGTATATTATATTATTGTAATGCACTGGGTGATTGCTGGCCTTGTGCCTGGAGTGGAGACAATTATTAATAATTTCATTCTTAAGCCACGCAATGCTCACATTAAGGAACCACTCATGATAATAACAATTTAAAAAAAACAACAAAAAGAAAACCCCGTGACCAAGAAATACCGGGATGGCGGCCGGCGGGGAATAGCCGTGTCTCTAGGGGAGAACGACCCCTCTAGTCTTGGTTGACACTCGTTCTAGAAGTGGTAACACGAAATGATTACCCCTTGGCGGATAAGGATAACACGCGACAAAATAAAGTAAATGTCTAATGATAAAATCTCATACCGGATCGGCCGTCACCCGGGTAAAAAAGGGCCGCGTCCCTCAGAGAGGAACCAGATTGGGGTCGAAAAATCAGCTAATGGTTCAAACCTTCCCATCACTTCGGAGCTGGAGACCTCCCATAACCGGAATACTCCTACTGTTGGCCCTCCATGCTCACCACCAAGAAATCCAAAGAAAAAGAGAGAAAAATGGTCAAGGGAAGATAATAAAGAAGTCCTTGAGGCTTTCTACACTGCCATGTACTACCCATCAAATACATCGAATACAGAACAGACATATATCAACTGGAAAAAGAAACATCCCGAAAACAGAGGCTATATTGACAGTAACAAACTAGCCAATATACGAAGAAATATTGTAAGAAAAAAGTTACTAACTGATATAGAAATTGATCAGATCAAGCTATTAGCACAAAGTCAGCGAAGGGAAAATGAAACATGTGTCAGTGAAAACGAGGTAAACTGTAACACTTCGAATCCCAGGGTTGGGGCGGAATCACTGGCAACAGAACAAATTAAAGAAAGGATCGAAAAAGTGGAGGGAGTGCATGCTCAGGATGAAACTCCAAATGAAAATAATGAGATCGTAAATGATAAAGAAATGAATGAGAATGAACTTGCCAACTTGAAGGATGAAATTATGATCGAATGGATGAAAATAAAAGAATCTGACATGGGGCAACGAGACACCCTCCCTAAGATCCAGAACTCCAAACAGAACCAAAAGATAATACACAAGACTAACATAATTCTCAAAAACATTATCATCACAAACAACCTAAACATTACTGATTTAAATCATCTCTATTATGCATCGGCTAAAGTCACCACTCACTTATGTGGAGTGAAGATCAAAAAACAAAGGAATTCCCACAAGAAATCTACTTGGCAAGAGAACATCAATCGCCAAATAAACCTTCTCCGATCTGACATAGAAATTTTAACAAACTATAAAGTAGGTGAACATGTTAAACAAACTAAACTTAGAAAATTGAAAAAAAAGTACAGTATAAGATCAACATGTGACATAGATATGCTGATAGAAACAATCAAGCAAAAAGTGTCGGCCAAAGCTGCTCGTATAAGGCGCTTTGAAAAACGATCTAGATTCTATAAGGACAATAATATGTTCAAAAACAACCAAAGAAACTTCTACAGAAAAATTGGTAAGTCAACAATAACTGCTAAATCAATACCACCCAAGGAGGAAGTGCAAGAATTCTGGGAAAAGATCTGGGCCGAAGAAAAAGTTCATAACATACATGCCCCATGGATAGACAGACAAATGAAAGATACAGCTCACCTTGAGGAACAAATATGGGAAAATATAACAGTTGAACAGTTGCGCTTGGCTCTAAGAAAAACCAGCAAATGGAAATCCCCAGGAAAAGACAAAATACAAAACTTTTGGATAAATGCCTTCACAGAGTCTCATGAGCTGTTAGCCCAACTTTACAATGAAATAGTTAAGGAGCCAGAAAAGATACCATCATGGCTAGTTAACGGCATTACATTCCTGCTTCCGAAGAATGATGAGACAAACAATCCCAAAAATTACAGACCGATAACTTGCTTGACCACAATGTATAAAATTTTAACATCAGTCCTAACTGAATACACATATGACCACCTGATAACAAATGACCTATTTTCCATTGAGCAGAAAGGGTGTAAACGAGGCTCATATGGCTGTAAGGATCAGCTTCTGGTTAACAAAATGATACTGGAAGATTGTCATCATAGACACAAAAATCTATCGATTGCTTGGATAGATTATAAAAAAGCATTCGATAGTTTGCCACACAGTTGGATTGAAAAATGTTTAGAGATTTTCAAAATATCCCCCGTTGTCAGGAGGTTTTTGTCATTCAGTATGAAGACATGGAAAACGACACTCCTTTTGAATAGTGAAACAAAATCACTGGAAGCTGGAGAAGTTAATATTAATTGTGGAATTTTTCAGGGTGACTCTTTATCACCGCTTTTATTCTGCATCGCACTTATACCATTAAGTAAAATGCTCAATGAAACAAAACATGGATATAAAGTCTATGACAAAACTATTAATCACCTGTTCTACATGGATGACCTGAAACTATTTGCAAAAAATGATGAACAATTGCAAGGGCTATTATCCACTGTGAAGCAGTTCAGTGATGACATTAAAATGGAGTTTGGACTAGATAAATGCGCCAAAGCAACGTTCACCAGAGGAAAGCCGCTGAAGAGTTCAGACATTAATCTTGATCGGGGGAACGTGATAAGAGAACTTGATCAAGAAAAAACTTACAAATATCTAGGTGTTTGTGAAGGAGACGGAATCAAGCACTCGACAATGAGGGAAAGGATAAGGAAGGAATGTTACCGCAGAGTAAGAGCAATCTTAAGAACGGAATTGAATGCAAGGAATAGGATCGATGCCATAAACACGCTTGCCATACCAGTAGTAACCTACAGTTACAATGTCATCAACTGGTCAAGCACAGAGATCCGTAGGCTCGATACAAAAATTCGAAAATTCTTAACCATGCACAGAATGCATCACCCTAAGGCAGATATAGATAGAATATATCTCCCCAGGAAAGAAGGAGGACGTGGGTTAATCCAGTTAGACATTGCGTTGAAAACTGCAACGATTGGATTATCTACATATCTAAGGGAATCACATGATTGGATGATCAAACTCGTTTTGAAACACGAAAGCATCAAAAGATCATATTCCATTACAAAAGATGCACAAAGATACAGTAATGGACTACAAATTTCAGAAGTCCCATTTACTGCTGAAATGGAAAACACAGAAAAAGCAAAGCAGGTAAAAGTAACTGTAAAGAAAGAACTGCTACAGAAACTGGCTAAGAAATGGCAAGAAAAGCCTCTGTATGGAAAATACCCAGAGCGAGCTAACAATCCTGATGTTGACAAAACTTTAACCCATCAGTGGTTGGCATCCTCTGGACTGAAATCGGAGACTGAAGGACTGATTATATCAGCACAAGATCAGTGTCTGCCAACAAAAAATTACCAAGCCAACATAATAAAAATTGGATGCAGCCCATTATGCCGTGTATGCAAAAAACAACCAGAGACCATTGACCATATAATTTCAATGTGCAGTCCTATAGCTCCAACCGAATACCTAAACAGGCATGACAGAGCTGCACAATACATACATTGGATAATGTGTAAGCATTTTGACCTGCCCCATCAAAAGAATTGGTGGGAGCATCAACCACCTCCCATACTTGAAAAAGATCACATCTCAATCTTGTGGAACTTTAGCATCCAAACAGACCGAAAAATAGATGCAAATAGACCTGATATAATATTGAAGGACTTTAAAAAGAGGGTATGCCTGCTAATTGATATGTCTGTTCCAATAGACAAGAATGTATCTATAAAAACATTTGAAAAATTGAGCAAGTATAAGGACCTGGAGATAGAAATTGGAAAAATGTGGAAATTGAGAACTAAAACAATACCAGTGGTTGTAGGCGCTCTGTGAATGATACCTAAGGGGTCTAATGATTACATATCGCAAATCCCAGGAAACCCGCGTATAGGAGAAATACAAAAGATAGTATTAATGGGAACTGCCCATATACTAAGGAAGATTCTGTCAATATAAGTACATCACAAGTCTAAACACTAAAGATGCATGTGTGAATATGTATGTTCTTTCTTGAACATGGCGGACCTTGTTGTCTCTTGAGGTCACTGGTTGTGACTTGGTGATAACTCGTATGAACATAAAGCAAGATAAATGCAACTGTAATAATAATAATAATTGTTTCTACTTTTGGCACAAGGCCAGCAATTACCCAGTGCATTGCTGCTACTTTATTTTATCGACCCCGTAAGGATGAAAGGCAAATAATAATAATAATAATGGTTTCTTTAGTGGCCACAAGGGCTAACACGAAAAAAAACATTAGAGAGGCCACAGAACAGTACAGTTCTATACAAACTGGGTTTTGGTCGTGTAAACAGGTTCTAACAAATTTGGGCTAGAAATAAAAAAAAAATCCAAACAACAAAAATTCCCCTAAAAGGGGGAAACCTCTGAGGGTTACTCGTGGCGAAAACCACACAAAAAGGCCACGGCCACCCTGACCACCAGGGCAAACGCCCTCTCTCACTTTTTCCACTCCTCAGTCTACAGGCGCATACTCAGAGTGGGCCCGTTCACTCGGACCAGACTCGCCACTTACACCCACCTTTCAACAAACTTACTAGAAGACCACTTGCCTCTCCACCATGATTTTCCTCTTCAAGTGAAACTTGAAAAAGATAATCAGGGATTGGCCGATGAGGAAAGTGTCCGTCTTCAACCCTTTCAAACTTGTCCACCACACAATTTCTTCCGCCATGGCCACCAGACAGATGAAAACTGCCTGCCATTCCTCCTCCTTAAAGGAGGATGGCGGTGCTATCTGCACAATGGACTCAGTCGATAACCGGATCCGTCCTACACTCAACAGCAGCTGTTCGACATAGCCCCACAAGTCAGCAATCCTCGGGCACTGAACGAGTGCGTGCAGGACGGTTTCGTCGCCCTGCGCGCATCTCGGACAGGCGCCGTGCTGACAGCACCTCCGTGCCTGTAGAGCTTATCCCGAACCGGGAACGCTCCCCGGTAGCACTGCCAGGCCAGGGAAGTTGTCCATAGGCCCCAGTCTAAAAGTTCTCTTGAAGAGAGCGAACAGCTGATCTCTTCGACGCCCAGGGTCTCCCCGAGAACGTCGTCGCTCGTTCTCTCCACTAGCCCTCTATAGAACACCGACGTGGATGTTCCACCGATACTAGTGCCCAGCTGGTAGAGGGCGGTGAGCGCTTGGAGACATTCCAGCTTCCAAGCGCTATCTTTCGGTCTTTCCTGATCCAGGACTGCAGCTCCGTCAAGGAGACGAGCTGGGGAAAAGCGCGTCTGGCAAACGACAACCACACCTGTTCACCCTCAAGGAAGCACCAGAGATGTCGCAGCCTCAGCGCATGTTTGCGCATCATCAGCCACGGCATGCTTAGTCCTCCACGCAACGGGTGTTGACAGCAAATGGAACGTCTGACCATGGGAGCACGTCCCTTCCACAAAGAGCGGAAGAGAAGGCACTCCATTTTTGTCAGAGTTGGGCGGGGGCAAGGTACGACGGTCAGGCGGTACCAGATTACGGACGCTATGTACGCATTCGCCACCTCCGCACGACCTTTCAGAGATAGCCTCCTCTCGGCCCATTTCTGGGTGAGAGAGGCCACCTTGCTCGTCACCTCGCTTCAGTTTTTCTCCGTCTGGAGGTCTGGACCGAACCAGACCCCGAGCAATTTAACCGGTCCTTCCGTCCAGCGCCCCACGACGCTGTCGGACGGCATGGACTTGCCTCTCCATGTGCCGAGTTTCAACACCACCGACTTTTCCTGGTTTATCTTTGCTCCGGTCACCGCTTCGTATTCCTTGAGAGCGGTGCCGAACATCTGGACATGTTTGGTGCTCGACACCACCACGGTGATGTCGTCGGCGTAAGCTGACACGGATTTCCCGCATCCTAGTGCGCGTGGGACCCCCCCCCCCTCAACCTCAATGTCTCCAATTTGTGCAGTAACGGCTCTAGGGCTAGTACGTACAATAGGGACGAGAGGGGGAAAACCTGGCGGACCGAGCCCATGATTCTGAAAGGCTGCGACAGGTGACCATTCACCCTCACAATCGAGCAGATGTCGCTGTTCATCGCAGCAATCCAGCCCCTAAAAATGGGCCCGAAGCCGGCCGCCTCGAGGACTGCAGTCAGGTAACGATGGTTGAACCTATTAAATGCTTTAGATTGATCCAAGTTGATCAGGGCCCCACCCGTGCCAGGTTCCTTAACCACCCTTTCTATGATGTATCGCATGAGATGGAGCTTGTCGTGGATGGATCTGTCCTGAATGGCGCATGTCTGCGCTTCTTCCACCAGATCACCGACGACAAGTGCCAAACTCTTTGCTAACACCTTGGTCAAAATCTTAAACTCTGCATTTTAGCAGAGTTATGGGCCTGAAGTTGTCTATAACGTCCCCCTTGTTCGGGTCTTTTCTCAGCAGCGCCACCGCTCCCCGGCTCACAAAACTGGGAATGCTCCCGTTCTGCTGCGCTCTAGCTCTAACAACGCAGCCTTCATGCTTTGCGTTGAAGAATTGGTCAAATGCCAATCTCGCCGCAAGCACGTCGGTTGAGATGCCTCTCCTAAACGCCTATTCTAGCTTTCTAACTAACTCTCCCTCTACTCTATTTTCCTCTATCACTACTCCTTTGCTAAACCGTATCGATTCTACTCTAATAGCCCTTTTCAGGGTAAACCACCACCTGTTGTTGACGATCGCACCCGTCAACGCACGCTTAACTAATTCGCTAATCCGGCTCTGTAAGCTTTGCGCGCCGGGAACGACGCGTTCAGCTTCCAGTAGCCGGGCCCTTGCCTATGGAGTCTATCTAAGTCAACTTCACAGATCACAAATGTGTGGTCCGTGTAGTCGACTACTTTAAATTGTGGACAACCTACACTAGCCTTATCTGTTTCCCTACAGAATACCCTATCTAAATACGATCTGGATGACCCGATGCGGTTTGCCCATGTCCACATTGGCCCATTCGGATAATCCAGTCTATACCTGTCAGACAGTTCAAAACGTCTGAGCAGGTTGTTAAGGCTTTTAAACCCTCCTGCCCTGTCTACCTTACCCCACATGATCCCAGCGTGCATCTAAGATACCGTTCCAGTCCTCCACTAACACTAAAGAGTGGGAAGTTCCAAGAAAGGTCTCTAGACGTCTGAAGAAATCTGGCCGTCCTACCCCTGTTGGGTCGTAGACGGCTACTAACCTGAAAGCATTGCCTTCGCTGCCGGTCACGTCCAGCACCACCGACTTACCTTCTGGGTCCAGGAAGATGGTCCGTATGGCGAGATCCAAACCTCTCCAAAAAAGCACTGCTACCCCTCTCCCGATCCTGGACGACTGGGAGATGCGTATACAGCGTAGCCACTGAAGATCGGTGCGAAGGCTCGTGCTTCGGAGATTCTGGTCTCGGTGATAGCCACCACATCTATGTTTAGTGACCTGAGGTCGTTGAGCAGATGACCCTGCTTCCAAGATGACCCCAGGCCACGTACATTTATACTGCCTATTCTAAGTACGGCCATGTTGGATGAGAAACAGGGCAAGTGAGAAAGGATCACTTACCTTGATCGTGTGGTGAAGGGACAGTAGAACCGTCCTTTTGGCTGGCCCTGGGTGTTTCCAAGAGGATATCAGTCTATATCCTCTTGGTAACCGACCCTCTGAAGTCTCCAACTGCGTTGGGGAATTTTTGTTTTAAAAGTTTGTACTGTTCTATTTTGATATCAATAATGCTTATGTTTGTCGGGAGAGTTCTTGGTGTTTTAGTGTAGTAGTTTTTTTCCTGTGATGTCTGTGTGCTGCTTTATATGTTGTATGAGTTCTTTATTTGCCATCTTTATGGCTGTGTACTTTTTTGGGGGGGAGGGGTGATTTTGTTGCTGTTGGGTGTGTGTGTTTTGTTGTGTTTGCGATGTTGGTATTTTTGGTGATGCTGATGGTGGTGTGGTTGTTGTTGGTGGTGGTGATGGTGGTGTTGCTGCAAGACTCGTTGCAGCCTTTACCCCTCTTTGTCTGCCTTCACTTTTGGAGGGTAAAGCTAAGGGTTTTTTCCTCTTTTGTTTTTTGTGGCAGACCGTTTGCCACTCCCCTCCCGCCTCACACTCCATGTCGGATTCCGTGGCGTCTGGGAGGAGTATGAGCTCCACTGCTGTTGGTGGTGGTAGTGGAGCCCACTCCGGCGATTTTGCCGCCTGTGTGGCTACTGCGACTGTTGGTGTTGCCGCCACTGCTGCCGATGCTTCAGTTGTCCGTGGCATTGGTATGGGTGCCACGGACGTTGCCATCCTACTCACCATGGAAAGGTCTTCTGCCTCTGTTTCCTGCCCTGCTCTTGGTAGTAGCGGATCAGGCGTCGGAAGGAGGGGCCCCTCTTCTTGGCTGTCGTCTGCGGGAAGAAGGCCCTGAGGTGACCCTTCAGCCCACAGAGATAGCACTTTGGGCGCCTTCCTTCCAGGCTTATAGGGAGTTGGAGCCCTTCTTCGAGGTCTATGATGTCTGGGATGGCCTGATGAACTCCTGGTCAGTCTGTATTAGCATTTGCATGCCTATTCCTGACCAGTTCTCTCTTCCCGTTCTCTGTATTTGCAGTATGGTGGTCTTCTCCTCGATTCCAGCCAGTACAGACGCGGCTAGCCAAGGTATAGGCACGTCAGGCGGGATCTGGGTCACAATTTTCTGCCCGCAGTAGGAGGGCACCAAGACAATCTCCTCACGCGTTAGGGTTTCCAAAGAATTGCTGGCCTTGTGCCAAAAGTAGAAACAATTATTATTATTATTATTGATCTTTTAGCAGTATTAGTTGTAGATGTTATCGAGATACGAGTGACATAATAACAGCAGAAATTAGAGATGAAATATACGTTTATTTTTTGATGTAGCACAAACAATGGTGTTGTACAGAGGCTGGTTTCTGGCGTGTGATCCGTCGGCTTTCCAGTGGCTGTCTGTCTTTTCTTTCTGGCGTTCCTAACCGGCGTTGTTCTATCAAGGAGCGTGAGGCGTCTTACTACAGTACCTCGAGCCAGATTTTCAAATTATCGAAAATCGATGTCATTACTCACATGTGGAGTAAGATGGCGAACAATGCAACAAGGGGGAGCTATCCGCTCTAGAAAAAATTTAATCCAGAATAAGGATTTGAAAAATGTTAAAAAAAAAACGACATGCATGCATAAAAAAACAAGGCAAAGAAAAAGCAGAAACACAGAGGCAAAACAAAGGTGCAGCTAACATAGTCTAAATATAGACGGTGCTGCAAAATTTGTTGGGCCAGTGGACCCTACGACCTGAACGGGTCGTGGTCTTGTAACGTGGCGATGGTGGTGGTGTAGGGACAGGCGATGATGGTGGTTCAGGAACAGTCGTTCGCTCAACAGGCAAATACGAAGGGGTTCGTGGATCAGGAACCACAGCGTCCGTGTCAAGGTGCGCCTGCTTAAGCCTGTCTAATGTAACTGTCTCCCTGGACCCCTTAATATCTAACGTGAAATGCTTAGCCGAGCGCGCTAAGACACGGTAAGGTCCAGTGTAAGGCTGTGTGAGCGGGGGCTTCACCGTATCATTCCTTACAAAGACATGCGTCCACGAGGCAATATCCCTCGGGACAGCAGTCTTGACAGTTTGTTTCCTAGTGTCCATTGGCGACAAATCCTGGAAATAGGAGCGCAAACGGGACACGTAGGAAGCGTGATCTTGGGCATCAAGATCGACAGGGGCAAGCATTTGCCCGGGCAACGTCAGAGGGGCACCGTACAGTACTTCGGCCGGTGAAAATCCAAAGTCGACCTTCACCGTTGACCGAATCCCTAGTAGCACAATAGGGAGGTACTCGCTCCAATGCGCCGAGTCCATTGAGGCCATTAAGGAGGTCTTCAGTTGGCGGTGAAAACGCTCCACCATACCATTCGAAGCGGGATGGTATGCCGTAGTTCTAATGCGTTTAGCACCAATTAATTTTGACAGCTCGAGGAAAAGGCTCGACTCGAACTGTCGTCCACGATCGGTAGTTATTGTGGATGGAACTCCATAACGAGAGATCCATCCAGACACAAGAGCACGTGCTGTTGTCTCCGCGGTGATGTTTTTCAAGGAGATGGCCTCAGGCCATCTCGAAAAACGGTCAATGACGGTAAGTAGATAAGAAAAACCATCGCTGACAGGCCAAGGTCCCACTATGTCAATATGAATATGTGAAAAACGCGCATCTGGGTTAGCAAAGGTACCCAGGGGAGCCTTGACGTGTCGATGGACCTTTGATCTCTGGCAAGCGACGCAGGAACGGCACCAAGCAGCAATTTCACGCCTCATATTTGGCCAGAAAAATCTAGCTGATATGAGCTTTGCTGTGGCAGAACATCCTGGATGCGAGATACAATGTAATCCCAGAAACACGGTCCGACGATGATTCTCTGGAACGAAGGGCCTGGGCACGTCCAAAGAGACGTCGCAGAGAATTTGGCCAACTGCAGTCGACAGAGGCAAGTATTTCATCTCGCAATTCGCAAACTCGGGCGATGTGACATCCAATGACTCAAGGGAAGGCTGATCCGCAGCCAAACGAGTCAGATCTATGTCAGAGGATGACGAGATCGCTGTCACGGGTAAGCGGGACAAAGCATCGGCCGCTGTATTTAGTGAACCCGGAATGTGCTGGATATCACTCGTATATTGCGAGATGAAATCAAGGTGTCTCGTCTCTCTGGGCGAGTATTTATCAGCCTTCGCTCTCAAAGCAAAAGTCAATGGTTTATGGTCAGTGAGGATAGTAAATTGTCTACCCTCTAGCACATGTGAAAAATGTTTCACGGCCAAATAGATGGCTAAAAGCTCTCTTCCAAAGGTGCTGTAGCGCGTCTCAGCAGGATTTAGCTTTTTGGAAAAAAACTCCAGCGGTTGCTGGTAACCATTGATGTTTTGCTGTAGTACTGCGCCCACAGCGATATCCGATGCATCAACACAAAGCGTTAGCTTTGCACCGGGTACCGGGTGAGTCAGGAACGAAGCATTAGCCAAAACAGTTTTGGCGTGCTGAAAATCAGCAAGTTGAGTGTCTGTCAAAGAAATATCTTTGTTCTTCCACCGACAATTTTTCAAAATTTCTGTCAGGGAGAAAAGCAATTTTGCACAATTTGGCACGAAACGCCTATAAAAGTTAACCAGACCTAAGAACTGGCGTAACTGACGTAGTGAGGTCGGTGGAGGCAAATCCTCTATGACCTTAACTCGCTCAGGCCGGGGTCGAATTCCGTCAGCATCGATGACGTGACCCAAGAAAGTCAGTGACTCAGCGCCAAAAACACATTTGGGTACATTAAGCTGCACGTTATACGCCTTCAATCGGCGGAAAAGAAGATTCAAATGGTGCGTATGCTGCCCAGGAGAAGAACTAGCAATGAGCAGGTCGTCAATATAGGTATAGACGAAATCGAGGCCGCGAGTAACCTCATCCATAAACCGCTGAAAAGTACTAGCGGCATTCCTTAATCCGAACGGCATAGTCAAAAACTCGAAAGACCCAAATGGCGTAACTATAGCCGTTTTTGGAATGTCATTTTTATGGACAGGAATTTGATGGTACGCACGAATTAAATCCAGTTTGGAGAATATCTTGCATCCCTGCAACGAAGACGCAAAGTCTTGCAGATGAGGGATAGGATAACGGTCCGGCACCGTTATCGAATTCAGGCGTCGATAATCTCCAGTAGGTCTCCAATCGCCATTCGCTTTCGGTACCATGTGCAATGGGGACGCCCACGGGCTCGTGGACGGATGAATAATCTCAATTTGCAGCATATGATCAAATACTGATCGTGCTGCTTTGAGTTTGTCCGGAGGCAAGCGACGAGGACGAGAGAAAACGGGAGCACCAGTTGTAGATATGAAGTGCTCCGTGGTATGAGTAGGTTCATCAAATCGAAAATTTCCCCGAGTCAGTTGCGGGAACGAGTTCAACAACGCATGGAAAGGATCACCGGTGTTAGCAAGAAAAAATGTCGGGCTAACCGTTGGAACTCCTGCTGCCTTGCCAACAACAGTTAATCCCGTGATGCGATCAATTAGGCGTTTACCACGAAGGTCCACCGTCAATGAAAAATGGTGGAGAAAATCCGCGCCTAGAATCGGATACGGCAAGGCAGCGACAGTAAATATCCATTTAAACTCGCGCCGCAGATTACGAAACTGCAAAGGTAACGAGATTTGTCCGAAAGTTCGAATCGGCGAACAATTTACTGCCTGCAACTCAATAGGCGTCTCAGGGGGAGTCTCCTTCATACAACACACAGGCCATACGGAACAAGCTGCACCTGTGTCAACCAGAAAAGCTCTACCTGACAGCAGGTCCTCAATGAAAAAGTGGCGGTTAGATGTTGTTTCGCAGAGCGCACTATCCGCCGTTAGTGACTCTGGTCGTCTTTTCCCTCGTAAGCACAAGGAGGCCTACAATGGGCGGCTTTTTTACCATATCTTTCATGGTAATAACAATACGGTGTTCCTGGTGTGTTCCTGGTGGCGAGAAGTTGAATAACGTCGTGAGCGGCTCCTCTGCCGTCCAAAGGACCTGAATTCCGTGCACAACTCCGCCATTTGACGAGTCATGGCTTCCATAGTGGTGATTAATTTGTCATCAGACGCTGATGAGCGTGATTGAGGAAGAGAAGAGGAAGCAACGTACTTTGGCTTCGAAGTGTCTCTCTTCGTCACCTCTACAATTTTATCAGCAGAGACAGCAATGTGATCCAAGGTATTCACCTCTAGCATATGGGCTAGGATCGCCTGTACCTCTTGAGGTAGGCGAGAGAAGAACAATTGCTTCAGGAAAGGGCTATCCTGATCTTGGGAATCGCTCAAATCCCGCAAATGCCGGAGAAAAGCGGTAGGGGTCCTGTCACCTAATCGTTCGTCCTCGATCAGTGACTGAAAACGACTCTCTACCGACTTACAATTCCTCCTCAAAATCTCGCCCTTCAAAAACTCATACGTCAAGTCAGAGAGGGGGTCTGTAATTAGGTCTTGGACCGAATCTGCTAGATTAGGGGGAAGGCCGCTAATCAGTACAGCGAGGCGCTGGTCAGATTCGGTCTTACAGACCGTAAAATACGCCTGTAACTGGGCAAACCACATCTTAGGTTTTCCAGTAAAGGCGGGCAAATGTGGTACATTCATGTCAACTTTTAAAATTAAAACAAATATATATAATTAAGTTAAAAATGTACATCCACATATGTATACTGAAATACTAGTATGCATATGAATACACACACGTGTACATATGTAGATGTACCGAGTTTTTCACTGGACACTTTACTGTGAGTGTTCAGCTATTCTGTATGTAAACACACAGACAAACCGGTTTTTAGAGTCATACTGGTTTTCGAGGAAACACCTTTCCTCTATTCTCCAGAAAGCCAGACAGGAATATTGGACTAGTTTCGATGTTGTTACATCTCATCAGCAATATTTACCTATCCTCCGGCCTTTCTAGAGAATCGTAAAAGCACATATCGTTATATGCTTTTTCTATGAAAATTAGTAGTGGGCAGACTAATTTGCATAGAGCGTGAGTACGTACCGGTTCAGCGGAGACGATAAAAACAAATAACGAAACGAAATTAAATTTCGTTTCGTTTGTAACTCACTTTTGTATGACTGACGCTTAAACAATTAAGTTAAAAATGTACATCCACATATGTATACCTATATATCTAAAGAGCAATTAATGTACCCTTGAACAGTAAAAAGAGAACAGCCAATACTGAGAAAAAGTTAAAGGGCAAAAAGAAACAGACATTCAAAACATAAGGAAATATGCAAAATACATAAAATACAGATATATATCTTTAAAAAAAAATTTTCCTTCAACGTCTGTCCCCTCACGTTGCCTCAACGAACCAGCCAAATCAAATAAGGTAAAAAAAAAAGGAAGAAAAAAATGTTTTTTTTTTTTTAAATATATCCGCGTTGGATATCAACAAAGGTAGCCAGTGGCTAAAAATCCCTTAGAAAAAGGTAAGGCATGTATATCCCCATGCGGGGCAGTTATGTTCACAAAAAAAAGTTTAGTCTCTTCTCTCTTGATCAGTCATGGAACACACACGCAATTCAAAAAATGTGTCCGTTACAAAACTGGGAAGGAACGCAACGCCACCTTGGAAAAATACACTTTTTTCTTTTTTCTTCTGTAAGTTGCGAAAAAGTTGGCAACGGAAATGGAATATTCAAGTGAATAAAAAAGAGTTGCTCTAAATTATCGACACGAATGAATCGTTTTGATATTTCCGATGTGTGGTGGTTTGCGTCGGTAAGGCTATGAAGCTGCCACTCACTATTCCCTGTTTTGGTCAGTGGTTAAACAATGTTGTCGCTGCTGCTGCTGTCGTTGTTGTTGTCGAGTGTAGCAAAAGGTTTTTTGAAATACTACTAACTTTTCGATAATTTTAAAAGGAATATTTTCTATTTTCGCAAGTTGCGAAAAAAAGGCCGGCAATGTGGCAATAAAAGTTCAATTGAATGAAAACGAAGGGGTCACCACTTTAGCAGTATTAGTTCTAGATGTTATCGAGATACGAGTGACATAATAACAGCAGAAATTAGAGATGAAATATACGTTTATTTTTTGATGTAGCACAAACAATGGTGTTGTACAGAGGCTGGTTTCTGGCGTGTGATCCGTCGGCTTTCCAGTGGCTGTCTGTCTTTTCTTTCTGGCGTTCCTAACCGGCGTTGTTCTATCAAGGAGCGTGAGGCGTCTTATTACAATCTAATCGGACATCTTTTGCTCGCTCCCAGTAAGTCGCTTTATTTTCCTGTTAAAATTATTTGTTGTTAAATATTTCTTGTTGTGTAAGGGATATAAGCCCTTAGACTTTGCCCTGTGAAGGGGAAAATATAATATTTGGGCCTTTTGGCCCAACTATTTGAATATTTTACTTTAAAAAAAATTTAATAATAATAATTATTATTTAATAATACTAATAACAATAATAATAAAAAGGACGATTTGTTAGGTCTTCATTACGTTTATTGAGTAGTGACGCGCGTTTAGCTATTGATCAGCTCAAGGTTCGATCTGTAACAATTTGGCCACACTCTGGAATCAAAAGCTCCTGTGTGTGTACGTATGAATATATGTGCCGATATCATCATCATCATCAGGTCGAGCTTGCTCGGTTTTCTACGACACGTTTCCTCCATCCCTCTCTGTCTCTCATAGCGTTTGCCAGTTCTTCCGCAGTGCATCCAGTATCGTCCTCAAGTTGCTTGACGTATGTCTTCTTGGGACGACCACCGTTTCTTGCTCCATGAGATGGACTCCATAACAATACATCACCTGCTATTTCTTCCTTGCTGCGCCAATATATATATATATATATATATATATATATATATATATATATATATATATATATATATATATATACATATATACATATGAGAGAGAGAGAGAGAGAGAGAGAGAGAGAGAGAGAGAGAGAGAGAGAGAGAGAGAGAGAGAGAGAGAGAGAGGATAGCTACTCAAGCCTTACATCACTACCAAGAAGAAGAAGAAGAAGAAGAAGAAGAAGAAGAAGAAGAAGAAGAAGAAGAAGAAGAAGAAGAAGAAGAAGAAGAAGAAGAAGAAGAAGAAGAAGAAGAAGGAGGAGGAGGAGGAGGAGGAGGAGCGAGAAAAGCATCTACAATACCACGTCTGTTATACATGTGTAATCGTTCATAAAGAAAATCTTTGTACCTACCCCAGCCTTCCATCACCACCAAGCACTCCCTCTCATTCAATCCCTGATACTAACGTTAACAAATGTTGTTTTGATTTCTTTATCGTGAACGTATATTTTTTTTCTTATCTACTTTACATGTTAACTCTTTTCTTACCATATTTCTAATGAAAGATAGTACCTATGATTTTCAAATTTGAAAATAATCAAAAATTTGAAGCGATTATTAAGCTGTTGGTTGGAACATAATTTAACAAAGTTAGTATGAGGGTATTTTAGATAGATATAAACATTTTAAGTTAAATAGGCAGTTTTTTATCGAAAAGGTTAGACATTTGAAGAAGGACTCATAATAAGGAAAAAGAAGAGTCTATTACGTAATTTTAGTCACAAGGCTTATGTTGATCCGAGGTTATGGTAAAAGATAATTGTACAACCTACCACGTAGAGAAGTCAAACCAGAACACTGATAATTGTGAAACGAACTTCCCAACTTGTGAGTCATGTCTGTGTATTTTATAGCCAAGAATTATATAATAAAGAAAAGAAGACAGAAACCAAGTAAGAAAAAGAAAGAGGGTAGATTATAATAAACACACACATACATACAGACACACACACACAC
>OZ024742.1:36350291-36352791 GCA_964016885.1 Eledone cirrhosa | reverse complement strand
TGTTTGTTTGTCCAAAGATATAAACGGAGAAAGAGAAATCAACGTATATTCAAACAGAGAGTGAAAGAGCGAGTAGTCTGGCTGCTTTGAACCACTCCCTATATTAGACTGTCTCTAAAGTTATAAACGGAGAAAGAGAAATCAACGTATAGACAAAGAGAGAGTGAAAGTGCAACGTATAGACAAAGAGAGAGTGCTATAAACGGAGAAAGAGAAATCAACGTATAGACAAAGAGTAAGTGAAAGAGCGAGTGTGAAATTTTTTTAATTAAAGATAATTTCAATAGAATTAGTATTCTCTCTTTAATTTAATATAATTTCAATAGAATTAGTAAATTCTCTCTTTAATTTAATATAATTTCAATAGAATTAGTATAGTGTCTGTTTCACATTACTTCCCTTCCACTCCCATTACAGGGAATTCTTTTTCAGCTAGCCCTTAACTAAGTGCTGTAATTTGATATCTTCATTTCGTCTGTCCTTATTTTCCTGACCTGGACACATACGTGGACCGACATCATTCCAAGAATTGAGAACAGTAAACGGTCAAGTATGTGCCACTTATCGTGAAGCTTGCCAAGAATTAAATCTTCTTGAAAATGATGGACATTGGGACACTTCACTCGCTGATGCATCGAATACTGCTCAACCAAAGCAAATACGCACATTATTCTCAATAATATTGACAACGTGCTTCCCATCAAATCCAAAAGATCTTTGGGAAAAATATAAAGACTACATGAGTGAAGACATCCTACATCGTTTGCGTGCAACAAATCAAAATATGAATATTCAATTCACACAAAATGTGTATAATGAAGCATTGGTTTCCATTGAGGTCATATATTTAGCAATCGCTAACAAAACATTGGTACAATTGGGAATGCCTGCGCCGAATCGATCTGTAAACGACATTTTCGATCGTGATTTGCAACGAGAAACAAACTTTGATGTCGCCGAATTGGGTACATTTGTTCAAACGAATCTTCCCAAATTGTTACCAGAACAACGCATAGTATATGACCAAATTATGCAGGCAATTATAAGTCAAAGCGGCGGATTGTATTTTATAGATGCGCCCGGTGGTACAGGCAAAACTTTTCTCATTTCACTTATTTTGGCAACTATACGATCAGAAAATAATATTGCACTGGCAATCGCATCATCTGGAATTGCGGCAACTCTTTTAGATGGTGGCCGAACAGCACATTCAGCCCTGAAATTGCCATTGAATATGCAAATCGCTGAGACATCAACATGCAATATTACCAAAAATTCTGGTATAGGTAAAGTACTCCAATCATGTAAAATCATTATATGGGACGAATGTACTATGGCGCACAAAAAATCATTGGAAGCGCTTAATAATACGCTAAAAGATTTGAAAGGAAATGAACAGCTCTTCGGTGGCACACTCATTTTATTGTCTGGTGATTTTCGACAAACTCTACCAGTTATACCGCGATCAACACCCGCTGATGAGCTTAATGCATGTCTCAAATCATCAGTTTTATGGCGACACGCACAGAAATTAACTTTAAAAAACAATATGCGTGTACAACTACAAAATGACGCATCCGCTGAACGTTTCACAAAACAATTGCTGGATATTGGGAATGGGAAAATGGTAATCGATGATTTCACAAAATGTATCACATTGCCAACAAACTTCTGTAGAATCACGGCAACCAGAGACGAACTGATTCACAAAGTGTTCCCAAATATTGCGCAGCATTACAAAAATCATCAGTGGCTCAGTGTACGTGCTATATTAGCAGCCAAAAACACCGATGTCAATGCCATTAATTTCAGCATTCAAAACGAAATACCAGGCGAAGCGACAACGTATAAGTCCATCGATACTGTAAAATTATCAATTATCCAATTGAATTCTTGAATTCACTTGATTTGCCAGGCATGCCACCGCACATTTTAACATTGAAAATTGGCGTGCCTATCATCCTTCTCCGAAACATCAATCCACCACAACTTTGCAACGGTACCAGACTTTCAGTGAAAAAGACGATGAACAATATCATCGAGGCTACAATTTTAAATGGAAAATTTAAAGGAGAAGATGTACTCTTGCCACGCATCCCAATCATTCCAACAGATACGCCATTCGATTTCAAACGTTTGCAGTTTCCCGTGCGACTCGCCTTTGCAATGACTATCAACAAAGCACAAGGACAATCGCTACAAGTGTGTGGACTAAATTTAGAAAATCCATGCTTCTCACATGGACAGATGTATGTGGCTTGGTCACGCGTCGGTAAACCTTCTGATTTATTCGTGTACGCACCAGAAGGAAAAACAAAAAACATTGTGTATCCAAAAGCACTTCAGTAAAACAAATTAAATGTTCTTATAACGAATTTTCTTTAAATTCGTCAGTCATTCAGTCATTTAAAGATAAATGTTAAAATCTAAAAAATAGAAACTAAATTACAGAAGTTTTTAAATAACGATTAAAATGTTAATATTATTCTTTTCTAAATAA
>OZ024742.1:36337791-36345291 GCA_964016885.1 Eledone cirrhosa | reverse complement strand
TCACCTTGTAAAAATCCTTCGTAAACATATACATTTTTTTGACGTTAGATTATTCATCCTCAATTCATTATTCTTTTCTCCCTTTCATCTAACTCATTCATCTCACAATATTTCCATACTTAAATAACCTGTTGTTCCTTTTAATAATACATATCAACATCTTCTTAACATTGCACATATTATTAAACCCTTAAACATTATTCTCAATACATATTAACATTTTCTTTTTTCATCGCACATATTATCAAACCCCTCAATATACAAACCTTAACTTTACATTATTTTTCTCTTCGTTAATTTTCAAATTCTTTTAATTTATTCATTATCTTCCAACGGTTTTCAACCTCTCTATGTAAAACAATATATCTTTCTCAGTTATAAAAGCTATCTCTCTCTATCTATCGCCCATCCCTCCTCCTATCTCATCCTTCCTCATTATACTCCTCCCTCTCCACTTTTTACTCTCATCTCCTCCTCTTTTTCATCCTTTCCACCCCCCTCTAAATAAAATATTTTTCCCAATATCACACATCAATTTAAAACTACTTCTCATATGTTGATTTAAAACTGAACTATCCACAAGTGTTTTTTAACCTTCATATCATGTCTTCATGTTTTATCTGATGAAAACACAAATATTATTGCATGATGATATTTGTTTTTGAAATGCGCATAATAAAATACATGGAACTCTTTTAACAATCTTTTGTTCTTATATATTATGTATACTCCAGTCCTACAAACTGTAGAGTGCTTATTATCCGATATCTGCATTGCTTTATTGTACTACAATAAAACTCACCTCCTACATATATATGTATATATATATATATATATGTATATATATATATATATATATATATATATATATATATATATATATATATATATATATATATATATATATATATATATATGTATATATGTATATATATATATATATATGTATATATGTATAAATGTATATATATATATATATATATATATATATATGTATATATGTATATATATATATATATATATGTATATATGTATATATGTATATATATGTATATATGTATATATGTATATATGTATATATATATATATATATGTATATATGTATATATATATATATATATATATATATATGTATATATGTATATATATATATATATATATATATATATAAAGAAAAAGAGATGAAATCGAAAATGCAACTGGAGTCTTATTTTTTTTTTAAAATATATATATTTATTTGGTTCCTTTACCGGTTTCGCAGTTCTTCTGCTTTTCAAAAGGAGAGTTGAGATGGAGGGTCTGTGGTTTCTGCAGTGTGGTGGACAGCTACCACAATAAACTCTATGTGAGGGACGTTAAAAAACAGACCCAGCCTTATATGAGCAGCAACAGCTGCCGTATGGAGGGACATACAGACCCAACCTTATATCATGGATGTTAGATGTAACTGTTGGCCGCATGGAGGTACAGCTGCGTAATATACTCTACATAAGGGACGTTAAAAGACAAGCCCATCCTTAGATGTAACTGTGGGCCGTATGGAGGGTAGCTTCCACGAATAACCACAGACCCTCCATCTCAACTCACCTTTTGAAAAGCAGAAGAACTGCGAAACCGGTAAAGGAACCAAATAAATATATATATATTTTTTTAAAAATAAGACTCGAGTTGCATTTTCGATTTCATCTCTTTTTCTTTATACTTTCACTCGTGTAGGACACCTCGGTTATTTTTCATTTTGTAAAAAAAACCTCACTTTCTAATATATATATATATATATATATATATATATATATATATATATATATATATATATATATATATATGGATATATGTATATATATATATATATATATATATATATATATATATATATATATATATATACATTTAAAATATATGATAAACACGAAATGTGTTTACATTGCAACAGACAAAGTTAGCTTTTAATGAAATAAACTAATTAATTAGTTTATTTCATTAATAGCTAACTTTGTCTGTTGCAATGTAAACACATTTCGTGTTTATCATATATTTTAAATGTATTTGACTGCTCGGAAGAGCCCCTTTTCCTGGAGCTTAATTATTGTAAACGACTGAGAGTTTATTCTCAAAATATAATATAGTGTATGGCTCCTTTATTGTAGAGCTGATCCTTAATCCTGCATAAGCGGCTGTTATTTCTAGCACCGTGAATGTGGGACGGCTAGTTTTGGCCTGCCTACACACGTGTAGTCAGACCTGCAAAATTTTTGACGTGAGATGTACTAATTTTACTGGATTCCTGTTGATAAGCACAGAAGATTTGGATATTTCACTTTTTTATTTCTATTCCATTTCGATTCTCTTTATTTTTCAATTCACATTCCACCGTTGCAAAACTTATTTAGGTTTTGAGGTTCAAATTCGTCTACAGAACAGGTTTGAATTTTGAAATTTAAATCTGTCCAGGAATCATGGCCGTTGCCAATATAAGCTTGTCTTTATTGACTTATATCGAGACAGACAAATTGTATTCACCTTAATTAGTTTATTTCATTAATAGCTAACTTTGTCTGTTGCAATGTAAACACATTTCGTGTTTATCATATATTTTAAATGTATTTGACTGCTCGGAAGAGCCCCTTTTCCTGGAGCTTAATTATTGTAAACGACTGAGAGTTTATTCTCAAAATATAATATAGTATATATATATATGTATATATGTATATATATATATATATATATATATATATATATAAGTATATGTATATGTATATGTATATATATATATATATGTATATATATATATGTATATATATATATATATATGTATATATATATATATATGTATATATATATATGTATATATATATGTATATATATATATGTATATATATATATATATATGTATATATATATATATATGTATATATATATATATGTATATATATATATGTATATATATATATATATGTATATATATGTATGAGGGAGCTTATAAATAGGACAACACACGCTGTCTTTTCGTGGGGTAAGTTTTTAATTAATTTTTGTATTCTGAAACATCAAAATACAACAATTTTTTGGTCACTGGACTCGGGAATGTCACGACAGAAGTTTGTGGAAGTTACACAAATATTTTAGTATATTTTAGCAGAGCAATCCTTATTTATATTTTACATTTACTTACATCTCAATATAACATGGCTAGAATTCAAATTTTGCTACCCACCACCACAATAACGTCTACACCCTCTCCCCACCATCACATGTCATTACCATACCCTATCGAGACTAAAGTCATCGACCTGTTGTCAAACTCTCTACTCTCTGTTGAATGTATATATATATATGTGTGTGTATGTATATGTGTGTATATACATCACTCAGTCAAACAACCAGATTTCAACCCCAACATCTACAACGACAACAACACCGGCACTAATGTTTACAGCAACAACAGCTTCAGAATGAACTGAAATGAACATTTACAACAATTACAACAACAACAACAGCGGCATCAAAACATAAAAAAAGGAAGGGAAAAGAAAAAAAGAAAAGGGGAAGGGGAAAAAAAAAAAAAGAAGAAAGGAAAAAAAAAAAAACTCAAAATAACAAAACACACACACACACACACACAACACAACAACATTAACTGCCACCACCACCACCACCGCCACCGCCGCCGCCACCGCCGCCGCCACCGCCGCCGCCATCACCATCACCAGCGACCTCGCCTTAAGAACAACTTTAATAATAATTTTTCTGCTTTTGGCACGGATCCAGCGACTGGCCCAGCGCATCACTGGTACTCTCTTTTGTTGACTCCGTGGAGAGCCATAACTCTATGCTGTAAAGCAATTATAGTAATACTGGACTGTAATACGATCGGCTTCAACTATACAAACTCTTGAAAGTCAACAGTTGACATAATCTTGTAATCTTGTATCAGTAATTGTTTCTACTATTGGCACAAGGCCAGAAATTACCCAGTACATTACTGGTACTTTATTTTATCGACCCCGTAAGGATGAAAGGCAAAGTTAATCTTGTATCAGTAATGACGGTAATATATATATATATATGTGTGTGTGTGCGTGTAAGTGAGTAGAGTAGCGTGTGTGTGTTTGTTGTATGTATGAGTGTTGCTGTGCGCGCGCATATGTATGCGCGTGTGTGTATGTCGTACGTATAAGTGTCAATAAGTGATTTTTTTTTTTTTTTTTTTTTTTGCGCGGGGACATAGAAATAATCGGGCTGGATGCCCGATCGCGCAGTTAAACCACTGGGAGTGAAGGACCCCTAGCCCTTGTCAGGGTATTCTTCTAGGAGAAGGCATCTCAGGAAACTGGGTTAACTCCGATATAAAACCTGCGGCTCAGTAGTTACCGATGTTGTTGATCTTTTCTTCTTTTCGGGTTATAGCTACTGTCGCTCAGAGAGTGGGATTGGCTCAGTGCACAGTCTTTCCTCACTTTAAAAATATTCGTCACGCACAGGCATTGCACGAGTGCATTAATAATTATTAATAGTGTACTATTATTATTATTATTATTATTATTACTATTATTATTACTTTTTTTTTTTTTTTTTTTTTTTTTTCCCAATTCAATGATGTTCCAGAACAATGCAAACGAGATAATTGCCAATTTGGGTTCTGGAACAAAAGAGATCATTGGCAATAAAGGCAGGGGCCCCAAGTTATCACAACCTGGGCCCGCCCGTCATCGTGCCATTGTAATAGAGCCAAACAGGGCATTTAGTCTTGGCTGCTGGAACGTACGGACGCTGCTTGACAGGGATTCTTTGGAGCGTCCTGAAGGACCGCTCTTGTTGCAAAGGAGCTTCGACGTTACGATCTTGACATCGTGGCTTTGTCTGAGACGAGGTTAGCTGGAGATGGTCATCTTACGGAATTTTGTGGAGAATATACATTCTTCTGGAAAGGAAGAGATGAAGGAACCAGAAGAGAGGCTGGGGTAGGATTTGCTGTTAAGACTGTACTGGTGAATAAATTAGAAGAATTCCCAGTAGGGATTAGTGAGCGTCTTATGTCCATGAGAGTTCCGCTGGACAAGGGAAGATATGCTACCCTGGTGAGTGTGTATGCTCCAACTATGAATTCTGTCGACGAAGAAAAACTGTCCTTTTACCATGCCTTGAAAGGTGTTCTAAGAAATATCCCTCAGGCAGACAAAGTCATCGTGCTTGGTGACTTTAATGCTAGAGTGGGTAGGGATTTTAACACATGGAATGTAATCGGAAGGCATTGGGTGGGAAAGTGTAACAGCAATGGTATGCTCTTGCTGCAGATGTGTGAGGAGCTGGATCTGTGTGTTACCAACACCATGTTCCAACAAAAGAACAAATTCAAGACCACATGGATGCATCCTGCATCTAAGGAATGGCATCTTTTGGACTACGTCCTAGTCAGGATGCGTGACAGACAGGATGTGCAGTGTGTTCGTGTTCTTCGTGGAGCTGAGTGCTGGACGGACCACCGCCTGGTACGCGCAAAAGTGAATCTAATCACCAAACGTAAAATCCGGGCTCCTGGTGTTACCCTGCCCAAAAGATTGAATGCTGCTCGTCTTAAGGATAAAAATGTGAAGAGGACATTGGAAGAAGAGATGCAGGCTGCAGATCTTGGTGAGGATTGGCCGACCCTTAAAAAGTCGGTTTATGATGTAGGCAGACGTGTTCTGGGATTGGTGCAGAGAAAACATCAGGACTGGTTTAATGAGAATGATGTACATATAGAAGACTTGTTGGCTGATAAGAGGCGTGTTCTGTCACGCTACTTGACGGCAAAACCACAGGAGAGGAATACGTTGCATGAGGAACTCAGGGATGTAAAGTCACGTGTTAGGCGGAGTCTTTCTCAGATGAAGGATCAGTGGTGGAGTGAGAAGGCTGGTGAGATACAAACTGCGTCTGATTGCAATAACACAAAGCTGTTGTACAGTCTCTTGCGTGAGGTTTATGGACCGTCTTCTTCTCTGGTGACACCGATTCGCAGCAAGGATGGCAAGGAACTTCTTCGTGACTCACAAGGAATTCTACGAAGGTGGCGAGAGCACTTTGATGATCTTTCGAATCAGCCGTCTGTCGTCAGTGAAGATTTCCTCAATCTCATTCCGGAAAGTCCTGTGAAAGTAGCTCTCGCAGAACCTCCGACGCTTGTGGAGGCTGCAGTGGCTATTTCGAAGCTGAACAGTGGAAGATCTCCAGGTATGGATGGCATACATGCTGAGCTCCTACAATATGGTGGTGAGAGACTCCTGCAACATCTTCACTCTCTGTTTGGAAGGATATGGGCTAATGAATCCGTGCCTGAGGACTGGAGAGATGCAGTAATGGTGGTCTTGTACAAGGGAATGGGTAACAGGAATGATTGTGGGAACTACAGAGGTATATCATTGCTTTCTGTCGTAGGGAAAGTTTTATGTAGGGTGCTTCTGGACCGTCTGCTGACACACATTGCAGATTGTGTCCTTCCTGAAAGTCAATCTGGTTTTCGTGCTGGACGCGGCACTACTGATATGATCTTCTCAGCTAGACAGATCCAGGAGAAGTGCATTGAACAGGGCTTGGATCTGTATCAGGTTTTTGTCGATCTGACAAAGGCTTTCGATACTGTCAACAGAGATGCATTATGGAAGGTTCTCCAGAAACTTGGTTGCCCTGATAAGTTCCTTGCTTTAGTTAGGTCTTTCCATGACGACATGAAGGCTTGGGTTAATGTCGGAGGTAACATGTCGGAGCCTATCTCAGTAAAAAATGGAGTGAAACAGGGGGATATTCCAGCACCGACCCTGTTTGCCATATACTTTGCAATGGTTTTCTGTATTGCATTCAGGAATTGAGAGCATGGTGTTTATATCCGATATCGAACCTCAGGCAGCATATTTAACATCAGGCGCTTTGCTGCGAAGACAAAGGTATTTACATCAACCATAAGAGATCTCTTGTATGCAGATGATTGCGATCTTGTAGCGCACACAGAGAGTGATATGCAGCACATTTTGAATGCATTTTGTGACGCTTGCACTGCCCTAGGTCTGACTGTCAGTCTCAAGAAAACCGTCGTCATGTACCAACCTGCCCCTGGTAAGCAGTACACTGAACCAAACATCTATGTGTATGGCAAACGACTTGGAGTGGTTGATCAGTTTGTCTACCTGGCAAGCACTGTCAATCGATACGGCAACCTTGACAGTGAAATCTCACTTAGGATTAGGAAAACAAATGATGCTTTCGGAAAGCTAGAAAGGCGACTCTGGGGTCGGCGAGACATATGCAGGAGGACAAAGGTAAAGGTGTACAGGGCATGTGTACTGTCTTGTCTTCTTTATGCCTGCGAGACCTGGGTCACATATCGACGCCACCTTAAGCAATTGGAGCGTTTCCATCAGATGTGTCTCAGACGGATCCATGGCGTTCACTGGAGGTACCACATCAGTGATGTCGAGATTTTGGAAAGCTCTATGTGTGACAGTATAGAAGCTCTTGTGCTTA
>OZ024742.1:36262791-36332791 GCA_964016885.1 Eledone cirrhosa | reverse complement strand
TATTCTGTCTCTTATATATTCCATGTGCCATTACCAACCTCAATTTTCTCTCTCTATATATATATATATATATATATATATATATATATACCTATATACATATATATACATATATACATATATATATATATATATATATATATATATATATATATATATATATATATATATATATATATATATATATAAAGAAAAAGAGATGAAATCGAAAATGCAACTGAAGTCTTTTTTTTTTTTAAATATATATATTTATTTGGTTCCTTTACCGGTTTCGCAGTTATTCTGCTTTTCAAAAGGTGAGTTGAGATGGAGGGTCTGTGGTTTTTCTCACATCTGGTTGGTCTCTGAATGTTACTTGTTTTATATGGAAAAAGTGGCTCGAAATGCCAGGTTTTTCGAGAAGTAATTTGATTGGTTTGTCAATAATTATAATAAATTTCGCGCCAGTTCGCGTTACAATAGTTCTTCAAATAAGAGAGAGGGGGGAGGGGCGTTGTCACAGGTTGTTTTTTTCATATATGAGTGTTTAAATTTCTTTTTACTTGAAAAAAGGAGGCTCACGAAGGCTTTTTTTTGGTTGGTTATAAATGAAATTTGGCTGTCACGTGAACAAGTTTTCAATACATTTTTGCGCCCTTATTTGGAAAACTATTCTGTAGTCTTTATAGTGAATGTTATGACAATGGAGAGATAGTGGTCAAGAGAAAAGGGATTGGGAGAAATGTTCTGGTTCAGTGAATATGGCCAGCTCTTCGGGGTGTCAGAGTTCAGATTTTCTATTGAGACTGAAGATATGTATGTTTATTTGTGTGCTTGTATGTGTATGTGTGTGTGTGTGTGTGTGTATGTGTGTATTGGAAGATGATTCTATTAGTAGAGATGGGGGAGGGAGTTGTGTGTGTGTGTATATGGGTGTTATGTGTGTGTGTGCGAGTACGTTAAGATGGAGAGAATATATATTTTGTGTGTGTGTATATATATATGTGTGTAGGAAAGTGGTTCTATTAGTAGAAATGGGTAGGGAGTTGTAGGTGTGGGGGTTGTTATGCGTGTGTATGGGTGTTATTTGTGTGGGAGTATGGTTAGCATGTTAAGATGAAGAGAATATATATATATATATATATATTGTGTGTGTGTGTATGTGTGTGTGTAGGAAAGTGATTCCTTTAGTAGGAATATTTTTGAATGAACATATTTTCCTTTTACCTTTGCGCTAACAATACAACAGAACAAATGCGAATAAATAATGAAAATATGTTTATTCAAAAATATAGACCAACATTAAATAAGGTTTAATATACATTATGTCAACACCACAATATGACATACACACACACACATAACACCTTCTACTTTAGAAAATAAAAACCCGAACTAAATAAACCTTAACATACGTTTGCACTGGCAATACAACAGCAAACACGAAAAAGTAAGGAAAATATGTTCATTCAAAAATATTCCTACTAAAGGAATCACTTTCCTACACACACACATACGCACATCTCTATTCGGTAAACCCCACACTAAGCACTGGAAACACACAAAATAATCAAAAACAAAAGACAACCTAAATTACTAAAAACATTACTCACCAATGCCAAATTACCCATTACAAACCCAACTATCAAAAAATGTGATACCGGTAAAGGAAATAAATAAATATTCTTAAAAAAGACTCCAGTTGCATTTTCGATTTCTATTTCTTTTATATATATATATATATATATATATATAGAAGGATTTAAATGGATACAGTTCAGTTAAAAGGAATTTATTGACACGTGTTTCAATAACAGTTACATAACCTGAAAACAGCTGCTATCTACGTGAGCTGTCCATCATATTACAACACTACGGAAAATACTATATATATATATATATATATATATATTTATTTATTCATATATATAAAAAACAAAGAAAGTGTGGTAAGAAACCAGGTGGACCATTACGCACCAGAGTACTCGATACTTAGCGTAGTAGAGTGGGTAATAGGAAAAGAATCAGGAGCCCGACGGCTGAGCTCCGGCCGTTTTGACAGAAAGATCTAGTTGTTGAAACGGCCGGAGCTCAAGTCGATCTTTGGAACCTAAAAAATCTCTCTAAAATCAGGGGTCAACTTGAGATCCTTTACCACTGAGGGGTAAACAGTAAAACTACCTGCCTAACACTCGTTGTACACCACTTACCATAACTCTAGCAGCCCACCACAACTATTTCCTACTGGCTCTCATATTTGTTAAGTCTATTTATCGTAGAGTTTATAATAATATCAATGACTTGTCGTAGCCTATTGTATAGATTAACATAGGTTCGTTAAGGTTAGGCTAGGCTTGTTTACTCAGTGAGTTAAACTGACTTGTGACTGAAATGTTTCAGAAGAAGTGTTTTAGCCTTTAGCGTGCCACTAAATTTTTTGAATTATTTCCCCTGCAACTGCTTTATTTTTTGTGGGTCGTCTTATTCGGCGAATATAGGCCTAAACCTGAATTACACGTCAGAATTTTAGGGGTCGACCTATGCGCCGGATCAACCTGTACACCAGCATATACGGTATATATAATTAGGAAACGAAGCAAGTCGAATAGAACGGACATAGCTTCGACCGTTTCCTCACTCATTCAATGGAAAACTAAGTTCGTATTATCAAAATTCGAACCCAGCTGGCTAGAGTGCACACTTTCGTTAAACAGTGAGGGAAACGACTTCGTGTGAGTAAGATGATAGATATTGGAAAATGTGTGAAATCCTTGGTACAGTTAGGTATATTTGAAAAAAAGATAAGAATGACTTCACTTGTAGTTCTAAACAATTTTGATTTAATATTATAATATAATATTATGAGTTGGTAGATCTAGTAAGTTCTTTGTTAACTTTAGTGTGAAGATTTTAAAAGATTCTTGGAGAACTTTCTTGCATTCGTCGGTGGCGATTGTCAAACTGAAATCAGGTTGTGTTGTGATGTGTGATTCTATATATAAAATAGATTTGGATGTGCCTTGGGGGTGGGTGCGGTGTTAATGACGGTGGGAGTGAATGTGTTGAAGATTTAAATGAATTAAAGCATACACACACACACACGCGCATATATACACAGAAAATGGTGAATGGCGTCAGCAAGATAATGGGTTGGGAGTGGTGTTGGTTTTTTTTAAAGCATGTTTAAGAAAGGGGCTGTAAAAGTGCCCTCCTGCTGGTTCCATTTCAATACATGTCCTTTGATGAATATAATGGCAGGATGCGAGAAATTTCTCCAGGAAAGTTAACCAGGAATCTTTAAAAATCTTCCCACCGAAGTTAACAAAGAACTTACTAGATCTACCAACTCATAATATTATATTCAAATTGTTTAGAACTACAAGTGAAGTCATTCTTTTCCTTTTTTTAAATATATATATATATATATATATATATATATATATATATATTTAAATATATTTATATATATATATATATATATATATATATATATATATATATATATATATATATATATATATATATATATATATATATATATATATATATGTATGTATATATATATATATATATATATATATATATATATATATATATATATATATATGTATGTATGTATGTATATACAAATATATATATATATATATATATATATATATATATATATATATATGTGTACAAATAAAGGTTCAGCGAGAATCGCATTTTCGGCGGGTAGGAAAAGCGAAGCGAAACGCAAAAATCAGAAATGATACTGGCAAAGTGCTCAATAGTTAAAAACCAGAGCTAAACAGTGTTAAGAAGCCATACAAAACTGAAAAGGTGGTCAAGAAGGCATTAACCACCCAAGCCAAAAACCAAATCAAGCTAAATAGGTCAAAACAAAATAAATGATAAAAAATAAATGTATATATGTATATATATATATATATATATAAGTCTTTCTAGTAAAATGTCATTGTAACCGAAACGAGATGGCAGTTAAATATAAAGACCAACTGAATGACGCATGGAAGTTTGGACAAACAGATACTGAAATGTATGCGCAAACACACACACACAAACAAACAACCAGACAAAAACACATACATGTATATGTATATATATATATATATATATATATATATATATATATATATATATATATAACATATATACAGTAAATATTGTAAGGATATATACACTCACACACACACATATATATATATACACACATACATTCATACAAACATGCATACATATATAGATAAATGAAGAAGCTCAATAAATATCGGCTGTATGACGTCACGGGACAGATCAGATGTTTAATTGATTTCAGTAGATAATATACTGTATATTGACTGGGGAATCACAGTAAACAGCTCTGTAAACAAGACCATAAACAACGTTACATGTAAACAGCGTCATATACAACGATGTATGGCGTTTAGCAACAGCACCACGTCAGCTATGATACTACATATCAATAGATCAAAGGTGTTCCCGCCAGAACCACCCTGTCTTCTTCGGAGTAATGAATGAATTGGGATTAACGTTATCTACTATGTTATTTTTGTGTGATTTGATGGAGCAATTTTACTCATGGTAAACAATGTTGGTGTTGAACACAAGGTAGGCCTTAATTGTGCAGACCAATTGATCAAAGACGTTCCAGCTATGACCACGCCACCGTTTTAGCTGTATATCTTAGAATTAACATTGTCCATATTTTTCGTTTCAGACTTTTATGCTTGTGATTTGGCTGCTATTTCTACCTAATTGAACGACCATGTTGTGGGTACTCATTGGTTCGTGGCAAATATTGTAACTGTTCTTGTTGTTTAACACCAGGTCTGCCTCAATCGAGTTGATTTATGGATCAAAGCCATTCCAGACATGGCCACATCATCTTTTTAGGGATTATGTCTAGGAGTAACATAATTGAATGAGTCTTGTGTGATTTGAGGGAGAGATGTCACTGCTATTTCTAGACTTACGGCTAACAATGCTATTGTAGATATTTAGTACAAGGTCAGCACTGACAGGCCTGACATATGGATGAAAAGCGTTCCAGCTGTGACCAACCTGTCTTTTGAAGCATCATGTCTTTTAGAGTGTTATGTTCTTTTCTGATTTGACAGAGATTTTTAGCTGATTCAGCAGATGTAGTGGACACTCTCAGATGTTCGTAGCAACTGTTCTTGTTTAGCCCCACGTCAGTCCAGATCCAGCAAATCTATGGATCAAAGATGTTCCAGACGTGGCATCCTGTCTTTTAGGGGGATTAAATTAATCTTGTGAGATTTGAGGGAGAGATTTGGTTGCTATTTCTAGCTGGTTGAGTGGCTATGTAGAGGTCACCTTTTGAGCTCGTGGTAAACTATGATGATGTTGTTGTTATTGATGTTGTTGTTGTTGCTATTTAGCACCAAGGCAGGCCTGATTGTACGAACGTATGGATCAAATGTGTCCCAGCCGTGACCACCCTGTCTCCTTAGGGGTATGCCTATGACTAGAATATCGAACATTTACTTTATTTAAGACTTCAGTGTGTGATTTAGATGCTGTTACTAGCATGTCGAGCAATCATGTAGAGGTGACCTTCATTGGCTGGTGGTAAACATTGTAACTGTTGTTATTATTGGTTAGACCGTGCTTTATACATGCTTCGTGGCATAGAGTTACGGCCCTTTACGTTCTGAGTTCAAATCCCGCTGAAGTTAACTTTGCCTTTCATCTTTACGGGGTCGATAAAATAAAGTACCAGTAACGCACTGGGGTCGACTTAATCGACTTTTCCCTCCCCCAAAATTGCTGGCCTTGTGCCTATACTAGAAATCATTGTTACTACAACCAATAGTCTTGTTGTTCCTACAACTCTTGTCATTGTTGTTGTTGTTGTTGTTGTTGTTGTTGTTGACGGAACAACGTAAAGATTACCTTTTCAGCCTCGTGTTGACAAAGTTGTTATTGTTGTTTGACCATAGGTTAGCCATGAAAGGGTTCATATCTGATCAAAGATGTTCGTTTATATCGACTAAAGAGAGCATGAATTGCTACTCTTTCTGTTGTTGCTGTGTTGTTACTTTTACTACTTCTAATATTGTTGTGTTAGTGCTTACCACTTCTAATGAAAAGAAAGGGATATATATATATACACATACATTATCTATATACTACACGAAATATTGCTAAATACTTTATATATATATATATGTGAGAAAAACCACAGACCCTCCATCTCAACTCACCTTTTGAAAAGCAGAACTGTGAAACCGGTAAAGGAACCAAATAAATATATATATTTTTAAAAAAAATAAGACTTCAGTTGCATTTTCGATTTCATCACTTTTTCTTTATACTTCCACTCGTGTAGGACACCTCGGTTAATTTTCATTTTGTAAAAAAAACCTCACTTTCTTATATATATATATATATATATATATATATATATATATATATATTAGATTTGCTATTTATGCTATTTTTCGCATGATTTACACTAACTGAATTACTTTGCCAAAATCTGGGGTTATTCCTCTTGTAATTTCCACACGTGGTTTAACTTACCATCGTGTCATTCACTTATTTGGTACAGAGCGAAATACCTGTTGATAACGTGATATTCCTTGTTCGATCGTTATACCCAAAGCTTATATTTTTAAGCAGACTTTAGGTGTCACAAAAACTCTAGATCGGATTTTAACAGCAATTCCGGGAGTCGAGGTCTGGTTATTTATTTTTTATCATTTATTTTGATTTGACCTGTTTAGCTTGATTTGGTTTTTGGCTTGGGTGGTTAATGCCTTCTTGACCACCTTTTCAGTTTTGTATGGCTTCTTAACACATTGTTTAGCTCTGATTTTTAACTATTGAGCACTTTGCCAGTATCATTTCTGATTTTTGCGTTTCGCTTCGCTTTTCCTGCCCGCCGAAATGCAATTCTCACTGAATCTTTATTTGTATATGTATATATATATTTGTATATATATATATATTTGTATATATATATATATATTTGTATATATATATTTGTATATATATATATATATATTTGTATATATATATATATATATATATATATATATATTTGTATATATATATATATATATGTATATATATATATATATATATATATATATATATATATATATATATTTGTATATATATATATATATATATTTGTATATATATATATATTTGTATATATATATATATATTTGTATATATATATATATATATATATTTGTATATATATATATATATATATATATATATATATATATATATATATATATTTGTATATATATATATATATTTGTATATATATATATATATATATATAATATATTTGTATATATATATATATATATATATATATATATATATATATATATATATATATATATATATATATATATATATATATATATATATATATATATATATATATATATATATATATATATACATACATATATATACATACAGGCACACATATATATATGTACGTATCAGTTTAGCGGACATTTATTATAACGTCCGCTTTGTCCGTTTGTAAACAAACGGACAGCCTGATTTATGCCGTACAGTGTTAAGGCAACCACATCACCTTTTTGTTCAACACTGACACAGGTACGATGTACTAGTTTCAAGCTTGTTAGCTATCGTCAGCACCGTATACCCTTCTGCCAGATGGTTGAACGTTCGAAAGTATATACTTTCCTTATGAAAATTAACGGCTGTATGTATATATATATATTTATATATATATATATATATATATATATATATATATATATATATATATATATATATATATATATATATATATACATGCTACTGTACGTCTGTATACATATATGTATGTACGTATACATACATACTTACATTTAAGTAAGTGCCGTATTAAGAGTGAGAAATGAAATTTCGTTTCATTCTATTCCAATTTATATATATATATATATATATATATATATATATATATATATATATATATATATATATATATATATATATATATATATATATATCTCCAGGAAAAACTTGAACCGTTAAGATCTTCTTCCTGGATATGTCAATATTTATAAAACAAACTTTGTATTTTATCTGATGAGAGTACTAAAGTTTTGGTACTCTTGAAATATATATAATAGAATAAATATGGTTTTATAAACATAGCCTTCATTTATTTAATATCATTGATATATATATATATACATCAATGGTATATATATATATATATATATATATATATATCTTTGGTATATATTGTGTGTTAGATTCGCCTATCACAATGTTCGATTTGTCAAGCTATTTAAACGTATGTTATTACTCTAAGGCCCCAACTTATCGAGTGTTTTGCTAACTCATCATTTCATATAAGTAGGCCGAATTTACTTGCAAACCGCCAGAGATTCGATTTTACTATTTTCCAATTATATTATTCTCCTAGATTTAATAATTAACTAATTAATTTAATTAGACAATTCTGTTGATTGGTTAATTATTTGTGTTTGTTTTATAACATCTAGTTGAGAGCTTATCATGATGATTAGCGGAAATTAAAATATTTTGAATGACCCGCCAAAAACCGGTGGTTATTTCCCTTTCCGGAATTAACACGTGACAGCTGTAGATACGATACGCAGCATATATAGCAGCAACATATAGCTTATCACTTCGGTCCTTGGTAGAACGAAAAAAACCTGTTGAAAAACTGAATCCTCCGTTCGATCATGAATACCACGAGCTTGCCAGTCACGTAAGTATGATATTTGATTTCGGATTCAAATAAACACTTTAAGTATTTGATCGTTTGATTTGTCCAGGTGTATTTTTCTCAACCTGATTAGTTCTATCGTTGCTTTGGTATATATTGTGTGTTAGATTCGCCTACCACAATGTTCGATTTGTCGAACATTGTGGTAGGCTATTTAAACGTATGTTATTACTCTAAGGCTCCAACTTATCGAGTGCTTTGCTAACTCATCATTTCATATAAGTAGGCCGAATTTACATGCAATCCGCCAGAGATTCGATTTTACTATTTTCCAATTATATATATATATATATATATATATATATATATATATATATATATATATATATATGAATCACTATATCCTTACGGCGAACTGATGCTGCACACCTGGTCCGAACACAGAAGAGCCGAATTGCCACTGTCATCGTCTCCATCTCTCTCGCCCTTCCCATCTCTCTGTATTATGAGCAAATGGGGTCCTACTTGCTGGCCACCGCACGGTCCCGGCGGGCAGAATGGAAAAGGCTTTTCCCCGGAGGATGATGCTGTTGATGCTGTTGTTGCTGTTGCTATTGTGACTTTTGCTGTTGTTATTATTGTTACTACAGCCTATACTGCTGTTGCTGTTGTTGTTGTTGCTGTTGTTGCTGTTGTTGTTGCTGTTGTTATTGTTACTACAAGCTATGAGGGCTGTGGATTGGCCGTATCGGTAGAGAGTCGGACGTCCTGCTTTAGAGTTACGGCCCTTTATGATCTGAGTTCAAATCCCGCCGAGGTTAACTTTGCCTTTCATCTTTACGGGGTCGATAAAATAAAGTACCAGTAACGCACTGGGGTCGACTTAATCGACTTTCCCCTCCCCAAAAAGGCTGGCCTTGTGCCTATACTAGAAATCATTGTTACTACAACCAATAGTGTTGTTGTTCCTACAACTCTTGCCATTGTTGTTGTTGTTGTTGTTGTTGTTATTGTTGCTGTTGTTGTTGTTGTTGTTGTTGCTGCTGTTGTTGTTATTGCAGTTGTTGTTATTGCAGTTGTTGTTGCTGCTGTTGTTATTGCTGATGTGCTGTTGTTGTTGTTGTTGTTGCTGTTGTTGTTGCTGGTGTTGTTGATGTTATTGTTGTTGTTGGTACTGCTGTTGTTGTTGTTGTTACTACTGCTGTTGTTATTGTTGCTGTTGTCGTTGTTGGTGTTGTTGCCGCCACATATATTAACCCTCCATCACCACTACTATATCTATGATCCCACCACCTCCATCACTTCACCACCCCCATCAGCCACCATCACCACCTCCATCACTTCAACACCATCCTACCACCACCACCACCACCACCACCACCTCCACCACCACCACCACCACCACCACCACCACCACCTCCATCACTTCAACACCATCCTACCACCACCACCACCACCACCACCACCACCTCCATCACTTCAACATCATCCTACCACCACCACCACCACCACCACCACCTCCATCTTCAACACCATCCTACCACCACCACCACCACCACCACCTCCATCACTTCAACACCATCCTACCACCACCACCACCACCACCACCACCACCACCACCACCACCACCACCACCACCACCACCACCACCTCCATCACTTCAACATCATCTTACCACCACCACCACCACCACCACCACCACCACCACCACCACCACCACCACCACCACCACCACCACCTCCACTACCACCACCACCTCCATCACTTCAACATCATCCTACTACCACCACCACCACCACCACCACCACCACCTCCATCACTTCAACATCATCCTACCACCACCACCACCACCACCTCCATCACTTCAACATCATCTTACCACCACCACCACCACCACCACCACCACCACCTCCACCACCACCACCACCACCACCACCACCACCTCCACTACCACCACCACCTCCATCACTTCAACATCATCCTACTACCACCACCACCACCACCACCACCACCACCTCCATCACTTCAACATCATCCTACCACCACCACCACCACCATCTCCACCTCCACCACCACCACCTCCATCACTTCAACATCATCTTACCACCACCACCACCACCACCACCACCACCACCACCTCCACCACCACCACACAGGATGTGTGACCTTGACTATTTGATTAAGTTTAATTATTTATTTAATTACTTACACATATACACCCTTAAATACACATACACCCTTACATACACATACACCCTTGCATACACATACACCCTTGCATACACATACACATTACATGCACATACACACTTACATACACATACACACATGCACATACACATTTACATACACATACACACATGCACATACACACTTACAAACACATACACACTTACACACATGCACATGCACACTTACATACACATACACATATGCACATACACACTTACATACACATACACACTTACATACACATACACACTTACATACATATACACACTTACATACACATACACACTTACATGCACATACACCCTTACATACACAGACCACCATTCACTCACACATACACATACTAACTCACATATATACACTCTTCCACAAACACATACACAGACAATCACATATTCACACACACATGCACACACATATAGACACACACACACACACACACATACACACATAATTATTCCCCTCACAAACACAGACAATCACACAGTCACATATACTCACACACACCTAATTATTCTCCTCACATACACACACACTCACACACACACACACACACACACACACACATAGTTATTCTCCTCACATACACACACACTCACACACACACACCTAATTATTCTCCTCCCATACACACACACTCACACACACACACCTAATTATTCTCCTCCCATACACACACTCACACACACACCTAATTATTCTCCCCCCATACACACATTCACACACACACACCTAATTATTCTCCTCCCATACACACACACTCACACACACACACCTAATTATTCTCCTCCCATACACACACTCACACACACACCTAATTATTCTCCCCCCATACACACATTCACACACACACACCTAATTATTCTCCCCCCATACACACATTCACACACACACACCTAATTATTCTCCTCCCATACACACGCTCACACACACACACACACACACACACCTAATGATTCTCCTCCCACACACACACACACACCTAATTATTCTCCTCCCACACACACACACCTAACTATTCTCCTCCCACACACACACACCTAATTATTCTGCCCACTTACCTTTCTGCACATTTGTCTGTAATTCATTTGTATAAGGAGGCAATTACTATCGATGTAGTTAACAAAAACATCAACAACAGCAACAACAGCAGCAGCAACAACAACAGCAACAAAAGGCAGCAACAATAGTAACATCATCAACATCAAGAGCAAATAAAAGACCTACACCACCACCAACAACAACAACAACAACATCATCAACATCAAGAGCCACTAAAAGACCTACACCAACAACAACATCATCAACATCAAGAGCAAATAAAAGACCTACACCAACAACAACAACAACAACAACAACAACATCATCAACATCAAGAGCCACTGAAAGACCTACACCAACAACAACATCAACAACATCATCAACAACAAGAGCCACTAAAAGACCTCCACCACCAACAACAACATCAACAACATCATCAACAACAAGAGCAACTAAAAGACCGCCACCAACAACAACATCAACTACATCATCAACAACAAGAGCAACTAAAAGACCGTCACCAACAACAACATCAACTACATCATCAACAACAGGAGCAACTAAAAGACCGCCACCAACAACAACAACATCATCAACAACAAGAGCAACTAAAAGACCGCCACCAACAACAACAACATCAACAACATCATCAACAACAGGAGCATCTAAAAGACCTACACCAATAACAACAACATCAACAACATCATCAACAACAGGAGCAACTAAAAGACTGCCACCAACAACAACAACATCAACAACATCATCAACAACAAGAGCAACTAAAAGACCTACACCAACAACAACAACATCAAAAACATCATCAACAACAGGAGCAACTAAAAGACCTACACCAACAACAACAACATCAACAACATCATCAACAACAGGAGCAACTAAAAGACTGGCACCAACAACAACAACATCAACAACATCATCAACAACAAGAGCAACTAAAAGACCTACACCAACAACAACATCAACAACATCATCAACAAGAGCAAATAAAAGACCTACACCAACAACAAAAACATCAACTACATCATCAACAACAGGAGCAACTAAAAGACCTCCACCAACAACAACATCAACAACAACATCAACAACATCATCAACAACAAGAGCAACTAAAAGACCGCCACCAACAACAACAACATCAACAACATCATCAACAACAAGAGCAACTAAAAGACCGCCACCAACAACAACAACATCAACAACATCATCAAAAACAAGAGCAACTAAAAGACCTCCACCAACAAATACAACATCAACAACATCATCAACAACAGGAGCAACTAAAAGACCTCCACCAACAACAACAACATCAACAACATCATCAACAACAAGAGCAACTAAAAGACCGCCACCAACAACAACAACATCAACAACATCATCAACAACAGGAGCAACTAAAAGACCTCCACCAACAACAACAACATCAACAACATCATCAACAACAGGAGCAACTAACAGACCGCCAACAAAAACAACATCAACAACATCATCAACAACAACAGCAACTAAAAGACCGCCACCAACAACAACAACAGCAAGAGCAACTAAAAGACCACCACCAACAACACATCAACGACACCAACAACAAGAGCAACTAAAAGACCGCCACCAACAAAAACAACATCAACTACATCATCAACAACAAGAGCAACTAAAAGACCGCCACCAACAAAAAGAGCAACTAAAAGACCTCCACCAACAAAAACAACATCAACAAGATCATCAACAACAAGAGCAATTAAAAGACCACCAACAACAACAACATCAACAACATCATCAACAACAAGAGCAACTAAAAGACCGCCACCAACAACAACATCAACAACATCATCAACAACAGGAGCAACTAAAAGACCTCCACCAACAACAACAACAACAAGAGCAACTAAAAGACCTACACCAACAACAACAACAACAAGAGCAACTAAAAGACCTCCACCAACAACAACATCAACTACATCATCAACAACAGGAGCAACTAAAAGACCGCCACCACCAACAACAACATCAACAACATCATCAACAACAAGAGCAACTAAAAGACCGCCACCAACAACAACAACATCAACAACATCATCAACAACAAGAGCAACTAAAAGACCGCCACCACCAACAACAACATCAACAACATCATCAACAACAAGAGCAACTAAAAGACCGCCGCCAACAACAACAACATCAACAACATCATCAACAACAAGAGCAACTAAAAGACCGCCACCACCAACAACAACATCAACAACATCATCAACAACAAGAGCAACTAAAAGACCGCCACCAACAACAACATCAACAACATCATCAACAACAAGAGCAACTAAAAGACCGCCACCAACAACAACATCAACTACATCATCAACAACAAGAGCAACTAAAAGACCGCCACCAACAACAACAACATCAACAACATCATCAACAACAAGAGCAACTAAAAGACCTCCACCAACAACAACATCAACTACATCATCAACAACAAGAGCAACTAAAAGACCGCCACCACCAACAACAACATCAACTACATCATCAACAACAGGAGCAACTAAAAGACCTCCACCAACAACAACATCAACAACAACATCAACAACATCATCAACAACAAGAGCAACTAAAAGACCGCCACCAACAACAACAACATCAACAACATCATCAACAACAAGAGCAACTAAAAGACCGCCACCAACAACAACAACATCAACAACATCATCAAAAACAAGAGCAACTAAAAGACCTCCACCAACAAATACAACATCAACAACATCATCAACAACAGGAGCAACTAAAAGACCTCCACCAACAACAACAACATCAACAACATCATCAACAACAAGAGCAACTAAAAGACCGCCACCAACAACAACAACATCAACAACATCATCAACAACAGGAGCAACTAAAAGACCTCCACCAACAACAACAACATCAACAACATCATCAACAACAGGAGCAACTAACAGACCGCCAACAAAAACAACATCAACAACATCATCAACAACAACAGCAACTAAAAGACCGCCACCAACAACAACAACAGCAAGAGCAACTAAAAGACCACCACCAACAACACATCAACGACACCAACAACAAGAGCAACTAAAAGACCGCCACCAACAAAAACAACATCAACTACATCATCAACAACAAGAGCAACTAAAAGACCGCCACCAACAAAAAGAGCAACTAAAAGACCTCCACCAACAAAAACAACATCAACAAGATCATCAACAACAAGAGCAATTAAAAGACCACCAACAACAACAACATCAACAACATCATCAACAACAAGAGCAACTAAAAGACCGCCACCAACAACAACATCAACAACATCATCAACAACAGGAGCAACTAAAAGACCTCCACCAACAACAACAACAACAAGAGCAACTAAAAGACCTACACCAACAACAACAACAACAAGAGCAACTAAAAGACCTCCACCAACAACAACATCAACTACATCATCAACAACAGGAGCAACTAAAAGACCGCCACCACCAACAACAACATCAACAACATCATCAACAACAAGAGCAACTAAAAGACCGCCACCAACAACAACAACATCAACAACATCATCAACAACAAGAGCAACTAAAAGACCGCCACCACCAACAACAACATCAACAACATCATCAACAACAAGAGCAACTAAAAGACCGCCGCCAACAACAACAACATCAACAACATCATCAACAACAAGAGCAACTAAAAGACCGCCACCACCAACAACAACATCAACAACATCATCAACAACAAGAGCAACTAAAAGACCGCCACCAACAACAACATCAACAACATCATCAACAACAAGAGCAACTAAAAGACCGCCACCAACAACAACATCAACTACATCATCAACAACAAGAGCAACTAAAAGACCGCCACCAACAACAACAACATCAACAACATCATCAACAACAAGAGCAACTAAAAGACCTCCACCAACAACAACATCAACTACATCATCAACAACAAGAGCAACTAAAAGACCGCCACCACCAACAACAACATCAACAACATCATCAACAACAAGAGCAACTAAAAGACCGCCACCAACAACAACATCAACAACATCATCAACAACAAGAGCAACTAAAAGACCGCCACCAACAACAACATCAACAACATCATCAACAACAAGAGCAACTAAAAGACCGCCACCAACAACAACATCAACAACATCATCAACAACAAGAGCAACTAAAAGACCGCCACCAACAACAACATCAACTACATCATCAACAACAAGAGCAACTAAAAGACCGCCACCACCAACAACAACATCAACAACATCATCAACAACAAGAGCAACTAAAAGACCGCCATCAACAACAACAACATCAACAACATCAACAACAACAGGAGCAACTAAAAGACCACCACCAACAACAACATCAACAAGATCATCAACAACAGGAGCAACTAAAAGACCGCCACCAACAACAACAACATCAACAAAATCATCAACAACAAGAGCAACTAAAAGACCGCCATCAACAACAACAACATCAACAACATCATCAACAACAAGAGCAACTAAAAGACCGCCACCAACAACAACATCAACAAGATCATCAACAACAAGATCAACTAAAAGACCGCCACCAACAACAACATCAACAACATCAACAACAACAGGAGCAACTAAAAGACCTCCACCAACAACAACAACATCAACTACATCATCAACAACAAGAGCAACTAAAAGACCGCCACCAACAACATCAACAACATCATCAACAACAAGAGCAACTAAAAGACCGCCACCAACAACAACAACATCAACAACATCATCAACAACAAGAGCAACTAAAAGACCGCCACCAACAACAACAACATCAACAACATCATCAACAACAAGAGCAACTAAAAGACCGCCACCAACAACAACAACATCAACAACATCATCAACAACAAGAGCAACTAAAAGACGGCCACCAACAACAACAACATCAACAACATCATCAACAACAAGAGCAACTAAAAGACCGCCACCAACAACAACAACATCAACAACATCATCAACAACAAGAGCAACTAAAAGACCGCCACCAACAACAACAACATCAACAACATCATCAACAACAAGAGCAACTAAAAGACGGCCACCAACAACAACAACATCAACAACATCATCAACAACAAGAGCAACTAAAAGACCGCCACCAACAACAACAACATCAACAACATCATCAACAACAAGAGCAACTAAAAGACGGCCACCAACAACAACAACATCCACAACATCATCAACAACAAGAGCAACTAAAAGACCTCCACCAACAACAACAACATTAACAACATCATCAACAACAAGAGCAACTAAAAGACGGCCACCAACAACAACAACATCAACAACATCATCAACAACAAGAGCAACTAAAAGACCGCCACCACCAACAAAAACATCAACATCATCAACAACAGGAGCAACTAAAAGACCTCCACCAACAACAACATCAACGACATCAACAACAGGAGCAACTAAAAGACCTCCACCAACAACAACATCAACGACATCAACAAGAGCAACTAAAAGACCTCCACCAACAACAACATCAACTACATCATCAACAACAGGAGCAACTAAAAGACCTCCACCAACAACAACATCAACAACATCATCAACAACAAGAGCAACTAAAAGACCTCCACCAACAACAACATCAACAACATCATCAACAACAGGAGCAACTAACAGACCGCCAACAAAAACAACATCAACTACATCATCAACAACAAGAGCAACTAAAAGAACCGCCACCAACAACAACAACAGCAAGACAAAATAAAAGACCACCACCAACAACACATCAACGACACCAACAACAAGAGCAACTAAAAGACCGCCACCAACAAAAACAACATCAAGTACATCATCAACAACAAGAGCAACTAAAATACCGCCACCAACAACGACAACAACAAGAGCAACTAAAAGACCACCACCAACAACACATCAACGACACCAACAACAAGAGCAACTAAAAGACCGCCACCAACAAAAACAACATCAACTACATCATCAACAACAAGAGCAACTAAAAGAACGCCACCAACAACAAGAGCAACTAAAAGACCTCCACCAACAACAACATCAACGAAACCAACAACAAGAGCAACTAAAAGACCGCCACCAATAAAAACAACATCAACAAGATCATCAACAACAAGAGCAACTAAAAGACCGCCACCAACAACAACAACATCAACAACATCATCAACAACAAGAGCAACTAAAAGACCGCCACCAACAACAACATCAACAACATCATCAACAACAAGAGCAACTAAAAGACCGCCACCAACAACAACAACATCAACAACATCATCAACAACAAGAGCAACTAAAAGACCGCCACCAACAACAACATCAACAACATCATCAACATCAAGAGCAACTAAAAGACCGCCACCAACAACAACATCAACAACATCATCAACAACAAGAGCAACTAAAAGACCGCCACCAACAACAACATCAACAACATCATCAACAACAAGAGCAATTAAAAGACCACCACCAACAACAACATCAACAAGATCATCAACAACAAGAGCAACTAAAAGACCGCCACCAACAACAACAACATCAACAACATCATCAACAACAGGAGCAACTAAAAGACCTCCACCAACAACAACAACATCAACCACATCATCAACAACAAGAGCAACTAAAAGACCGCCACCAACAACAACATCAACAACATCATCAACAACAGGAGCAACTAACAGACCGCCAACAAAAACAACATCAACTACATCATCAACAACAAGAGCAACTAAAAGACCGCCACCAACAACAACAACAGCAAGAGCAACTAAAAGACCACCACCAACAACAACAACATCAACCACATCATCAACAACAAGAGCAACTAAAAGACCGCCACCAACAACAACATCAACCACATCATCAACAACAAGAGCAACTGAAAGACCTCCACCAACAACAACATCAACAACATCATCAACAACAAGAGCAACTAAAAGACCTACACCAACAACAACAACAACAAGAGCAACTAAAAGACCGCCACCAACAACAACAACATCAACAACATCATCAACAACAAGAGCAACTAAAAGACCTCCACCAACAACAACATCAACCACATCATCAACAACAAGAGCAACTGAAAGACCTCCACCAACAACAACATCAACAACATCATCAACAACAAGAGCAACTAAAAGACCGCCACCAACAACAACATCAACAACATCATCAACAACAGGAGCAACTAACAGACCGCCAACAAAAACAACATCAACTACATCATCAACAACAAGAGCAACTAAAAGACCGCCACCAACAACAACAACAGCAAGAGCAACTAAAAGACCACCACCAACAACAACAACATCAACCACATCATCAACAACAGGAGCAACTAAAAGAGCTCCACCAACAACAACATCAACCACATCATCAACAACAAGAGCAACTGAAAGACCTCCACCAACAACAACATCAACAACATCATCAACAACAAGAGCAACTAAAAGACCTACACCAACAACAACAACAACAAGAGCAACTAAAAGACCGCCACCAACAACAACAACATCAACAACATCATCAACAACAAGAGCAACTAAAAGACCTCCAACAACAACAACATCAACAACATCATCAACAACAGGAGCAACTAAAAGACCGCCACCAACAACAACAACATCAACTACATCATCAACAACAGGAGCAAATAAAAGACCGCCACCAACAACAACAACATCAACAACATCATCAACAACAGGAGCAAATAAAAGACCTCCACCAACAACAACAACATCAACTACATCATCAACAACAGGAGCAAATAAAAGACCGCCACCAACAACAACAACATCAACAACATCATCAACAACAGGAGCAACTAAAAGACCGCCACCAACAACAACAACATCAACTACATCATCAACAACAGGAGCAACTAAAAGACCGCCACCAACAACAACAACATCAACTACATCATCAACAACAGGAGCAAATAAAAGACCGCCACCAACAACAACAACATCAACAACATCATCAACAACAGGAGCAACTAAAAGACCGCCACCAACAACAACAACATCAACTACATCATCAACAACAGGAGCAAATAAAAGACCGCCACCAACAACAACAACATCAACAACATCATCAACAACAGGAGCAACTAAAAGACCGCCACCAACAACAACAACATCAACTACATCATCAACAACAGGAGCAAATAAAAGACCTCCACCAACAACAACATCAACAACATCATCAACAACAAGAGCAACTAAAAGACCGCCACCAACAACAACAACATCAACAACATCATCAACAACAAGAGCAACTAAAAGACCTCCACCAACAACAACATCAATAACATCATCAACAACAAGAGCAACTAAAAGACCGCCACCAACAACAACAACATCAACTACATCATCAACAACAGGAGCAAATAAAAGACCGCCACCACCAACAACAACATCAACAACATCATCAACAACAAGAGCAAATAAAAGACCTCCACCAACAACAACATCAACAACATCATCAACAACAAGAGCAACTAAAAGACCTCCACCAACAACAACATCAATAACATCATCAACAACAAGAGCAACTAAAAGACCGCCACCAACAACAACAACATCAACAACATCATCAACAACAAGAGCAACTAAAAGACCGCCACCAACAACAACAACATCAACTACATCATCAACAACAGGAGCAAATAAAAGACCTCCACCAACAACAACATCAACAACATCATCAACAACAGGAGCAACTAAAAGACCGCCACCAACAACAACAACAACAACATCATCAACAACAAGAGCAAATAAAAGACCGCCACCAACAACAACAACATCAACAACATCATCAACAACAAGAGCAACTAAAAGACCGCCACCAACAACAACAACATCAACTACATCATCAACAACAGGAGCAAATAAAAGACCTCCACCAACAACAACATCAACAACATCATCAACAACAGGAGCAACTAAAAGACCGCCACCAACAACAACAACAACAACATCATCAACAACAAGAGCAAATAAAAGACCGCCACCAACAACAACAACATCAACAACATCATCAACAACAAGAGCAACTAAAAGACCGCCACCAACAACAACAACATCAACTACATCATCAACAACAGGAGCAAATAAAAGACCTCCACCAACAACAACATCAACAACATCATCAACAACAGGAGCAACTAAAAGACCGCCACCAACAACAACAACAACAACATCATCAACAACAAGAGCAAATAAAAGACCGCCACCAACAACAACAACATCAACAACATCATCAACAACAAGAGCAACTAAAAGACCGCCACCAACAACAACAACAACAACAACAACATCAACAACAAGAGCAAATAAAAGACCGCCACCAACAACAACAACATCAACAACATCATCAACAACAGGAGCAAATAAAAGACCGCCACCAACAACAACAACATCAACAACATCATCAACAACAGGAGCAAATAAAAGACCGCCACCAACAACAACAACATCAACAACATCATCAACAACAAGAGCAACTAAAACACCGCCACCAACAACAACAACATCAACAACATCATCAACAACAGGAGCAAATAAAAGACCGCCACCAACAACAACAACATCAACAACATCATCAACAACAGGAGCAAATAAAAGACCGCCACCAACAACAACAACATCAACAACATCATCAACAACAAGAGCAACTAAAACACCGCCACCAACAACAACAACATCAACAACATCATCAACAACAGGAGCAAATAAAAGACCGCCACCAACAACAACAACATCAACAACATCATCAACAACAGGAGCAAATAAAAGACCGCCACCAACAACAACAACATCAACAACATCATCAACAACAAGAGCAACTAAAACACCGCCACCAACAACAACAACATCAACAACATCATCAACAACAGGAGCAAATAAAAGACCGCCACCAACAACAACAACATCAACAACATCATCAACAACACGAGCAACTAAAAGACCTCCACCAACAACAACATCAACAACATCATCAACAACAGGAGCAACTAAAAGACCGCCACCAACAACAACATCAACAACATCATCAACAACAGGAGCAACTAAAACACCGCCACCAACAACAACAACATCAACAACATCATCAATAACAAGAGCAACTAAAAGACCGCCACCACCAACAACAACATCAACAACATCATCAACAACACGAGCAACTAAAAGACCTCCACCAACAACAACATCAACAACATCATCAACAACAGGAGCAACTAAAAGACCGCCACCACCAACAACAACATCAACAACATCATCAACAACACGAGCAACTAAAAGACCTCCACCAACAACAACAACATCAACTACATCATCAACAACAAGAGCAACTAAAAGACCGCCACCAACAACAACATCAACAACATCATCAACAACAAGAGCAACTAAAAGACCGCCACCAACAACAACATCCACAACATCATCAACAACAAGAGCAACTAAAAGACCGCCACCAACAACAACATCCACAACATCATCAACAACAAGAGCAACTAAAAGACCGCCACCAACAACAACAACATCAACAACATCATCAACAGCAAGAGCAACTAAAAGACCGCCACCAACAACAACAACATCAACAACATCATCAAGAACAAGAGCAACTAAAAGACGGCCACCAACAACAACAACATCAACAACATCATCAACAACAGGAGCAACTAAAAGACCGCCACCAACAACAACAACATCAACAACATCATCAACAGCAAGAGCAACTAAAAGACCGCCACCAACAACAACAACATCAACAACATCATCAAGAACAAGAGCAACTAAAAGACGGCCACCAACAACAACAACATCAACAACATCATCAACAACAAGAGCAACTAAAAGACCGCCACCACCAACAACAACATCAATATCATCAACAACAGGAGCAACTAAAAGACCTCCACCAACAACAACATCAACGACATCAACAACAAGAGCAACTAAAAGACCTCCACCAACAACAACATCAACTACATCATCAACAACAGGAGCAACTAAAAGACCTCCACCAACAACAACATCAACTACATCATCAACAACAGGAGCAACTAAAAGACCGCAACCAACAACAACATCAACAACATCATCAACAACAAGAGCAATTAAAAGACCACCAACAACAACAACATCAACAACATCATCAACAAAAAGAGCAACTAAAAGACCGCCACCAACAACAACATCAACAACATCATCAACAACAAGAGCAATTAAAAGACCACCAACAACAACAACATCAACAACATCATCAACAACAAGAGCAACTAAAAGACCTCCACCAACAACAACAACATCAACAACATCATCAACAACAGGAGCAACTAAAAGACCTCCACAATCAACAACATCAACAACATCATAAACAACAGGAGCAACTAAAAGACCGCCACCACCAACAACAACATCAACAAGATCATCAACAACAGGAGCAACTAAAAGACCGCCACCACCAACAACAACATCAACTACATCATCAACAACAGGAGCAACTAACAGACCGCCAACAAAAACAACATCAACTACATCATCAACAACAAGAGCAACTAAAAGAACCGCCACCAACAACAACAACAGCAAGACAAAATAAAAGACCACCACCAACAACACATCAACGACACCAACAACAAGAGCAACTAAAAGACCGCCACCAACAAAAACAACATCAAGTACATCATCAACAACAAGAGCAACTAAAATACCGCCACCAACAACGACAACAACAAGAGCAACTAAAAGACCACCACCAACAACACATCAACGACACCAACAACAAGAGCAACTAAAAGACCGCCACCAACAAAAACAACATCAACTACATCATCAACAACAAGAGCAACTAAAAGAACGCCACCAACAACAAGAGCAACTAAAAGACCTCCACCAACAACAACATCAACGAAACCAACAACAAGAGCAACTAAAAGACCGCCACCAATAAAAACAACATCAACAAGATCATCAACAACAAGAGCAACTAAAAGACCGCCACCAACAACAACAACATCAACAACATCATCAACAACAAGAGCAACTAAAAGACCGCCACCAACAACAACATCAACAACATCATCAACAACAAGAGCAACTAAAAGACCGCCACCAACAACAACAACATCAACAACATCATCAACAACAAGAGCAACTAAAAGACCGCCACCAACAACAACATCAACAACATCATCAACAACAAGAGCAACTAAAAGACCGCCACCAACAACAACATCAACAACATCATCAACAACAAGAGCAACTAAAAGACCGCCACCAACAACAACATCAACAACATCATCAACAACAAGAGCAATTAAAAGACCACCACCAACAACAACATCAACAAGATCATCAACAACAAGAGCAACTAAAAGACCGCCACCAACAACAACAACATCAACAACATCATCAACAACAGGAGCAACTAAAAGACCTCCACCAACAACAACAACATCAACCACATCATCAACAACAAGAGCAACTAAAAGACCGCCACCAACAACAACATCAACAACATCATCAACAACAGGAGCAACTAACAGACCGCCAACAAAAACAACATCAACTACATCATCAACAACAAGAGCAACTAAAAGACCGCCACCAACAACAACAACAGCAAGAGCAACTAAAAGACCACCACCAACAACAACAACATCAACCACATCATCAACAACAGGAGCAACTAAAAGACCTCCACCAACAACAACATCAACCACATCATCAACAACAAGAGCAACTGAAAGACCTCCACCAACAACAACATCAACAAGAGCAACTAAAAGACCGCCACCAACAACAACAACATCAACAACATCATCAACAACAAGAGCAACTAAAAGACCGCCACCAACAACAACATCAACAACATCATCAACAACAGGAGCAACTAACAGACCGCCAACAAAAACAACATCAACTACATCATCAACAACAAGAGCAACTAAAAGACCGCCACCAACAACAACAACAGCAAGAGCAACTAAAAGACCACCACCAACAACAACAACATCAACCACATCATCAACAACAGGAGCAACTAAAAGACCTCCACCAACAACAACATCAACCACATCATCAACAACAAGAGCAACTGAAAGACCTCCACCAACAACAACATCAACAACATCATCAACAACAAGAGCAACTAAAAGACCTACACCAACAACAACAACAACAAGAGCAACTAAAAGACCGCCACCAACAACAACAACATCAACAACATCATCAACAACAAGAGCAACTAAAAGACCTCCAACAACAACAACATCAACAACATCATCAACAACAGGAGCAACTAAAAGACCGCCACCAACAACAACAACATCAACTACATCATCAACAACAGGAGCAAATAAAAGACCGCCACCAACAACAACAACATCAACAACATCATCAACAACAGGAGCAAATAAAAGACCTCCACCAACAACAACAACATCAACTACATCATCAACAACAGGAGCAAATAAAAGACCGCCACCAACAACAACAACATCAACAACATCATCAACAACAGGAGCAACTAAAAGACCGCCACCAACAACAACAACATCAACTACATCATCAACAACAGGAGCAACTAAAAGACCGCCACCAACAACAACAACATCAACTACATCATCAACAACAGGAGCAAATAAAAGACCGCCACCAACAACAACAACATCAACAACATCATCAACAACAGGAGCAACTAAAAGACCGCCACCAACAACAACAACATCAACTACATCATCAACAACAGGAGCAAATAAAAGACCGCCACCAACAACAACAACATCAACAACATCATCAACAACAGGAGCAACTAAAAGACCGCCACCAACAACAACAACATCAACTACATCATCAACAACAGGAGCAAATAAAAGACCTCCACCAACAACAACATCAACAACATCATCAACAACAAGAGCAACTAAAAGACCGCCACCAACAACAACATCAACAACATCATCAACAACAAGAGCAACTAAAAGACCTCCACCAACAACAACATCAATAACATCATCAACAACAAGAGCAACTAAAAGACCGCCACCAACAACAACAACATCAACTACATCATCAACAACAGGAGCAAATAAAAGACCGCCACCACCAACAACAACATCAACAACATCATCAACAACAAGAGCAAATAAAAGACCTCCACCAACAACAACATCAACAACATCATCAACAACAAGAGCAACTAAAAGACCTCCACCAACAACAACATCAATAACATCATCAACAACAAGAGCAACTAAAAGACCGCCACCAACAACAACAACATCAACAACATCATCAACAACAAGAGCAACTAAAAGACCGCCACCAACAACAACAACATCAACTACATCATCAACAACAGGAGCAAATAAAAGACCTCCACCAACAACAACATCAACAACATCATCAACAACAGGAGCAACTAAAAGACCGCCACCAACAACAACAACAACAACATCATCAACAACAAGAGCAAATAAAAGACCGCCACCAACAACAACAACATCAACAACATCATCAACAACAAGAGCAACTAAAAGACCGCCACCAACAACAACAACATCAACTACATCATCAACAACAGGAGCAAATAAAAGACCTCCACCAACAACAACATCAACAACATCATCAACAACAGGAGCAACTAAAAGACCGCCACCAACAACAACAACAACAACATCATCAACAACAAGAGCAAATAAAAGACCGCCACCAACAACAACAACATCAACAACATCATCAACAACAAGAGCAACTAAAAGACCGCCACCAACAACAACAACATCAACTACATCATCAACAACAGGAGCAAATAAAAGACCTCCACCAACAACAACATCAACAACATCATCAACAACAGGAGCAACTAAAAGACCGCCACCAACAACAACAACAACAACAACAACATCAACAACAAGAGCAAATAAAAGACCGCCACCAACAACAACAACATCAACAACATCATCAACAACAGGAGCAAATAAAAGACCGCCACCAACAACAACAACATCAACAACATCATCAACAACAGGAGCAAATAAAAGACCGCCACCAACAACAACAACATCAACAACATCATCAACAACAAGAGCAACTAAAACACCGCCACCAACAACAACAACATCAACAACATCATCAACAACAGGAGCAAATAAAAGACCGCCACCAACAACAACAACATCAACAACATCATCAACAACAGGAGCAAATAAAAGACCGCCACCAACAACAACAACATCAACAACATCATCAACAACAAGAGCAACTAAAACACCGCCACCAACAACAACAACATCAACAACATCATCAACAACAGGAGCAAATAAAAGACCGCCACCAACAACAACAACATCAACAACATCATCAACAACAGGAGCAAATAAAAGACCGCCACCAACAACAACAACATCAACAACATCATCAACAACAAGAGCAACTAAAACACCGCCACCAACAACAACAACATCAACAACATCATCAACAACAGGAGCAAATAAAAGACCGCCACCAACAACAACAACATCAACAACATCATCAACAACACGAGCAACTAAAAGACCTCCACCAACAACAACATCAACAACATCATCAACAACAGGAGCAACTAAAAGACCGCCACCAACAACAACATCAACAACATCATCAACAACAGGAGCAACTAAAACACCGCCACCAACAACAACAACATCAACAACATCATCAATAACAAGAGCAACTAAAAGACCGCCACCACCAACAACAACATCAACAACATCATCAACAACACGAGCAACTAAAAGACCTCCACCAACAACAACATCAACAACATCATCAACAACAGGAGCAACTAAAAGACCGCCACCACCAACAACAACATCAACAACATCATCAACAACACGAGCAACTAAAAGACCTCCACCAACAACAACAACATCAACTACATCATCAACAACAAGAGCAACTAAAAGACCGCCACCAACAACAACATCAACAACATCATCAACAACAAGAGCAACTAAAAGACCGCCACCAACAACAACATCCACAACATCATCAACAACAAGAGCAACTAAAAGACCGCCACCAACAACAACATCCACAACATCATCAACAACAAGAGCAACTAAAAGACCGCCACCAACAACAACAACATCAACAACATCATCAACAGCAAGAGCAACTAAAAGACCGCCACCAACAACAACAACATCAACAACATCATCAAGAACAAGAGCAACTAAAAGACGGCCACCAACAACAACAACATCAACAACATCATCAACAACAGGAGCAACTAAAAGACCGCCACCAACAACAACAACATCAACAACATCATCAACAGCAAGAGCAACTAAAAGACCGCCACCAACAACAACAACATCAACAACATCATCAAGAACAAGAGCAACTAAAAGACGGCCACCAACAACAACAACATCAACAACATCATCAACAACAAGAGCAACTAAAAGACCGCCACCACCAACAACAACATCAATATCATCAACAACAGGAGCAACTAAAAGACCTCCACCAACAACAACATCAACGACATCAACAACAAGAGCAACTAAAAGACCTCCACCAACAACAACATCAACTACATCATCAACAACAGGAGCAACTAAAAGACCTCCACCAACAACAACATCAACTACATCATCAACAACAGGAGCAACTAAAAGACCGCAACCAACAACAACATCAACAACATCATCAACAACAAGAGCAATTAAAAGACCACCAACAACAACAACATCAACAACATCATCAACAACAAGAGCAACTAAAAGACCGCCACCAACAACAACATCAACAACATCATCAACAACAAGAGCAATTAAAAGACCACCAACAACAACAACATCAACAACATCATCAACAACAAGAGCAACTAAAAGACCTCCACCAACAACAACAACATCAACAACATCATCAACAACAGGAGCAACTAAAAGACCTCCACAATCAACAACATCAACAACATCATAAACAACAGGAGCAACTAAAAGACCGCCACCACCAACAACAACATCAACAAGATCATCAACAACAGGAGCAACTAAAAGACCGCCACCACCAACAACAACATCAACTACATCATCAACAACAGGAGCAACTAAAAGACCGCCACCAACAACAACAACATCAACAACATCATCAACAACTGGAGCAACTAAAAGGCCGCCACCAACAACAACAACATCAACAACATCATCAACAACAAGAGCAACTAAAAGACCGCCACCAACAACAACAATATCAACAACATCATCAACAACAAGAGCAACTAAAAGACCGCCACCAACAACAACAACATCAACAACATCATCAACAACAGAAGCAACTAAAAGACCGCTACCAACAACAACATCAACAACATCATCAACAACAAGAGCAACTAAAAGACCGCCACCAAAAACAACAACATCAACAACATCATCAACAACAAGAGCAACTAAAAGCCCGCCACCAAAAACAACAACATCAAAAACATCATCAACAACAAGAGCAACTATAAGACCGCCACCAACAACAACAACATCAAGAACATCATCAACAACAGGAGCAACTAAAAGACCGCCACCAAAAACAACAACATCAACAACATCATCAACAAGAAGAGCAACTAAAAGACCGCCACCAACAACAACAACATCAACAACATCATCAACAACAAGAGCAACTAAAAGACCTCCACCAACAACAACAAAAACAAGAGCAACTAAAAGACCACCACCAACAACAACATCAACAACATCATCAACAACAGGAGCAACTAAAAGACCGCCACCAACAACAACATCAACAACATCATCAACAACAAGAGCAACTAAAAGACCGCCCCCAACAACATCATCAACAACATCATCAACAACAAGAGCAACTAAAAGACCTCCACCAACAACAACAACAAGAGCAACTAAAAGACCACCACCAACAACAACATCAACAACATCATCAACAACAGGAGCAACTAAAAGACCGCCACCAACAACAACACCAACTACATCATCAACAACAGGAGCAACTAAAATACCGCCACCAACAACAACAACATCAACAACATCATCAACAACAGGAGCAACTAAAAGACCTCCACCAACAACAACAACATCAACAACATCATCAACAACAGGAGCAACTTAAAGACCGCCACCAACAACAACAACATCAACAACATCATCAACAACAAGAGCAACTAAAAGAGCTCCACCAACAACAACATCAACAACATCATCAACAACAAGAGCAACTAAAAGACCGCCACCAACAACAACATCAACAACATCATCAACAACAGGAGCAACTTAAAGACCGCCACCAACAACAACAACAACAACAACATCATCAACAACAGGAGCAACTAAAAGAGCTCCACCAACAACAACATCAACAACATCATCAACAACAAGAGCAACTAAAAGAGCTCCACCAACAACAACATCAACAACATCATCAACAACAGGAGCAACTTAAAGACCGCCACCAACAACAACAACATCAACAACATCATCAACAACAAGAGCAACTAAAAGACCGCCACCAACAACAACATCAACAACATCATCAACAACAGGAGCAACTTAAAGACCGCCACCAACAACAACAACAACAACAACATCATCAACAACAGGAGCAACTAAAAGAGCTCCACCAACAACAACATCAACAACATCATCAACAACAAGAACAACTAAAAGAGCTCCACCAACAACAACATCAACAACATCATCAACAACAGGAGCAACTTAAAGACCGCCACCAACAACAACAACAACAACAACATCATCAACAACAAGAGCAACTAAAAGAGCTCCACCAACAACAACATCAACAACATCATCAACAACAAGAGCAACTAAAAGAGCTCCACCAACAACAACATCAACAACATCATCAACAACAGGAGCAACTTAAAGACCGCCACCAACAACAACAACATCAACAACATCATCAACAACAAGAGCAACTAAAAGACCGCCACCAACAACAACAACAACAACAACATCATCAACAACAGGAGCAACTAAAAGACCTCCACCAACAACAACATCAACTACATCATCAACAACAAGAGCAACTAAAAGACCTCCAACAACAACAACAACATCAACAACATCATCAACAACAGGAGCAACTAAAAGACCGCCACCAACAACAACAACATCAACGACATCAACAACAAGAGCAACTAAAAGACCGCCACCAACAACAACACCATCAACAACATCATCAACAACAAGGGCAACTAAAAGACCTCCACCAACAACAACAACAACAGGAGCAACTAAAAGACCGCCACCAACAACAACAACAACATCAACAACATCATCAACAACAGGAGCAACTAAAAGACCGCCACCAACAACAACATCAACAACATCATCAACAACAAGAGCCACTAAAAGACCTCCACCAACAACAACAACATCAACAACATCATCAACAACAAGAGCAACTAAAAGACCTCCACCAACAACAACAACTTCAACAACATCATCAACAACAGGAGCAACTAAAAGACCTCCACCAACAACAACATCAACTACATCATCAATAACAGGAGCAACTAAAAGACCGCCACCAAAAACAACATCATCAACAACAAGAGCAACTAAAAGACCTCCACCAACAACAACATCAACTACATCATCAAAAACAGGAGCAACTAAAAGACCTACACCAACAACAACATCAACTACATCATCAACAACAGGAGCAAATAAAAGACCTCCACCAACAACAACATCAACAACATCATCAACAACAGGAGCAACTAAAAGACCGCCACCAACAACAACAACAACAACAACATCAACAACAAGAGCAAATAAAAGACCGCCACCAACAACAACAACATCAACAACATCATCAACAACAGGAGCAAATAAAAGACCGCCACCAACAACAACAACATCAACAACATCATCAACAACAGGAGCAAATAAAAGACCGCCACCAACAACAACAACATCAACAACATCATCAACAACAAGAGCAACTAAAACACCGCCACCAACAACAACAACATCAACAACATCATCAACAACAGGAGCAAATAAAAGACCGCCACCAACAACAACAACATCAACAACATCATCAACAACAGGAGCAAATAAAAGACCGCCACCAACAACAACAACATCAACAACATCATCAACAACAAGAGCAACTAAAACACCGCCACCAACAACAACAACATCAACAACATCATCAACAACAGGAGCAAATAAAAGACCGCCACCAACAACAACAACATCAACAACATCATCAACAACAGGAGCAAATAAAAGACCGCCACCAACAACAACAACATCAACAACATCATCAACAACAAGAGCAACTAAAACACCGCCACCAACAACAACAACATCAACAACATCATCAACAACAGGAGCAAATAAAAGACCGCCACCAACAACAACAACATCAACAACATCATCAATAACAAGAGCCACTAAAAGACCTCCACCAACAACAACATCAACAACATCATCAACAACAGGAGCAACTAAAAGACCGCCACCAACAACAACATCAACAACATCATCAACAACAGGAGCAACTAAAACACCGCCACCAACAACAACAACATCAACAACATCATCAATAACAAGAGCAACTAAAAGACCGCCACCACCAACAACAACATCAACAACATCATCAACAACACGAGCAACTAAAAGACCTCCACCAACAACAACATCAACAACATCATCAACAACAGGAGCAACTAAAAGACCGCCACCACCAACAACAACATCAACAACATCATCAACAACACGAGCAACTAAAAGACCTCCACCAACAACAACAACATCAACTACATCATCAACAACAAGAGCAACTAAAAGACCGCCACCAACAACAACATCAACAACATCATCAACAACAAGAGCAACTAAAAGACCGCCACCAACAACAACATCCACAACATCATCAACAACATGAGCAACTAAAAGACCGCCACCAACAACAACATCCACAACATCATCAACAACAAGAGCAACTAAAAGACCGCCACCAACAACAACAACATCAACAACATCATCAACAGCAAGAGCAACTAAAAGACCGCCACCAACAACAACAACATCAACAACATCATCAAGAACAAGAGCAACTAAAAGACGGCCACCAACAACAACAACATCAACAACATCATCAACAACAGGAGCAACTAAAAGACCGCCACCAACAACAACAACATCAACAACATCATCAACAGCAAGAGCAACTAAAAGACCGCCACCAACAACAACAACATCAACAACATCATCAAGAACAAGAGCAACTAAAAGACGGCCACCAACAACAACAACATCAACAACATCATCAACAACAAGAGCAACTAAAAGACCGCCACCACCAACAACAACATCAATATCATCAACAACAGGAGCAACTAAAAGACCTCCACCAACAACAACATCAACGACATCAACAACAAGAGCAACTAAAAGACCTCCACCAACAACAACATCAACTACATCATCAACAACAGGAGCAACTAAAAGACCTCCACCAACAACAACATCAACTACATCATCAACAACAGGAGCAACTAAAAGACCGCCACCAACAACAACATCAACAACATCATCAACAACAAGAGCAATTAAAAGACCACCAACAACAACAACATCAACAACATCATCAACAACAAGAGCAACTAAAAGACCGCCACCAACAACAACATCAACAACATCATCAACAACAAGAGCAATTAAAAGACCACCAACAACAACAACATCAACAACATCATCAACAACAAGAGCAACTAAAAGACCTCCACCAACAACAACAACATCAACAACATCATCAACAACAGGAGCAACTAAAAGACCTCCACAATCAACAACATCAACAACATCATAAACAACAGGAGCAACTAAAAGACCGCCACCACCAACAACAACATCAACAAGATCATCAACAACAGGAGCAACTAAAAGACCGCCACCACCAACAACAACATCAACTACATCATCAACAACAGGAGCAACTAAAAGACCGCCACCAACAACAACAACATCAACAACATCATCAACAACAGGAGCAACTAAAAGACCGCCACCAACAACAACAACATCAACAACATCATCAACAACAAGAGCAACTAAAAGACCGCCACCAACAACAACAACATCAACAACATCATCAACAACAAGAGCAACTAAAAGACCGCCACCAACAACAACAACATCAACAACATCATCAACAACACAAGCAACTAAAAGACCGCTACCAACAACAACATCAACAACATCATCAACAACAAGAGCAACTAAAAGACCGCCACCAAAAACAACAACATCAACAACATCATCAACAACAAGAGCAACTAAAAGCCCGCCACCAAAAACAACAACATCAAAAACATCATCAACAACAAGAGCAACTATAAGACCGCCACCAACAACAACAACATCAAGAACATCATCAACAACAGGAGCAACTAAAAGACCGCCACCAAAAACAACAACATCAACAACATCATCAACAAGAAGAGCAACTAAAAGACCGCCACCAACAACAACAACATCAACAACATCATCAACAACAAGAGCAACTAAAAGACCTCCACCAACAACAACAAAAACAAGAGCAACTAAAAGACCACCACCAACAACAACATCAACAACATCATCAACAACAGGAGCAACTAAAAGACCGCCACCAACAACAACACCAACTACATCATCAACAACAGGAGCAACTAAAATACCGCCACCAACAACAACAACATCAACAACATCATCAACAACAGGAGCAACTAAAAGACCTCCACCAACAACAACAACATCAACAACATCATCAACAACAGGAGCAACTTAAAGACCGCCACCAACAACAACAACATCAACAACATCATCAACAACAAGAGCAACTAAAAGAGCTCCACCAACAATAACATCAACAACATCATCAACAACAAGAGCAACTAAAAGACCGCCACCAACAACAACATCAACAACATCATCAACAACAGGAGCAACTTAAAGACCGCCACCAACAACAACAACAACAACAACATCATCAACAACAGGAGCAACTAAAAGAGCTCCACCAACAACAACATCAACAACATCATCAACAACAAGAGCAACTAAAAGAGCTCCACCAACAACAACATCAACAACATCATCAACAACAGGAGCAACTTAAAGACCGCCACCAACAACAACAACATCAACAACATCATCAACAACAAGAGCAACTAAAAGACCGCCACCAACAACAACATCAACAACATCATCAACAACAGGAGCAACTTAAAGACCGCCACCAACAACAACAACAACAACAACATCATCAACAACAGGAGCAACTAAAAGAGCTCCACCAACAACAACATCAACAACATCATCAACAACAAGAACAACTAAAAGAGCTCCACCAACAACAACATCAACAACATCATCAACAACAGGAGCAACTTAAAGACCGCCACCAACAACAACAACAACAACAACATCATCAACAACAAGAGCAACTAAAAGAGCTCCACCAACAACAACATCAACAACATCATCAACAACAAGAGCAACTAAAAGAGCTCCACCAACAACAACATCAACAACATCATCAACAACAGGAGCAACTTAAAGACCGCCACCAACAACAACAACATCAACAACATCATCAACAACAAGAGCAACTAAAAGACCGCCACCAACAACAACAACAACAACAACATCATCAACAACAGGAGCAACTAAAAGACCTCCACCAACAACAACATCAACTACATCATCAACAACAAGAGCAACTAAAAGACCTCCAACAACAACAACAACATCAACAACATCATCAACAACAGGAGCAACTAAAAGACCGCCACCAACAACAACAACATCAACGACATCAACAACAAGAGCAACTAAAAGACCGCCACCAACAACAACAACATCAACAACATCATCAACAACAAGGGCAACTAAAAGACCTCCACCAACAACAACAACAACAGGAGCAACTAAAAGACCGCCACCAACAACAACAACAACATCAACAACATCATCAACAACAGGAGCAACTAAAAGACCGCCACCAACAACAACATCAACAACATCATCAACAACAAGAGCCACTAAAAGACCTCCACCAACAACAACAACATCAACAACATCATCAACAACAAGAGCAACTAAAAGACCTCCACCAACAACAACAACTTCAACAACATCATCAACAACAGGAGCAACTAAAAGACCTCCACCAACAACAACATCAACTACATCATCAATAACAGGAGCAACTAAAAGACCGCCACCAAAAACAACATCATCAACAACAAGAGCAACTAAAAGACCTCCACCAACAACAACATCAACTACATCATCAAAAACAGGAGCAACTAAAAGACCTACACCAACAACAACATCAACTACATCATCAACAACAGGAGCAACTAAAAGACCTCCACCAACAACAACATCAACTACATCATCAACAACAAGAGCAACTAAAAGACCGCCACCAACAACAACATCAACTACATCATCAACAACAGGAGCAACTAAAAGACCGCCACCAACAACAACATCAACTACAGCATCAACAACAAGAGCAACTAAAAGACCGCCACCAACAACAACAACATCAACTACATCATCAAAAACAAGAGCAACTAAAAGACCGCCACCAACAACATCATCAACAACATCATCAACAACAAGAGCAACTAAAAGACCGCCACCAACAACAACAACATCAACAACATCATCAACAACAGGAGCAACTAAAAGACATCCAACAACAACAACATCAACAACATCATCAAGAACAAGAGCAACTAAAAGACCGCCACCAACAACAACAACATCAACATCATCAACAACAAGAGCAACTAAAAGACCGCCACCAACAACAACAACAACATCATCAACAACAGGAGCAACTAAAAGACCGCCACCAACAACAACAACAACAACATCATCAACAACAGGAGCAACTAAAAACCGCCACCAACAACAACATCATCAACAACAAGAGAAACTAAAAGTCCGCCACCAACAACAACATCAACAACATCATCAACAACAAGAGCAACTGAAAGACCACCACCAACAACAACATCAACAAGATCATCAACAACAAGATCAACTAAAAGACCGCCACCAACAACAACATCAACAACATCATCAACAACAGGAGCAACTAAAAGACCTCCACCAACAACAACAACATCAACAAGATCATCAACAACAGGAGCAACTTAAGACCGCCACCAACAACAACATCAACGACATCATCAACAACAGGAGCAACTAAAAGACAGCCACCAACAACAACAACATCAACAACATCATCAACAACAAGAGCAACTAAAAGACCTCCACCAACAACAACAAAAACAAGAGCAACTAAAAGACCACCACCAACAACAACATCAACAACATCATCAACAACAGGAGCAACTAAAAGACCGCCACCACCAACAACAACATCAACAACATCATCAACAACAGGAGCAAATAAAAGACCGCCACCAACAACAACAACATCAACAACATCATCAACAACAGGAGCAAATAAAAGACCGCCACCAACAACAACAACATCAACAACATCATCAACAACAAGAGCAACTAAAACACCGCCACCAACAACAACAACATCAACAACATCATCAACAACAGGAGCAAATAAAAGACCGCCACCAACAACAACAACATCAACAACATCATCAACAACAGGAGCAAATAAAAGACCGCCACCAACAACAACAACATCTACAACATCATCAACAACAAGAGCAACTAAAACACCGCCACCAACAACAACAACATCAACAACATCATCAACAACAGGAGCAAATAAAAGACCGCCACCAACAACAACAACATCAACAACATCATCAACAACAGGAGCAAATAAAAGACCGCCACCAACAACAACAACATCAACAACATCATCAACAACAAGAGCAACTAAAACACCGCCACCAACAACAACAACATCAACAACATCATCAACAACAGGAGCAAATAAAAGACCGCCACCAACAACAACAACATCAACAACATCATCAATAACAAGAGCCACTAAAAGACCTCCACCAACAACAACATCAACAACATCATCAACAACAGGAGCAACTAAAAGACCGCCACCAACAACAACATCAACAACATCATCAACAACAGGAGCAACTAAAACACCGCCACCAACAACAACAACATCAACAACATCATCAATAACAAGAGCAACTAAAAGACCGCCACCACCAACAACAACATCAACAACATCATCAACAACACGAGCAACTAAAAGACCTCCACCAACAACAACATCAACAACATCATCAACAACAGGAGCAACTAAAAGACCGCCACCACCAACAACAACATCAACAACATCATCAACAACACGAGCAACTAAAAGACCTCCACCAACAACAACAACATCAACTACATCATCAACAACAAGAGCAACTAAAAGACCGCCACCAACAACAACATCAACAACATCATCAACAACAAGAGCAACTAAAAGACCGCCACCAACAACAACATCCACAACATCATCAACAACAAGAGCAACTAAAAGACCGCCACCAACAACAACATCCACAACATCATCAACAACAAGAGCAACTAAAAGACCGCCACCAACAACAACAACATCAACAACATCATCAACAGCAAGAGCAACTAAAAGACCGCCACCAACAACAACAACATCAACAACATCATCAAGAACAAGAGCAACTAAAAGACGGCCACCAACAACAACAACATCAACAACATCATCAACAACAGGAGCAACTAAAAGACCGCCACCAACAACAACAACATCAACAACATCATCAACAGCAAGAGCAACTAAAAGACCGCCACCAACAACAACAACATCAACAACATCATCAAGAACAAGAGCAACTAAAAGACGGCCACCAACAACAACAACATCAACAACATCATCAACAACAAGAGCAACTAAAAGACCGCCACCACCAACAACAACATCAATATCATCAACAACAGGAGCAACTAAAAGACCTCCACCAACAACAACATCAACGACATCAACAACAAGAGCAACTAAAAGACCTCCACCAACAACAACATCAACTACATCATCAACAACAGGAGCAACTAAAAGACCTCCACCAACAACAACATCAACTACATCATCAACAACAGGAGCAACTAAAAGACCGCCACCAACAACAACATCAACAACATCATCAACAAGAGCAATTAAAAGACCACCAACAACAACAACATCAACAACATCATCAACAACAAGAGCAACTAAAAGACCGCCACCAACAACAACATCAACAACATCATCAACAACAAGAGCAATTAAAAGACCACCAACAACAACAACATCAACAACATCATCAACAACAAGAGCAACTAAAAGACCTCCACCAACAACAACAACATCAACAACATCATCAACAACAGGAGCAACTAAAAGACCTCCACAATCAACAACATCAACAACATCATAAACAACAGGAGCAACTAAAAGACCGCCACCACCAACAACAACATCAACAAGATCATCAACAACAGGAGCAACTAAAAGACCGCCACCACCAACAACAACATCAACTACATCATCAACAACAGGAGCAACTAAAAGACCGCCACCAACAACAACAACATCAACAACATCATCAACAACAGGAGCAACTAAAAGACCGCCACCAACAACAACAACATCAACAACATCATCAACAACAAGAGCAACTAAAAGACCGCCACCAACAACAACAACATCAACAACATCATCAACAACAAGAGCAACTAAAAGACCGCCACCAACAACAACAACATCAACAACATCATCAACAACAGAAGCAACTAAAAGACCGCTACCAACAACAACATCAACAACATCATCAACAACAAGAGCAACTAAAAGACCGCCACCAAAAACAACAACATCAACAACATCATCAACAACAAGAGCAACTAAAAGCCCGCCACCAAAAACAACAACATCAAAAACATCATCAACAACAAGAGCAACTATAAGACCGCCACCAACAACAACAACATCAAGAACATCATCAACAACAGGAGCAACTAAAAGACCGCCACCAAAAACAACAACATCAACAACATCATCAACAAGAAGAGCAACTAAAAGACCGCCACCAACAACAACAACATCAACAACATCATCAACAACAAGAGCAACTAAAAGACCTCCACCAACAACAACAAAAACAAGAGCAACTAAAAGACCACCACCAACAACAACATCAACAACATCATCAACAACAGGAGCAACTAAAAGACCGCCACCAACAACAACATCAACAACATCATCAACAACAAGAGCAACTAAAAGACCGCCCCCAACAACATCATCAACAACATCATCAACAACAAGAGCAACTAAAAGACCTCCACCAACAACAACAACAAGAGCAACCAAAAGACCACCACCAACAACAACATCAACAACATCATCAACAACAGGAGCAACTAAAAGACCGCCACCAACAACAACACCAACTACATCATCAACAACAGGAGCAACTAAAATACCGCCACCAACAACAACAACATCAACAACATCATCAACAACAGGAGCAACTAAAAGACCTCCACCAACAACAACAACATCAACAACATCATCAACAACAGGAGCAACTTAAAGACCGCCACCAACAACAACAACATCAACAACATCATCAACAACAAGAGCAACTAAAAGAGCTCCACCAACAACAACATCAACAACATCATCAACAACAAGAGCAACTAAAAGACCGCCACCAACAACAACATCAACAACATCATCAACAACAGGAGCAACTTAAAGACCGCCACCAACAACAACAACAACAACAACATCATCAACAACAGGAGCAACTAAAAGAGCTCCACCAACAACAACATCAACAACATCATCAACAACAAGAGCAACTAAAAGAGCTCCACCAACAACAACATCAACAACATCATCAACAACAGGAGCAACTTAAAGACCGCCACCAACAACAACAACATCAACAACATCATCAACAACAAGAGCAACTAAAAGACCGCCACCAACAACAACATCAACAACATCATCAACAACAGGAGCAACTTAAAGACCGCCACCAACAACAACAACAACAACAACATCATCAACAACAGGAGCAACTAAAAGAGCTCCACCAACAACAACATCAACAACATCATCAACAACAAGAACAACTAAAAGAGCTCCACCAACAACAACATCAACAACATCATCAACAACAGGAGCAACTTAAAGACCGCCACCAACAACAACAACAACAACAACATCATCAACAACAAGAGCAACTAAAAGAGCTCCACCAACAACAACATCAACAACATCATCAACAACAAGAGCAACTAAAAGAGCTCCACCAACAACAACATCAACAACATCATCAACAACAGGAGCAACTTAAAGACCGCCACCAACAACAACAACATCAACAACATCATCAACAACAAGAGCAACTAAAAGACCGCCACCAACAACAACAACAACAACAACATCATCAACAACAGGAGCAACTAAAAGACCTCCACCAACAACAACATCAACTACATCATCAACAACAAGAGCAACTAAAAGACCTCCAACAACAACAACAACATCAACAACATCATCAACAACAGGAGCAACTAAAAGACCGCCACCAACAACAACAACATCAACGACATCAACAACAAGAGCAACTAAAAGACCGCCACCAACAACAACAACATCAACAACATCATCAACAACAAGGGCAACTAAAAGACCTCCACCAACAACAACAACAACAGGAGCAACTAAAAGACCGCCACCAACAACAACAACAACATCAACAACATCATCAACAACAGGAGCAACTAAAAGACCGCCACCAACAACAACATCAACAACATCATCAACAACAAGAGCCACTAAAAGACCTCCACCAACAACAACAACATCAACAACATCATCAACAACAAGAGCAACTAAAAGACCTCCACCAACAACAACAACTTCAACAACATCATCAACAACAGGAGCAACTAAAAGACCTCCACCAACAACAACATCAACTACATCATCAATAACAGGAGCAACTAAAAGACCGCCACCAAAAACAACATCATCAACAACAAGAGCAACTAAAAGACCTCCACCAACAACAACATCAACTACATCATCAAAAACAGGAGCAACTAAAAGACCTACACCAACAACAACATCAACTACATCATCAACAACAGGAGCAACTAAAAGACCTCCACCAACAACAACATCAACTACATCATCAACAACAGGAGCAACTAAAAGACCGCCACCAACAACAACATCAACTACATCATCAACAACAGGAGCAACTAAAAGACCTCCACCAACAACAACATCAACTACATCATCAACAACAGGAGCAACTAAAAGACCGCCACCAACAACAACAACAACAACAACATCAACAACAAGAGCAAATAAAAGACCGCCACCAACAACAACAACATCAACAACATCATCAACAACAGGAGCAAATAAAAGACCGCCACCAACAACAACAACATCAACAACATCATCAACAACAGGAGCAAATAAAAGACCGCCACCAACAACAACAACATCAACAACATCATCAACAACAAGAGCAACTAAAACACCGCCACCAACAACAACAACATCAACAACATCATCAACAACAGGAGCAAATAAAAGACCGCCACCAACAACAACAACATCAACAACATCATCAACAACAGGAGCAAATAAAAGACCGCCACCAACAACAACAACATCAACAACATCATCAACAACAAGAGCAACTAAAACACCGCCACCAACAACAACAACATCAACAACATCATCAACAACAGGAGCAAATAAAAGACCGCCACCAACAACAACAACATCAACAACATCATCAACAACAGGAGCAAATAAAAGACCGCCACCAACAACAACAACATCAACAACATCATCAACAACAAGAGCAACTAAAACACCGCCACCAACAACAACAACATCAACAACATCATCAACAACAGGAGCAAATAAAAGACCGCCACCAACAACAACAACATCAACAACATCATTAATAACAAGAGCCACTAAAAGACCTCCACCAACAACAACATCAACAACATCATCAACAACAGGAGCAACTAAAAGACCGCCACCAACAACAACATCAACAACATCATCAACAACAGGAGCAACTAAAACACCGCCACCAACAACAACAACATCAACAACATCATCAATAACAAGAGCAACTAAAAGACCGCCACCACCAACAACAACATCAACAACATCATCAACAACACGAGCAACTAAAAGACCTCCACCAACAACAACATCAACAACATCATCAACAACAGGAGCAACTAAAAGACCGCCACCACCAACAACAACATCAACAACATCATCAACAACACGAGCAACTAAAAGACCTCCACCAACAACAACAACATCAACTACATCATCAACAACAAGAGCAACTAAAAGACCGCCACCAACAACAACATCAACAACATCATCAACAACAAGAGCAACTAAAAGACCGCCACCAACAACAACATCCACAACATCATCAACAACAAGAGCAACTAAAAGACCGCCACCAACAACAACATCCACAACATCATCAACAACAAGAGCAACTAAAAGACCGCCACCAACAACAACAACATCAACAACATCATCAACAGCAAGAGCAACTAAAAGACCGCCACCAACAACAACAACATCAACAACATCATCAAGAACAAGAGCAACTAAAAGACGGCCACCAACAACAACAACATCAACAACATCATCAACAACAGGAGCAACTAAAAGACCGCCACCAACAACAACAACATCAACAACATCATCAACAGCAAGAGCAACTAAAAGACCGCCACCAACAACAACAACATCAACAACATCATCAAGAACAAGAGCAACTAAAAGACGGCCACCAACAACAACAACATCAACAACATCATCAACAACAAGAGCAACTAAAAGACCGCCACCACCAACAACAACATCAATATCATCAACAACAGGAGCAACTAAAAGACCTCCACCAACAACAACATCAACGACATCAACAACAAGAGCAACTAAAAGACCTCCACCAACAACAACATCAACTACATCATCAACAACAGGAGCAACTAAAAGACCTCCACCAACAACAACATCAACTACATCATCAACAACAGGAGCAACTAAAAGACCGCCACCAACAACAACATCAACAACATCATCAACAACAAGAGCAATTAAAAGACCACCAACAACAACAACATCAACAACATCATCAACAACAAGAGCAACCAAAAGACCGCCACCAACAACAACATCAACAACATCATCAACAACAAGAGCAATTAAAAGACCACCAACAACAACAACATCAACAACATCATCAACAACAAGAGCAACTAAAAGACCTCCACCAACAACAACAACATCAACAACATCATCAACAACAGGAGCAACTAAAAGACCTCCACAATCAACAACATCAACAACATCATAAACAACAGGAGCAACTAAAAGACCGCCACCACTAACAACAACATCAACAAGATCATCAACAACAGGAGCAACTAAAAGACCGCCACCACCAACAACAACATCAACTACATCATCAACAACAGGAGCAACTAAAAGACCGCAACCAACAACAACAACATCAACAACATCATCAACAACAGGAGCAACTAAAAGACCGCCACCAACAACAACAACATCAACAACATCATCAACAACAAGAGCAACTAAAAGACCGCCACCAACAACAACAACATCAACAACATCATCAACAACAAGAGCAACTAAAAGACCGCCACCAACAACAACAACATCAACAACATCATCAACAACAAGAGCAACTAAAAGACCGCCACCAAAAACAACAACATCAACAACATCATCAACAACAAGAGCAACTAAAAGCCCGCCACCAAAAACAACAACATCAAAAACATCATCAACAACAAGAGCAACTATAAGACCGCCACCAACAACAACAACATCAAGAACATCATCAACAACAGGAGCAACTAAAAGACCGCCACCAAAAACAACAACATCAACAACATCATCAACAAGAAGAGCAACTAAAAGACCGCCACCAACAACAACAACATCAACAACATCATCAACAACAAGAGCAACTAAAAGACCTCCACCAACAACAACAAAAACAAGAGCAACTAAAAGACCACCACCAACAACAACATCAACAACATCATCAACAACAGGAGCAACTAAAAGACCGCCACCAACAACAACATCAACAACATCATCAACAACAAGAGCAACTAAAAGACCGCCCCCAACAACATCATCAACAACATCATCAACAACAAGAGCAACTAAAAGACCTCCACCAACAACAACAACAAGAGCAACTAAAAGACCACCACCAACAACAACATCAACAACATCATCAACAACAGGAGCAACTAAAAGACCGCCACCAACAACAACACCAACTACATCATCAACAACAGGAGCAACTAAAATACCACCACCAACAACAACAACATCAACAACATCATCAACAACAGGAGCAACTAAAAGACCTCCACCAACAACAACAACATCAACAACATCATCAACAACAGGAGCAACTTAAAGACCGCCACCAACAACAACAACATCAACAACATCATCAACAACAAGAGCAACTAAAAGAGCTCCACCAACAACAACATCAACAACATCATCAACAACAAGAGCAACTAAAAGACCGCCACCAACAACAACATCAACAACATCATCAACAACAGGAGCAACTTAAAGACCGCCACCAACAACAACAACAACAACAACATCATCAACAACAGGAGCAACTAAAAGAGCTCCACCAACAACAACATCAACAACATCATCAACAACAAGAGCAACTAAAAGAGCTCCACCAACAACAACATCAACAACATCATCAACAACAGGAGCAACTTAAAGACCGCCACCAACAACAACAACATCAACAACATCATCAACAACAAGAGCAACTAAAAGACCGCCACCAACAACAACATCAACAACATCATCAACAACAGGAGCAACTTAAAGACCGCCACCAACAACAACAACAACAACAACATCATCAACAACAGGAGCAACTAAAAGAGCTCCACCAACAACAACATCAACAACATCATCAACAACAAGAACAACTAAAAGAGCTCCACCAACAACAACATCAACAACATCATCAACAACAGGAGCAACTTAAAGACCGCCACCAACAACAACAACAACAACAACATCATCAACAACAAGAGCAACTAAAAGAGCTCCACCAACAACAACATCAACAACATCATCAACAACAAGAGCAACTAAAAGAGCTCCACCAACAACAACATCAACAACATCATCAACAACAGGAGCAACTTAAAGACCGCCACCAACAACAACAACATCAACAACATCATCAACAACAAGAGCAACTAAAAGACCGCCACCAACAACAACAACAACAACAACATCATCAACAACAGGAGCAACTAAAAGACCTCCACCAACAACAACATCAACTACATCATCAACAACAAGAGCAACTAAAAGACCTCCAACAACAACAACAACATCAACAACATCATCAACAACAGGAGCAACTAAAAGACCGCCACCAACAACAACAACATCAACGACATCAACAACAAGAGCAACTAAAAGACCGCCACCAACAACAACAACATCAACAACATCATCAACAACAAGGGCAACTAAAAGACCTCCACCAACAACAACAACAACAGGAGCAACTAAAAGACCGCCACCAACAACAACAACAACATCAACAACATCATCAACAACAGGAGCAACTAAAAGACCGCCACCAACAACAACATCAACAACATCATCAACAACAAGAGCCACTAAAAGACCTCCACCAACAACAACAACATCAACAACATCATCAACAACAAGAGCAACTAAAAGACCTCCACCAACAACAACAACTTCAACAACATCATCAACAACAGGAGCAACTAAAAGACCTCCACCAACAACAACATCAACTACATCATCAATAACAGGAGCAACTAAAAGCCCGCCACCAAAAACAACAACATCAAAAACATCATCAACAACAAGAGCAACTATAAGACCGCCACCAACAACAACAACATCAAGAACATCATCAACAACAGGAGCAACTAAAAGACCGCCACCAAAAACAACAACATCAACAACATCATCAACAAGAAGAGCAACTAAAAGACCGCCACCAACAACAACAACATCAACAACATCATCAACAACAAGAGCAACTAAAAGACCTCCACCAACAACAACAAAAACAAGAGCAACTAAAAGACCACCACCAACAACAACATCAACAACATCATCAACAACAGGAGCAACTAAAAGACCGCCACCAACAACAACATCAACAACATCATCAACAACAAGAGCAACTAAAAGACCGCCCCCAACAACATCATCAACAACATCATCAACAACAAGAGCAACTAAAAGACCTCCACCAACAACAACAACAAGAGCAACTAAAAGACCACCACCAACAACAACATCAACAACATCATCAACAACAGGAGCAACTAAAAGACCGCCACCAACAACAACACCAACTACATCATCAACAACAGGAGCAACTAAAATACCACCACCAACAACAACAACATCAACAACATCATCAACAACAGGAGCAACTAAAAGACCTCCACCAACAACAACAACATCAACAACATCATCAACAACAGGAGCAACTTAAAGACCGCCACCAACAACAACAACATCAACAACATCATCAACAACAAGAGCAACTAAAAGAGCTCCACCAACAACAACATCAACAACATCATCAACAACAAGAGCAACTAAAAGACCGCCACCAACAACAACATCAACAACATCATCAACAACAGGAGCAACTTAAAGACCGCCACCAACAACAACAACAACAACAACATCATCAACAACAGGAGCAACTAAAAGAGCTCCACCAACAACAACATCAACAACATCATCAACAACAAGAGCAACTAAAAGAGCTCCACCAACAACAACATCAACAACATCATCAACAACAGGAGCAACTTAAAGACCGCCACCAACAACAACAACATCAACAACATCATCAACAACAAGAGCAACTAAAAGACCGCCACCAACAACAACATCAACAACATCATCAACAACAGGAGCAACTTAAAGACCGCCACCAACAACAACAACAACAACAACATCATCAACAACAGGAGCAACTAAAAGAGCTCCACCAACAACAACATCAACAACATCATCAACAACAAGAACAACTAAAAGAGCTCCACCAACAACAACATCAACAACATCATCAACAACAGGAGCAACTTAAAGACCGCCACCAACAACAACAACAACAACAACATCATCAACAACAAGAGCAACTAAAAGAGCTCCACCAACAACAACATCAACAACATCATCAACAACAAGAGCAACTAAAAGAGCTCCACCAACAACAACATCAACAACATCATCAACAACAGGAGCAACTTAAAGACCGCCACCAACAACAACAACATCAACAACATCATCAACAACAAGAGCAACTAAAAGACCGCCACCAACAACAACAACAACAACAACATCATCAACAACAGGAGCAACTAAAAGACCTCCACCAACAACAACATCAACTACATCATCAACAACAAGAGCAACTAAAAGACCTCCAACAACAACAACAACATCAACAACATCATCAACAACAGGAGCAACTAAAAGACCGCCACCAACAACAACAACATCAACGACATCAACAACAAGAGCAACTAAAAGACCGCCACCAACAACAACAACATCAACAACATCATCAACAACAAGGGCAACTAAAAGACCTCCACCAACAACAACAACAACAGGAGCAACTAAAAGACCGCCACCAACAACAACAACAACATCAACAACATCATCAACAACAGGAGCAACTAAAAGACCGCCACCAACAACAACATCAACAACATCATCAACAACAAGAGCCACTAAAAGACCTCCACCAACAACAACAACATCAACAACATCATCAACAACAAGAGCAACTAAAAGACCTCCACCAACAACAACAACTTCAACAACATCATCAACAACAGGAGCAACTAAAAGACCTCCACCAACAACAACATCAACTACATCATCAATAACAGGAGCAACTAAAAGACCGCCACCAAAAACAACATCATCAACAACAAGAGCAACTAAAAGACCTCCACCAACAACAACATCAACTACATCATCAAAAACAGGAGCAACTAAAAGACCTACACCAACAACAACATCAACTACATCATCAACAACAGGAGCAACTAAAAGACCTCCACCAACAACAACATCAACTACATCATCAACAACAAGAGCAACTAAAAGACCGCCACCAACAACAACATCAACTACATCATCAACAACAGGAGCAACTAAAAGACCGCCACCAACAACAACATCAACTACAGCATCAACAACAAGAGCAACTAAAAGACCGCCACCAACAACAACAACATCAACTACATCATCAAAAACAAGAGCAACTAAAAGACCGCCACCAACAACATCATCAACAACATCATCAACAACAAGAGCAACTAAAAGACCGCCACCAACAACAACAACATCAACAACATCATCAACAACAGGAGCAACTAAAAGACATCCAACAACAACAACATCAACAACATCATCAAGAACAAGAGCAACTAAAAGACCGCCACCAACAACAACAACATCAACATCATCAACAACAAGAGCAACTAAAAGACCGCCACCAACAACAACAACAACATCATCAACAACAGGAGCAACTAAAAGACCGCCACCAACAACAACAACAACATCATCAACAACAGGAGCAACTAAAAACCGCCACCAACAACAACATCATCAACAACAAGAGAAACTAAAAGTCCGCCACCAACAACAACATCAACAACATCATCAACAACAAGAGCAACTGAAAGACCACCACCAACAACAACATCAACAAGATCATCAACAACAAGATCAACTAAAAGACCGCCACCAACAACAACATCAACAACATCATCAACAACAGGAGCAACTAAAAGACCTCCACCAACAACAACAACATCAACAAGATCATCAACAACAGGAGCAACTTAAGACCGCCACCAACAACAACATCAACGACATCATCAACAACAGGAGCAACTAAAAGACAGCCACCAACAACAACAACATCAACAACATCATCAACAACAAGAGCAACTAAAAGACCTCCACCAACAACAACAAAAACAAGAGCAACTAAAAGACCACCACCAACAACAACATCAACAACATCATCAACAACAGGAGCAACTAAAAGACCGCCACCAAAAACAACATCAACTACATCATCAACAACAGGAGCAACTAAAATACCGCCACCAACAACAACAACATCAACTACATCATCAACAACAAGAGCAACTAAAAGACCTCCACCAACAACAACATCAACTACATCATCAACAACAAGAGCAACTAAAAGACCGCCACCAACAACAACAACATCAACTACATCATCAAAAACAAGAGCAACTAAAAGACCGCCACCAACAACAACAACATCAACAACATCATCGACAACAGGAGCAACTAAAAGACCGCCACAACCAACAACAACATCAACAAGATCATCAACAACAGGAGCAACTAAAAGACCGCCACCAACAACAACAACATCAACAACATCATCAACAACAGGAGCAACTAAAAGACCTCCACAATCAACAACATCAACAACATCATAAACAACAGGAGCAACTAAAAGACCGCCACCAACAACAACATCAACAACATCATCAACAACAAGAGCCACTAAAAGACCGCCACCAAAAACAACAACATCAACAACATCATCAACAACAAGAGCAACTAAAAGACCGCCACCAACAACAACAACATCAACAACATCATCAACAACAGGAGCAACTAAAAGACCTCCACAATCAACAACATCAACAACATCATAAACAACAGGAGCAACTAAAAGACCGCCACCAACAACAACAACATCAACTACATCATCAACAACAGGAGCAACTAAAAGACCGCCACCAACAACAACAACATCAACAACATCATCAACAACATCATCAACAACAAGAGCAACTAAAAGACCGCCACCAACAACAACAACATCAACAACATCATCAACAACAAGAGCAACTAAAAGACCGCCACCAACAACAACAACATCAACAACATCATCAACAACAGGAGCAACTAAAAGACCGCTACCAACAACAACATCAACAACATCATCAACAACAAGAGCAACTAAAAGACCGCTACCAACAACAACATCAACAACATCATCAACAACAAGAGCAACTAAAAGACCGCCACCAACAACAACAACATCAACAACATCATCAACAACAGGAGCAACTAAAAGACCGCTACCAACAACAACATCAACAACATCATCAACAACAAGAGCAACTAAAAGACCGCCACCAAAAACAACAACATCAACAACATCATCAACAACAAGAGCAACTAAAAGACCGCCACCAACAACAACAACATCAACAACATCATCAACAACAAGGGCAACTAAAAGACCTCCACCAACAACAACAACAACAGGAGCAACTAAAAGACCGCCACCAACAACAACAACAACATCAACAACATCATCAACAACAGGAGCAACTAAAAGACCGCCACCAACAACAACATCAACAACATCATCAACAACAAGAGCCACTAAAAGACCTCCACCAACAACAACAACATCAACAACATCATCAACAACAAGAGCAACTAAAAGACCTCCACCAACAACAACATCAACTACATCATCAATAACAGGAGCAACTAAAAGACCGCCACCAAAAACAACATCATCAACAACAAGAGCAACTAAAAGACCTCCACCAACAACAACATCAACTACATCATCAAAAACAAGAGCAACTAAAAGACCGCCACCAACAACAACAACATCAACAACATCATCAACAACAGGAGCAAATAAAAGACCGCCACCAACAACAACAACATCAACTACATCATCAACAACAGGAGCAACTAAAAGACCGCCACCAACAACAACATCAACTACAGCATCAACAACAAGAGCAACTAAAAGACCGCCACCAACAACAACAACATCAACTACATCATCAAAAACAAGAGCAACTAAAAGACCGCCACCAACAACATCATCAACAACATCATCAACAACAAGAGCAACTAAAAGACCGCCACCAACAACAACATCAACAAGATCATCAACAACAGGAGCAACTTAAGACCGCCACCAACAACAACATCAACGACATCATCAACAACAGGAGCAACTAAAAGACAGCCACCAACAACAACAACATCAACAACATCATCAACAACAGGAGCAACTAAAAGACATCCAACAACAACAACATCAACAACATCATCAAGAACAAGAGCAACTAAAAGACCGCCACCAACAACAACAACAACAACATCAACAACAGGAGCAACTAAAAGACCGCCACCAACAACAACAACAACATCATCAACAACAAGAGCAACTAAAAGACCGCCACCACCAACAACAACATCAACAAGATCATCAACAACAGGAGCAACTAAAAACCGCCACCAACAACAACATCATCAACAACAAGAGAAACTAAAAGTCCGCCACCAACAACAACATCAACAACATCATCAACAACAAGAGCAACTAAAAGACCGCCACCAACAACAACATCAACAAGATCATCAACAACAGGAGCAACTTAAGACCGCCACCAACAACAACATCAACGACATCATCAACAACAGGAGCAACTAAAAGACAGCCACCAACAACAACAACATCAACAACATCATCAACAACAAGAGCAACTAAAAGACCTCCACCAACAACAACAAAAAGAAGAGCAACTAAAAGACCACCACCAACAACAACATCAACAACATCATCAACAACAGGAGCAACTAAAAGACCGCCACCAAAAACAACATCAACTACATCATCAACAACAGGAGCAACTAAAATACCGCCACCAACAACAACAACATCAACTACATCATCAACAACAAGAGCAACTAAAAGACCTCCACCAACAACAACATCAACTACATCATCAACAACAAGAGCAACTAAAAGACCGCCACCAACAACAACAACATCAACTACATCATCAAAAACAAGAGCAACTAAAAGACCGCCACCAACAACAACATCAACAACATCATCGACAACAGGAGCAACTAAAAGACCGCCACAACCAACAACAACATCAACAAGATCATCAACAACAGGAGCAACTAAAAGACCGCCACCAACAACAACAACATCAACAACATCATCAACAACAGGAGCAACTAAAAGACCTCCACCAACAACAACATCAACAACATCATAAACAACAGGAGCAACTAAAAGACCGCCACCAACAACAACATCAACAACATCATCAACAACAAGAGCCACTAAAAGACCGCCACCAAAAACAACAACATCAACAACATCATCAACAACAAGAGCAACTAAAAGACCGCCACCAACAACAACAACATCAACAACATCATCAACAACAGGAGCAACTAAAAGACCTCCACAATCAACAACATCAACAACATCATAAACAACAGGAGCAACTAAAAGACCGCCACCAACAACAACAACATCAACAACATCATCAACAACATCATCAACAACAAGAGCAACTAAAAGACCGCCACCAACAACAACAACATCAACAACATCATCAACAACAGGAGCAACTAAAAGACCGCCACCAACAACAACAACATCAACAACATCATCAACAACAAGAGCAACTAAAAGACCGCCACCAACAACAACAACATCAACAACATCATCAACAACAGGAGCAACTAAAAGACCGCCACCAACAACAACAACAACATCAACAACATCATCAACAACAGGAGCAACTAAAAGACCGCTACCAACAACAACATCAACAACATCATCAACAACAAGAGCAACTAAAAGACGGCCACCAAAAACAACAACATCAACAACATCATCAACAACAAGAGCAACTAAAAGAACGCCACCAACAACAACAACATCAACAACATCATCAACAACAGGAGCAACAAAAAGCCCGCCACCAAAAACAACAACATCAACAACATCATCAACAACAAGAGCAACTATAAGACCGCCACCAACAACAACAACATCAACAACATCATCAACAACAGGAGCAACAAAAAGCCCGCCACCAAAAACAACAACATCAACAACATCATCAACAACAAGAGCAACTAAAAGACCGCCACCAACAACAACATCAACAACATCATCAACAACAAGAGCAACTAAAAGACCTCCACCAACAACAACAAAAACAAGAGCAACTAAAAGACCGCCACCAACAACAACATCAACAACATCATCAACAACAAGAGCAACTAAAAGACCTCCACCAACAACAACAACAAGAGCAACTAAAAGACCACCACCAACAACAACATCAACAACATCATCAACAACAGAGGCAACTAAAAGACCGCCACCAACAACAACACCAACTACATCATCAACAACAGGAGCAACTAAAATACCGCCACCAACAACAACAACATCAACAACATCATCAACACCAGGAGCAACTAAAAGACCTCCACCAACAACAACAACATCAACAACATCATCAACAACAGGAGCAACTTAAAGACCGCCACCAACAACAACAACATCAACAACATCATCAACACCAGGAGCAACTAAAAGACCTCCACCAACAACAACAACATCAACAACATCATCTACACCAGGAGCAACTAAAAGACCTCCACCAACAACAACAACATCAACAACATCATCAACAACAGGAGCAACTAAAAGACCTCCACCAACAACAACATCATCAACAACAGGAGCAACTAAAAGACCTCCACCAACAACAACAACATCAACAACATCATCAACAACAAGAGCAACTAAAAGACCTCCACCAACAACAACAACATCAACAACATCATCAACAACAGGAGCAACTAAAAGACCTCCACCAACAACAACAACATCAACAACATCATCAACAACAGGAGCAACTAAAAGACCACCACCAACAACAACATCAACAACATCATCAACAACAGGAGCAACTAAAAGACCTCCACCAACAACAACAACATCAACAACATCATCAACAACAGGAGCAACTAAAAGACCTCCACCAACAACAACATCATCAACAACAGGAGCAACTAAAAGACCTCCACCAACAACAACAACATCAACAACATCATCAACACCAGGAGCAACTAAAAGACCTCCACCAACAACAACAACATCAACAACATCATCAACAACAGGAGCAACTAAAAGACCTCCACCAACAACAGCAACATCAACAACATCATCAACAACAAGAGCAACTAAAAGACCTCCACCAACAACAACAACAAGAGCAACTAAAAGACCACCACCAACAACAACATCAACAACATCATCAACAACAGGAGCAACTAAAAGACCTCCACCAACAACAACAACAAGAGCAACTAAAAGACCACCACCAACAACAACATCAACAACATCATCAACAACAGGAGCAACTAAAAGACCTCCACCAACAACAACAACAAGAGCAACTAAAAGACCACCACCAACAACAACATCAACAACATCATCAACAACAGGAGCAACTAAAAGACCTCCACCAACAACAACAACATCAACAAAATCATCAACAACAGGAGCAACTAAAAGACCTCCACCAACAACAACATCATCAACAACAGGAGCAACTAAAAGACCTCCACCAACAACAACAACATCAACAACATCATCAACAACAAGAGCAACTAAAAGACCTCCACCAACAACAACAACAAGAGCAACTAAAAGACCACCACCAACAACAACATCAACAACATCATCAACAACAGGAGCAACTAAAAGACCTCCACCAACAACAACAACATCAACAACATCATCAACAACAAGAGCAACTAAAAGACCTCCACCAACAACAACAACAGGAGCAACTAAAAGACCTCCACCAACAACAACAACATCAACAACATCATCAACAACAAGAGCAACTAAAAGACCTCCACCAACAACAACAACAAGAGCAACTAAAAGACCACCACCAACAACAACATCAACAACATCATCAACAACAGGAGCAACTTAAAGACCTCCACCAACAACAACAACATCAACAACATCATCAACAACAAGAGCAACTAAAAGACCTCCACCAACAACAACAACATCAACAACATCATCAAAAACAAGAGCAACTAAAAGACCGCCACCAACAACAACATCAACTACATCATCAACAACAAGAGCAACTAAAAGACCTCCACCAACAACAACAACATCAACAACATCATCAACACCAGGAGCAACTAAAAGACCGCCACCAACAGCAACATCAACAACATCATCAACAACAAGAGCAACTAAAAGACCTCCACCAACAACAACAACATCAACAACATCATCAACAACAGGAGCAACTAAAAGACCTCCACCAACAACAACAACATCAACAACATCATCAACAACAAGAGCCACTAAAAGACCTCCACCAACAACAACAACATCAACAACATCATCAACAACAAGAGCAACTAAAAGACCTCCACCAACAACAACATCAACAACATCATCAACAACAAGAGCCACTAAAAGACCTCCACCAACAACAGCAACATCAACAACATCATCAACAACAAGAGCAACTAAAAGACCTCCACCAACAACAACAACATCAACAACATCATCAACAACAAGAGCAACTAAAAGACCTCCACCAACAACAACAACATCAACAACATCATCAACAACAGGAGCAACTAAAAGACCTCCACCAACAACAACAACATCAACAACATCATCAACAACAAGAGCAACTAAAAGACCTCCACCAACAACAACAACATCAACAACATCATCAACAACAAGAGCAACTAAAAGACCTCCACCAACAACAGCAACATCAACAACATCATCAACAACAAGAGCAACTAAAAGACCTCCACCAACAACAACAACATCAACAACATCATCAACAACAGGAGCAACTAAAAGACCTCCACCAACAACAACAACATCAACAACATCATCAACAACAGGAGCAACTAAAAGACCACCACCAACAACAACATCAACAACATCATCAACAACAGGAGCAACTAAAAGACCTCCACCAACAACAACAACATCAACAACATCATCAACAACAGGAGCAACTAAAAGACCTCCACCAACAACAACATCATCAACAACAGGAGCAACTAAAAGACCTCCACCAACAACAACAACATCAACAACATCATCAACACCAGGAGCAACTAAAAGACCTCCACCAACAACAACAACATCAACAACATCATCAACAACAGGAGCAACTAAAAGACCTCCACCAACAACAGCAACATCAACAACATCATCAACAACAAGAGCAACTAAAAGACCTCCACCAACAACAACAACAAGAGCAACTAAAAGACCACCACCAACAACAACATCAACAACATCATCAACAACAGGAGCAACTAAAAGACCTCCACCAACAACAACAACAAGAGCAACTAAAAGACCACCACCAACAACAACATCAACAACATCATCAACAACAGGAGCAACTAAAAGACCTCCACCAACAACAACAACAAGAGCAACTAAAAGACCACCACCAACAACAACATCAACAACATCATCAACAACAGGAGCAACTAAAAGACCTCCACCAACAACAACAACATCAACAAAATCATCAACAACAGGAGCAACTAAAAGACCTCCACCAACAACAACATCATCAACAACAGGAGCAACTAAAAGACCTCCACCAACAACAACAACATCAACAACATCATCAACAACAAGAGCAACTAAAAGACCTCCACCAACAACAACAACAAGAGCAACTAAAAGACCACCACCAACAACAACATCAACAACATCATCAACAACAGGAGCAACTAAAAGACCTCCACCAACAACAACAACATCAACAACATCATCAACAACAAGAGCAACTAAAAGACCTCCACCAACAACAACAACAGGAGCAACTAAAAGACCTCCACCAACAACAACAACATCAACAACATCATCAACAACAAGAGCAACTAAAAGACCTCCACCAACAACAACAACAAGAGCAACTAAAAGACCACCACCAACAACAACATCAACAACATCATCAACAACAGGAGCAACTTAAAGACCTCCACCAACAACAACAACATCAACAACATCATCAACAACAAGAGCAACTAAAAGACCTCCACCAACAACAACAACATCAACAACATCATCAAAAACAAGAGCAACTAAAAGACCGCCACCAACAACAACATCAACTACATCATCAACAACAAGAGCAACTAAAAGACCTCCACCAACAACAACAACATCAACAACATCATCAACACCAGGAGCAACTAAAAGACCGCCACCAACAGCAACATCAACAACATCATCAACAACAAGAGCAACTAAAAGACCTCCACCAACAACAACAACATCAACAACATCATCAACAACAGGAGCAACTAAAAGACCTCCACCAACAACAACAACATCAACAACATCATCAACAACAAGAGCCACTAAAAGACCTCCACCAACAACAACAACATCAACAACATCATCAACAACAAGAGCAACTAAAAGACCTCCACCAACAACAACATCAACAACATCATCAACAACAAGAGCCACTAAAAGACCTCCACCAACAACAGCAACATCAACAACATCATCAACAACAAGAGCAACTAAAAGACCTCCACCAACAACAACAACATCAACAACATCATCAACAACAAGAGCAACTAAAAGACCTCCACCAACAACAACAACATCAACAACATCATCAACAACAGGAGCAACTAAAAGACCTCCACCAACAACAACAACATCAACAACATCATCAACAACAAGAGCAACTAAAAGACCTCCACCAACAACAACAACATCAACAACATCATCAACAACAAGAGCAACTAAAAGACCTCCACCAACAACAGCAACATCAACAACATCATCAACAACAAGAGCAACTAAAAGACCTCCACCAACAACAACAACATCAACAACATCATCAACAACAGGAGCAACTAAAAGACCTCCACCAACAACAACATCAACAACATCATCAACAACAGGAGCAACTAAAAGACCTCCACCAACAACAACATCAACAACATCATCAACAACAGGAGCAACTAAAAGACCTCCACCAACAACAACATCAACAACATCATCAACAACAGGAGCAACTAAAAGACCGCCACCAACAACAACATCAACAACATCATCAACAACAGGAGCAACTAAAAGACCTCCACCAACAACAACAACATCAACAACATCATCAACAACAAGAGCAACTAAAAGACCTCCACCAACAACAACAACATCAACCACATCATCAACAACAGGAGCAACTAAAAGACCTCCACCAACAACAACAACATCAACCACATCATCAACAACAGGAGCAACTAAAAGACCTCCACCAACAACAACATCAACAACATCATCAACAACAGGAGCAACTAAAAGACCGCCACCAACAACAACAACAACAACATCATCAACAACAAGAGCCACTAAAAGACCGCCACCAACAACAACAACAACAACATCATCATCAACAAGACCCACTAAAAGACCGCCACCAACAACAACAACATCAACAACATCATCAACAACAGGAGCAACTAAAAGACCGCCACCAACAACAACATCAACAACATCATCATCAACAAGACCCACTAAAAGACCGCCACCACCAACAACATCAACAACATCATCATCAACAAGACCCACTAAAAGACCGCCACCAACAACAACAACATCAACAACATCATCAACAACAAGAGCAACTAAAAGACCTCCACCAACAACAACAACATCAACAACATCATCAACAACAAGAGCCACTAAAAGACCGCCACCACCAACAACAACATCAACAACATCATCATCAACAAGACCCACTAAAAGACCGCCACCAACAACAACATCAACAACATCATCAACAACAAGAGCCACTAAAAGACCGCCACCACCAACAACAACATCAACAACATCATCATCAACAAGACCCACTAAAAGACCGCCACCAACAACAACAACAACAACAACATCATCAACAACAGGAGCAACTAAAAGACCGCCACCAACAACAACATCAACAACATCATCAACAACAAGAGCCACTAAAAGACCGCCACCACCAACAACAACATCAACAACATCATCATCAACAAGACCCACTAAAAGACCGCCACCAACAACAACATCAACAACATCATCAACAACAAGAGCCACTAAAAGACCGCCACCACCAACAACAACATCAACAACATCATCATCAACAAGACCCACTAAAAGACCGCCACCAACAACAACAACATCAACAACATCATCAACAACAGGAGCAACTAAAAGACCGCCACCAACAACAACAACATCAACAACATCATCATCAACAAGACCCACTAAAAGACCGCCACCAACAACAACATCAACAACATCATCAACAACAAGAGCAACTAAAAGACCGCCACCACCAACAACAACATCAACAACATCATCAACAACAGGAGCAACTAAAAGACCTCCACCAACAACAACAACATCAACAACATCATCAACAACAGGAGCAACTAAAAGACCGCCACCAACAACAACAACATCAACAACATCATCAACAACAAGAGCCACTAAAAGACCGCCACCACCAACAACAACATCAACAACATCATCAACAACAGGAGCAACTAAAAGACCTCCACCAACAACAACATCAACAACATCATCAACAACAGGAGCAACTAAAAGACCGCCACCAACAACAACAACATCAACAACATCATCAACAACAAGAGCCACTAAAAGACCTCCACCAACAACAACATCAACAACATCATCAACAACAAGAGCAACTAAAAGACCGCCACCAACAACAACAACATCAACAACATCATCAACAACAAGAGCCACTAAAAGACCTCCACCAACAACAACATCAACAAAATCATCAACAACAGGAGCAACTAAAAGACCGCCACCAACAACAACAACATCAACAACATCATCAACAACAAGAGCTACTAAAAGACCGCCACCAACAACAACAACATCAACAACATCATCAACAACAGGAGCAACTAAAAGACCGCCACCAACAACAACAACATCAACAACATCATCAACAACAAGAGCCACTAAAAGACCGCCACCACCAACTCAACATCAACAACATCATCAACAACAGGAGCAACTAACAGACCGCCACCAACAACAACAACATCAACAACATCATCAACAACAGGAGCAACTAAAAGACCGCCACCAACAACAACAACATCAACAACATCATCAACAACAAGAGCAACTAAAAGACCGCCACCACCAACAACAACATCAACAACATCATCAACAACAGGAGCAACTAAAAGACCGCCACCAACAACAACAACATCAACAACATCATCAACAACAGGAGCAACTAACAGACCGCCACCAACAACAACAACATCAACAACATCATCAACAACAGGAGCAACTAAAAGACCGCCACCAACAACAACAACATCAACAACATCATCAACAACAAGAGCAACTAAAAGACCGCCACCACCAACAACAACATCAACAACATCATCAACAACAGGAGCAACTAAAAGACCGCCACCAACAACAACAACATCAACAACATCATCAACAACAAGAGCCACTAAAAGACCGCCACCACCAACAACAACATCAACAACATCATCAACAACAGGAGCAACTAACAGACCGCCACCAACAACAACAACATCAACAACATCATCAACAACAGGAGCAACTAAAAGACCGCCACCAACAACAACAACATCAACAACATCATCAACAACAAGAGCAACTAAAAGACCGCCACCACCAACAACAACATCAACAACATCATCAACAACAGGAGCAACTAACAGACCGCCACCAACAACAACAACATCAACAACATCATCAACAACAGGAGCAACTAAAAGACCGCCACCAACAACAACAACATCAACAACATCATCAACAACAAGAGCAACTAAAAGACCGCCACCACCAACAACAACATCAACAACATCATCAACAACAGGAGCAACTAAAAGACCGCCACCAACAACAACAACATCAACAACATCATCAACAACAAGAGCAACTAAAAGACCGCCACCACCAACAACAACATCAACAACATCATCAACAACAAGAGCAACTAAAAGACCGCCACCAACAACAACAACATCAACAACATCATCATCAACAACAACATCAACAAGACCGCCACCAACAACATCATCAACTACAACCACAGCAACTAAAATTACAACAGCACCACCACCAGCGGCAGCAGCAACAAGAACTACCAGTAACTCTCCAAATACCGGTCTCCCTCCGACAGGTTTGCGGTTTTACCCTTGGCCGTGGAAACTTCTGGTGTCCTCGGCCCTAGGGCTACCTCCCTACTCAACACCATAAGCGCTGAGCTGGCCAGCCGCAGGTTTGAGCCTCGCGAGTTGGAATGGCTTTTCATGCGCTTCTCCCTTGTTGTCTTCCGAGGAAACGCCTTCTCCATTCTGTCCGCCGGGGTTGTGGGGAGACCACCAATATGATTGAATCACTTGTCATTTTATCAGTCAACTGTTGCTGTGGACTATTTCATCCTCCACCTGCTTTCCTGTCGCCACAGTGCTGGCCGCCTTCCACGCCATGCTGCCCTCAACGATGTCATAAAGCATGGCTTGGACGCTGCAGGCTTCCCTTCCCAGATCGAGCCGGTGAGGTTGGACTGAGGGGACGGCAAAAGGCTAGATGGCATGACCATCTTCCCACTCCTCAGTGGCAAAACCTCTCGTCTGGGATTGCACCGACACTTTCTGTAGCCGCAACCTGGTGCAGTCTGGGACTAACCCAGGTTCTGTGCACGTCGGACTCAGGAGGCCAAACTCTCCAAATACCGGTCGCTCTCCGAAGGTTTGCAGTGGAGACTTCTGGTGTTCTAGGGATTTGAACTCAGACTGTAAAGGGACGTAACTATGTTAGAAAGCATGGCGTCCAACCCTCTACCGATACTGCCAATTCACCGCCCTGATAACTAAATAACATCAGTTTAAAGTAACAACAATAACCACGACAATATCAACAGCAATAACTAAGATAAATAAACATGAAAAACCGGAAAAAAAGTAGTAGTAGTAGTAGTAGTAGTAGTAGTAGTAGTAGTAGTAGTAGTAGCAGTAGCAGTAGTAGTAGTAGAAGTAGCAGCAGCAGCAGCAGCAGCAGCAGCAGTAGTAGTAGTAGTAGTAGTAGTAGTAGTAGTAGTAGTAGTAGTAGTAGTACGTCTCACCGCTACAAACAAAAACAACAGATTGCTGTTTCTTTGTCTACCTTTCTCTGTCTCTCTTTCTATCACTATTTCTCTTTATCTCTCTTTCATCCCCCCTCCCTCTCTCATTATATTTGTCACTCATAGAATTACCATACCATACAGCGACAACAGTTCCATTGCTACAATACATGTTCGCTGATTCTCACTGAAATGGAGAAAACGAAGGTCGCGTTTGTTTGACCTGCTAGAAATAGCAGTCAAATAATTTCTATTTCACCGGTGGTTTTAGAAGTGAGTGAGTATATATATATATATATATATATATATATACTCACTCATATATATATATATATATATATATATATATATATATATACTCACTCATATATATATATATATATAACAAATGAAATGTGGTAAGGAACCAGATGGACCATAACGCACCAGAGTACTCAATACTTAGGGTAGTAGAGTGGGAAATAGGGAAAAAAGTATGACCCGACGGCAGAGCTCAAGCCGTTTCGACGGCTATTTCTGGACTAAATCAGAATTTTTAGCCAGGCTAAAAATTCATACTTTTTCCTATATATATATATATATATATATATATATATATATATATATATATATATATAGGAAAAGAGTCAGGACCCCGATAGCTGAGCTCCGGCCGTTTCGACAGCTAGGTTCGGTTCCTTACCACACTTCCTTCGTTATATATATATTATATAATAAGAAATAGTCAACCATAAAAAAACGAAGGATTTGAACGCCCAAAGAATCATTTTTTTTCTTTGAAGGTGAACAAAAAGATGAAACAAAACAAAATACATTAGCTAATTAAACCTGGTGTAGGCCATTTCTTTGTTAATTGTGACAAAAATGGAGAGATAACCAAAAAAAAAAAATCCGCTAAATGACATTTGCCGAAGAAGGAATGCAGACTGGTCGAAACCAGGACTATATATTTGCGAATTGTTAAAATATTCGAACATGCTGCGTCTACACATAAATACACACATACATACATATATAAGTAAATACATACATACATGCATGGTGGCTGCCAACTCGTTTTCGAGTACGGCCACTACTTTATATCCATGTAGGAGAACTACCGATGCGCTGAACGAGTGTGACTTTTTAGTCCAACCAGCGACTTGAAAACTCTGGTACAAACACTAAACTTGTGACAATTATTGACACATAGTGCTGGGCCCGTGATACCATGTGACGACAAGTGCAGAGAGATCTCCAGATATAAAGCAATGCCTGTGCCGTGAAGCTTTTATAGTGAGCAAAGGCACTGCACAAAGCCAGTCCCACTCTCTTAACCAAGATAATATTTACCAAAAAGAAGAACAAGTCAACATCATTGGATACCATCAGAGTTGCAGGTGTTATATCAGAGTTTTCCTTCTCCTAGAATTCTGCCCCCTCGTTATCGAATAAGGCCATTGCACGATATACCATTATTAATAATTATTCATTAATTCTATCGTGCAATGCCTCTGCGTGAAGATATTTTTTAAAGTGAGGAAAGACTGTGCACTGAGCCAATCCCACTCTCTGAGCGACAGTAGCTATAAACCTGAAAAGAAGAAAAGATCAACATCATCGGTAACTACTGAGCCCAGGTTTTATATCGGAGTTATCCCAGTTTCCTGAGTTGCCTTCTCCTAGAAGAATGCCCTGACAAAGGCTAGGGGTCCTTCACTCCCAGTGGTTTAACTGCGCGGTACATGTGTATATACATATTTACACACTTTGGGATGGTCGTTGACTCTTATGAGTTCTTCCGCCTTTCGTCAGGTTTTGTTTTTTGTCCTGCAGGGTGTCCAAAATCACCCTCCTCACCAAGTAAACTTTGTGGGGTTGCCGGTCTAGTCGCCGACGACCCGACCATGCGACAGGTTGTACTGGGTTACATGTTACCAGTATCACTCAAGAGTGACCCGACATAACATACATACATATATACATCTACACATACACAGATAAATAAAGAAAATCATTCACACACATACATACACATATATGATGATAGCTTCCCCCTCGTTATCGAGTATGGCCATTGCACGATATGCCATTATTAATAATTATTAATTAATTCTATCGTGCAATGCCTGTGCGTGAAGATTTTTTTTAAGTGGGGAAAGACTGTGCACTGAGTCAATCCCACTCTATGAGCGACAGTAGCTATAACCCGAAAAGAAGAAAAGATCAACAACATATACACATACATACGGACATACATACATAAATACATACATACATAATACATACATACATATAAATACATAGATATATACATAGATACATACAAACACTGTACGATGCAGTTCGTAAAAAAGATAGCCCCGATAATAAACACATTAAAAGCTACAACAATGTGGAAGACATCCATGTACATAATATGAAAGAGTACTGGTGGAATGTTCCAGTAAAAACCCCAATAAAATGCAGACATAACAGACCAGATATTATGATATGGGACAGGGAGAAGAAAACATGCACAGTAGTGGAAATAGGCTGCCCAGCAGATGCCAATATAATATCAAAGATTAGTGAAAAGGAGAATATTTATGCAGAACTAATGAGAAATCTGCAGATACTCCACCCTGATTACACCTTCAGATTTATGCCTGTGATTATTGGGGCACTGGGATATGTTAGTAACTGCCTCAATACAAATCTTGAGAAGCTAGGCTTCACAGGAACAGAAAGAACACAACTAGTTAGGAAATTACAAGTACAATCCATTAATGGAACAGTAAAAATATGTAAAACATTCCAAAAATTTTGCATCTAATAACTGCATATACACATGTACAGATACAAAGCATATACACATGCACACATACAACTCAAAACATCCACATCCACACATACAATAACATCCATATCTACACATGCATACATACATATCTACCTAGTTGATGTTGTGTAAATTCCAATGAGAGAGTCTTGTGTCTATGTTAGAAACCGACTCTCTCTCTATTGGTAAAACTTTGTGAAATTATAAAACCAGAAGAATATACATACATACATACAAACATCCATTGCAGTTACATGTCCATAGACACGTCGACACAGAGAAAGACACAACAGGCGAACCATCGTACGTTCAATGATTTATCGTGTCCACTTAATAAAAGTAGACAGCCACTTATTAGTGTTGTGTCCTGCTGTTCAGTTCTTCAATTACTTCACGTTCTTCTGATCAAGGTCTTTGACCTCACTCAACTTAAGCAGCTTTTACTCAGAACAATCAAGCAATTTCTAGCCTCGTCTTAAAGATGTTGACATACTTCTCACATCGTTAGCACCAACCACTCCAGTCACATCACGTTTAATATTTCATTAAAACAAAGCTATATATATATATATATTTACTTACATGCATATCACCAGCTGGTGATATGCATGTAAGTAAATATTCTCTTTATCTGATATTTTGTAACTAACCTTACATAGATCGATATCGAAGTATAGTTACGATGTATTATCATCACCTAGAAACGATGGTAAAGCAGTGAAGTATATTTCTAATAACTTGATTTTTTATTTCATTGTTTTAACTTATGTCATGACTCTGTTTTCCTTTTAATGTTTTATTGTTTTCCGGGATTTATTTTAACCTACAATATTTTCAACATATGGATTACATTGAGTTCTTCATGTAGATTGGACCCTACAACTTACCATGGATATCTGTATATATATATATATATGTATATATTTATTAAAATAACAGATTAAGCAAAGAATCGGTGCTTTCACCCTTAACGGGATCTTCTGAAACTTATTTTAATAAATATTTGCTCTAGGGTTCTTATATATTTGATATATATTTATCCTTATCGAGCCATCATTTTAGTCTTCACATTTATTATTATTACTATATATATATATATATATATATATATATATATATATATATATATATATATAAGCAAATAACTGATTGAAGGAGTTACAAGCCGTTAAAACAAGTTCTTTATATAAATCTTACATAATATTATTATATATATAATCTTTTAAAAACGGACACACACCGTTCAATATCGGCAGACCCTTCAGAGCAGAGGTCGTCAACCCTTCGGACCTCACGGACCACTGAATTCATAATTTTAAATCCCGCGGATCACTAATATGAATTTACAAACATAAATATATTTGTAAAATGATTGTTTCTGATCAATGAGTTAAAGACATCTGTCAAATCAATTAGTGGTGAAGGTGGTGTATATATATATAGATACACACACACATACACACACACACACATATATATATTGAGTTAGTGTGAAAGACTAAAGGTCATTATTTTCGCAAAAAACATTTTTTATTGCAGATGGTAAGATATTTTTCCGTAAAAATTTGATTGTATTGTTTTGTTTCCACTTATGTATTTTTTGAAAATGTTATTTAGTCATTATAAAAATTAAATGATAGCATTCTATATGTAGGTGGGACCCCTTCATCTGGCAACTAATATTTTTAGACCTAGTCCGCCACTGCGTGTGTGTGTATATATATATTGTAAGTTTGAATCTAACTGACACGCAAAAACATATATATAGGAATAAGGTAAGCCCAAATCATAGTAGATTCAAATATCACAGAGAGAAAGAAAGAGAGAGAGGGGGAGGGGGGGGGGGGGCAACAGAAATGAAACATGGATTACAGGTTAAAATATAGTCTAGATAGATGAGAAAGAAAACGAGGATGTAGTTTATAGAACACCCAAATGATTTAGAAGTCGACCTTAAATAGGAGCAATAACATTAAGAAAGACATGAACGACACCACAACACTTTGTTTTGAAAATTTGAAAGTAGGTTTATAAGTATGATTTTTATAAGATTTTCGTAGCTGTCTCAGTGGCCTAGCGGTTGGTACTAGAGACGGTGAAGACTCTGGCCTTGGGTTCAATCCTGGTCAAGAGGTACATGTAACCTTTTCCAGTTTTTATTTTAAAACTAATAGAAAAAAACTGAAAAGGTTCACAGGAAACCCTACTCCCGACCAGGATCGAACCTCAGATCAGGATCACCACCGTCTATGATTCCTCCAACTAGGCAACCGAGACAGCTACAAAAGTGCAATGAAAATTCAACATCAAAGTTAAAGGAATGTGTCGTTCATGGCTTTCTTAGAGCTATTAGTAATATTTAGGGTCGACTTCTGGTCATTATAGGCGGTGGAGTGGCAGTATCAGTAGAGAGTCAGACACCATGCTTTCCAGCATAGTTACGTCCCTTTACGATCTGAGTTCAAATCCCGCCGAGGTTAACTTTGCCTTTCATCCTTACGGGTCGATAAAGTAATGTACTGGGTAATTGCTGGCCTTGTGCCAAAAGTAGAAACAATTATAAAAAATTTGATTGCGCTGTTTTGTTTCCACTTATGTATTTTTCGGAAATGTTATTTATTCATATTAGGGTCGACTTCTGGTCATTATAGGCGGTGGAGTGGCAGTATCGGTAGAGGGTCGGACGCCATGCTATGCAGCACAGTTACGTCCCTTTACGGACTGAGTTCAAATCCCGCCGAGGTTAACTTTGCCTTTCATCCTTACGGGGTCGATAAAATAAAGTACCAGTAATACACTGGAGTAATTGCTGGCCTTGTGCCAAATGTAGAAACAGTTATTTATTCATTATAAAAATCAAATGATAGCATTCTATATATAGGTGGGGCCCCTTCGTCTCCTGGCAACCAATATTTTTAGACCCAGTCCGCCACTTTATATATATATATATATATATATATATATATATATATATATATATATATATATATATATTAATGTGTGTGTGTGTGTGTGTGTGTGTGTGTGTGAGTGTATGTGTGTGTGTGTGTGTGTGTGTTTGCGTGTGTCTCCGTATCTGTGTTTATGTTTGAAGTTGGACACACACATATGTATAATTAAATTCAATAATATTAATGAAGAACTACACATTACAATAACATACATACATACTTACACACAGACACACACAAACATCTATACGCATCCGCATTTCACACAAACGTTCACACATATTGCTTGACGCAACATACATATATTCATACATTGCAGACAGACAAACAGACATACAGACAAAGTTTTAATGAATTATATGCGGAATCGAACTGCCTGTAGCCACCCACACTTACTTTCTACTCATTCATATTCGTGTAACCTAACAAAAGTGATATTCTGATTTTACCAATAAACACGGCATCACTTGCCAATAACAGAAAACCGTCAGTGACTACGTGACAATCTTCGCGTCGTTCTTTTAGTATTCCAAGACGCACTGTAAAATATACGTCGTGGGAGAATTAGCTAGTTTTCTAAGATTTATGTCTCAGCTTTGAAAAAGACTTTGTTTTATAGGATTGGTTCTGGTGTCTTTAGAGTAAATGTAGGTGGAGAATTGGTAGAGTCATTAAAACTTTGGATGGAATGCTTTGTAGTATTCGTTTCAGCTTTCTACTGCGCTCTGAATTCAGATCTCGCTGAGGTCAACTTAAAGCGGTGAATCTATAGGATAGAATGCTTTGCGGTATTTGTTCCGGGTTGCTGTTACGTTCTGAGATCAAATCCCATCGAGGTCAGTTTTATCTTTCATCCTTTCGGGTAGACAAATCAACCTCCAATCCAATATCAGGGTAGATTCTTCCTTTAATTCTCTTTATCACTTCCAGAGGTGAACTAGCTGAT
>OZ024742.1:36228472-36262591 GCA_964016885.1 Eledone cirrhosa | reverse complement strand
TATCGAGTATGGCCATTGCACGAGGAGAAAAAGAAAAAAAATTAATTAATAAATAAAAAATAAAATTAAAATTAAAATAAATATATATATATATATATGCATATACACATACATATATACACACACATATATATACACACACACATATACATTAATAACAATAATAATAATAATAATAATAACAACAACAACAATATGCATATATACAATACATACATATGCATACATACATACATATGCATATATATATATATATATATATATATAGCCGTGTAAGTGCATGTGGGTTTCGGTAGGAACCATTCAGGTGATCTTTTGTATTTGACATTCCTTCGAATGACATGCAATACTGGCTTTCAGCTTCATTCTGACAGTTTCACAACCAACTACGCTCGATTACGAAACTATAAATTAGATGACATAATCAAAGCTCATCATCATCATCATCATCATTTCATTTTATGTCCGTTTTTCCCTGCTTGCAAGGGTGGGACGGGGACTGATTCTGGCTTGATTTCTACAGCTGGATGCCCTTCCTAACACCAACCTCATTTACAGTGAGGGCTGGGTGCTTTTTTACCGTGGCACCTCCACGACCACTTTACAGTGTGGGCTGGGTGCTTTTTTACCGTGGCACCTCCACGGCCACTTTACAGTGAGTGCTGGGTGCTTTTTTGCCGTGGCACCTCCACGGCCACTTTACAGTGTGGGCTGGGTGCTTTTTTGCCGTGGCACCTCCACGGCCACTTTACAGTGAGTGCTGGGTGCTTTTTTACCGTGGCACCTCCACGACCACTTTACAGTGAGTGCTGGGTGCTTTTTTGCCGTGGCACCTCCACGGCCACTTTACAGTGAGTGCTGGGTGTTTTTTTGCCGTGGCACCTCCACGGCCACTTTGCAGGGGAGTTCGTCGCTGAAGTTCAGGATATCATCAACAATGAACCTAGCAAGTTGATGCGTGCCATTGCAAGGGAGAAAGGCGTGGATGGAAGGCTCATTAGGCTGGTGGTACATGAAGACATTCGCTACGTTTCATACAAGATGAGGAAAGGACAATTTCTGTCAAAGGCGATGCAAGAAAAGCGACTGAAGCACGCAAAGAAGTTGATCAACAAGTTGAAACACCCACTGGAGCCAGACATGCTGTGGTTTTTCTCCGACGAGAAAAACTTCTGCCAAGACCAGAAGATCAACTCCCAGAACAACAGGTGGCTCGCTGTCTCAGCCAAAGACCTGCCCAGAGTCATGCAGACAAAGTTTCCAGCGACAACATTGGTCTTAGGTGTCGTCAGCAGTCAAGGTGACGTCATGCCACCTCACTTCTTCCCTGAGAGCCTCAAGCTGAACACCGATGGCTACATCCGCGTTCTGAGCGAGGTAGTAAAGCCCTGGATCGACCAGGTAGCTGCAGGTAGGCCGTACGTGTGGCAGCAAGGCTCAGCGCCCTGCCATACCAGCCGAAAGACCGAAGCCTGGCTGTCAGAGAACTTTGTCGACTACACTTCACCTGACATCTGGCCTCGCAGCTCGCCTGACTGCAACCCCCTCGACTTCTTTGTGTGGGGCGCAGTGGAACGAGACACCAACAGATCTAGCTGCAATACGAAAGACGATCTGAAGGCCAGGATCACAAGTGCCTTTAGGGGCCTAAGTCGGGGGACAGTGACGAAGGCCTGTAGCCGGTTCCGAGGCCGCCTTGAGGCCGTCATCAAAAGCAATGGCGGGTTTATCGAGTGAGATCGAAAGAACAAGTCATGAAGACAAACTGACCCAAGTTTGATAAATATATCTTAAAAAATAAAACTACGGTGTTACTTTTTCCTAGACAGTAATCCTGCGAACAAATATCGTCCGCACCCTCTCTCGTGTGTTTTCTTCTCTATATTATATTTGAAGAGCCCAGGAAAAAGAATCCTGGGCTCTTCAAATATAATATAGAGAAGAAAAGACACGAGAGAGAGTGTGTGTTTATCAAGTTACAGGGAATACCACTAGCGTATGGAACTTATAAACTAAGAAAGGTGAGGTAGATACATTATAATTAAAAAGGTAAATTAAAATGAACTGACAACGCCTCCGTCACTTTTGCTCTCCCAATCTCTCGCTATTGTGAGCAAATGGGGGCCCATGCAACACGGCGAAAATAAAGGAGATATTATTCAGAATTGTACCAACGAGGGTATTTTGGATTGAAAAAGTTTTTTAGCAAAAAAAAAAAAAAAGAAAGTGAGAAATATAAAAGAAGTATAACAAACAAACGTATTAAAGGACCATATAAGGAAAGGAAGTATGGGTTACGATGTTAATAGCGTAACTATTTTTGTGTTTAAATCGTAATATATTGGTGTTGTTGTGGTGGTCTTAATTGTTGGCGTTGCTCTTTGTTTCTATTTACCTTGTACTCATTGATAAGATAACTCTAATGTTTACTAACATAGTTCTTTGGGTTGCTTTGCCATAGCCTGTCTGTTTAGCTGTCTGTCATCTGATCTATCAACCTAGAAACATACATACATGCCTATCTATCTATCTGTTTACATGTAACAATTCACATTCATTGTACTATTAATTATTTACAAGACAGAGTCTCATTCTCAATATATATATATATATATACAAAATATATATATATATATATATATATATATATATACAGTATATATATATATATATATATATATATATATATATATATATATATATATATATATATATATATATATATATATATATATATATATATATACAGTATATATATATATATATATATATATATATTGTTATACTTTGGGAGGGTCATGTTGCCAATAAGAAACACACGCACCAGTTGCTTTCACTTCAATTTATTATAATAAATTTATAATAAATTTATAAATTTATAAATTTCTGGTTGGTTGGTTGGTTCCACAACCAGATAGTTGTTTATATATAGTCATAGTTCTTTCGTCACACACTCTGTGACCTCTTCAGTGACTGGGGATTCCTTTCTTTGTTTCTGTGCCTCTCCTTTGTTCTGTCCTACGCCATTTTGTTTCTGTGTGTGTGTTGTGTGCTCAGTCTGCGCATGTGCCACATCCGGGTGTCTGTGTGTGTTTATGTTCATTTATTTATTTGTTTATTTACATGTTACTGGTTGGTTGTTTGTTCTATGTGTGTGTGTGTTTTCATTTTGTCCTTAATTGTAAGTTGTGATGTTGCTGTTCCACTCATATTTTCTATTTAATTTTGGTTGTAATTCTTTTATGTTTATTGCCTCTGTAATTTGTCTAAACATTGCATCTTTTCTGTGTGTAGATTCTATTTTTATTTCTATGTTCTCTAATTTACCCTTGTGTTCTATTTTAGCATGTTGGTAGAGTACAGATGATTCTTTACTATCTTGAAGGTCTCGCCAGTGTTCATTTATCCGTTCCCCTACACTACGAGCTGTCTCACCTATGTACACTATATTTTTGTCTCTACATTGTCCTTCAGTACATCTTATGCTATACACTACATTTCTAGTTTTACAGTTAATATGGGGGCTTATTTTACAGGTTATACATTTCTTATCTATACATGAGGGTCTTTGGAAAGGGTATATCTTGCTAATAAGTGTTTTTACAGAGGTACCTGGTCTTTCTACTATCTTAATATTGAGTTTATGTTTATTTAGGGCCCTTCTAAATTTGTAAGCTAATTCACCTCTAGGGGTTGTATCGATGAACATTACACTCTGGTATTTATTGCTATCATACCATGAGTTTATTCTATTAGCCTTGTTCCTAGTTCTTTCTATTCTATTCCAAAATTTGCTCCTATACAAGGGGCAGGTCCCATTTATGTCATTATTTACCATTTTTTCCCATTTAGTTCTGGCTCCTCTATACACTCTGATTTTATCTCTCTGATTGTAGCCAGAGAACTGCATACGGTGGATGAAGTGTTGTATGTGTCTCTCTAGTTCTTCGGGGTTGCACATGCGGGACACGTTTCTCATCACCCGTACCAAATCCGCAATCAGTATGTTGATTTTGGTATGGTCCGAAACGGCCGAGTTTCGGTGGATCAGATGTTTGAAAGTCATGGGTTTGGCATAATGGGAATGGAGGATTTGTTTTTTGTTATTAATGGTATCTAACCAGAGCTCTGTGTCTAGTACAGGTAATCGATGGTTGGGGTGTTTACTTGGGTAGTCTATAGTAACTCTAATGCTCTGGTGGATGGAGTTAGCTATTTGCATGAATAAGTTAGCTATGTCGCCTGCAATGCTAACACCAATGGCTGCTCCTTCCTCCTGGGCATATGTTTTTCCATTAAATTTGAACATATGTTCCTTAAGGGTTAGTTTTATGCTGGGCCCTACCGCATGTGCACATGCAGCATAAAACTAACCCTTAAGGAACATATGTTCAAATTTAATGGAAAAACATATGCCCAAGAGGAAGGAGCAGACATTGGTGTTAGCATTGCAGGCGACATAGCTAACTTATTCATGGTATGGTGGGACAGTAGACTTAAACTTAAACTTAAAGAACAATTAGAAGACCCCTTAACCCTGATAATGTACTCCCGCTACGTTGATGATATAAACATCGTAGTTAAGACACCCCCACTAGAGAACAGTCAGGAACTAGAGAAAAACACAATGGAAAACATCCAGCAAATAAATTTATTATAATAAATTGAAGTGAAAGCAACTGGTGCGTGTATTTCTTATTGGCAACATGATCCTCCCAAAGTATAACAATATCGGTTTCAACACACGATTTCAGATAAAGAATCTTGCTAAACAAATTCAGAAACGAAATATATATATATAAATACCGTAAACTCTTGGTAGATTTATCTACATATATATATATATATATATATACATTTGTGACCTTGGACCGATGTTATATATATATATACATAAATATGTGTGTGTGTCTGTATAATAATGGTTTCTGTTTTAGGCACAAAGCCAAAATATTTTGCGGGGGAGGGGAAAGTCGATTAAATCGACACCAGTGCATTACTGGTACTTTAGTTTATCGACCTCATGCGGATGAAAGGCAAAACTCACCTCGGCGAGATTTGAACTCAGAGAATAAAGGGCCGTAACTCTATGCTGCAAAGGATGGCGTCCGACCCTCTACCGATACTGCCAATCCACCTTAGTGGGTAATAATTGTTTCTATTTTTAGGCACAAGGCCAGTAAATATCCAGTACATTACTGGTACTTTATTTTATCGACCCCGTAAGGATGAAAGGCAAAGTTAACCTCGGCGGGATTTGAACTCAGATCATGTCTAAATATATTTACAAATATATAACTGTGTGTGAATGTGCTGGAGGTCTTAATCCAGCTTGTCTCTCTTCAGTTGCAAAACAACAGGTGAGAATATTTTGAATAAACAAACATATGCATCTAAGATATGCAACAACATCAAGTACATATACAGATACACACACACATGCACACACACACACGCGCGCGTGCACACACATACACATATATATTTATTACACGTATATATATTCATATATATATATATATATATATATATATAAACGGAAAAAATGAAACGAAATTTCATTTCCCACTCTTAGTACGGCTGTTACTTAAATATAGGTATGTACACGTACATACATATATGTATACAGACGTACAGTAGTATGTACATATATATACATACTATTGTACGTCTGTATACATATATGTATGTACGTGTACATACTTATATATATATATAAATATATATATAAATGCAAGTCTGAAGAACTATTAGATAAGATATATACAATATTTCTTCTCCCATTCCGTATAAATTAACCACATAAAAAATCATTTAAACGAGGCCATAAGTTTAAAATGTAATTATGAAGAAATAATAGACAAATGACACAGACTATCTTCCGCGATGCACAGTCATATGACATTTATTTAATTATTTCTTTTAGCCCGTAGAAATTGACTAGATATAAATGAAGTATTTCTAGGAAGGGTAAAGGAAAAGAAAGTGCTCTATGTAGGCTACAGAGCTTTTTAGTTATGTAATAAACAACATAAGATAATTATTTCATTTACCAGTGGTTTCTTGAAGACATATTTATGTCTGTCTTCAAGAAACTACTGGTAAATGAAATAATTATCTTATGTTGTTTATTACATAACTATATATACATATTATATATATATATATATATATATATATATATATATATATATATATATATATATACATATTATATTTATATTATAAATATATATAATACATATATATATATATAATACATATTATACATATAATTATATATATACATATATACACACACATATATATATATATATATATATATATATATATATATATATATATATATATATATATATATATATATATAGGTATGTATATATATATAATTATATATATATATATATAATATGTATTATATATATGTATTTTATATATTTATAATATGAATATAATATGTATATATATATATTATAAATATATATAATTTATAATATAAATATATGTATATATATATATAAATATATATATAATTATATATATATATATATATATACATATATATATATATTTATATACATATTATATATATATTATAAATATATATAACAAATATATATATATATATAATACATATATATATATATATATAATTATATATATATAATTATATATATATATATATATACATTCATACATATATATATATACATATATATATATAAATATATGTATGAGTGGTGTGTGTGTGTGTGTGTGTGTGTGTGTGTGTGTGTGTGTGTGTGTGTGTGTGTGTTTATATATATAAATAAATATTTGACACCTCAGCAAAATCCTGAATAGCAAGTATGTATGTCTACACATAAATATTTTTATATAAGTATATATATATATATATATATATGTGTGTGTGTATGTGTGTGTATGTGTGTGTATGTGTGTGTATAGACTGTTTTTACGTACATATCTCGGTGTGTATGAAATTCTGTACTTATCTATCAACAAGTAGAAACATTAGCATGGAATTCCTGCAATGCTGTAAACAAGTACACAATACAAAAGTGATATTTATGAAGATGACACCAATATGTGCAGTCTCTCTCTCTCTCTCTCTCTCTCTCTCTCTCTCTCTCTCTCTCTCTCTCTCTCTCTCTCTCTCTCTCTCTCTCTCTCTCTCTCTTTCTCTCTCTCTTTCTCCCCCTCCTCTCAATATATAGGCTCATATTTAGCTCACTTAACAATTTCCGCAGCAATCAATTTCTCTCTGCGTACCGTCATACTAGATACAAACTGACTATATATATATATTCGTTTCTAATTTTGGCACAAGGCCAGCAATTAAATCAGTGTATTACTGGTACTTTATTTTATCGACCCCGTAAGGACGAAAGGCAAAGTTAACCTCGGCAGGATTTGAACTCAGACCATAAAGAGCCGTAACTCTTTGCTGCAAAGCATGGCGTCCGACCTTCTATAATATAGAATTTTCTGAACTTAATGTTTGAGTTTCCTGTGCTCCCGAAGAAGGATTAATATCCGATATGTTGAACTTTTATTTTCCTCTGTTTCAAGCTTGAAACTAATACCACTATTGTTATTGTATCTTTGTGTATGTCCGCTTTTGAACTACACACACACCCACCCAAACACCCACACACACACATATATATATATATACACTTAATACATTAACAGAGAAAGCTATTAGCGATACTCCGACCAACTCCCATCTCACTTGCAGTAATTGGACCAATGATTCGATTGCACATGATCCCACACCACACATTCACCTTTGGACTATCTCGGTGAAGTTCCCTAGTCACATGGGGTGTTCTGATCCCCAGATTCTCACATGTGTGTGTTCAGTTTCCCTGAAACATGAAAGGTTGCTTCATCACTAAAACAAACTCGGTCCATTTTTCTTCAACGAGACATCAATTACTGCAAATGTTTACCTTGACCTTCATGACGATTGGGACACGAACCTGCCTCGATATCTCATCTGATAATCGAATTTATATGTGCAAAAACACATTCCAATGGTTATTATGATTGTACGGATTGGCAGTATCGCCAATAACCTAAGTATATTCCCAATTATACGTTTGGGGTGCTAACTATATTGTATTATGTGGATAGTCGGCTGTATTATTTTATATGAGACATAATTAAATAAATCTCACTTTCCATACGATCGTTTCATTACAAGGTGGGAGAAAAATGTCCAAGTTATGTAGAAGCTTGCATATGATCAACAGATTTACGTGCAAGTGGGCTCTTATAACTCTTCAGTGGAATGCCCAAGCAATATCAATATAAAAAACTACATCGATATTAATATTCAGCGATATTCACCGTCAGTGCTAAATTCAATAAGACAGCCGAGACGAGAATATTTATAAGAGGTCTGTTACCCTTGACGATAAGCCGATGGCCTCGAGAAAACAATTCCTCTAGATGACTTGGTGTCACGACTCCGAAAACAAAATAAGTAAATATCTGAGGCCAAAGGTCAGCGTGAGTGGTCGCAATGACTTATTTAGCCAACTAGGGAACAAAAGTTCAAATATGTCTGCCTAGCTTCGTTACACACCTCACATGCGCGCGCGCGCGCACACACACACACATACATACACACACGCACACGCACACACAAAGACACAGACACAGACACACACACACATATATATATATGTGTGTAGATATATATATATACATATTAGGTAAGTCCGTAACCACAGTTAAAGGCGATTCGCTGTTTGCAGCATCTAAAGCTGTTACAATTGTCCGTCCATGTTGATTTTATTTCAGGGTTAAGGTGGCTGTAGTGTACAGATCGTAAATAAAAGTAAATAGGATCGAAGTCAATGTTGCACCATTTATATAAAATTTATTGGCATATTACAATCGTTATAGTACCGATCAGCATAGGCTACAATCATTTTTTTTACTTTTGGCACAAGGCCAGCAATTATCCCAGTACATTACTGGTACTTTATTTTATCGACCTGTAAGGATGAAAGGCAAAGTTGACCTCGGCGAGATTTGAACTTAGACCATAAAGGGCCGTAACCTTTTGCTGCAAAGCATGGCGTCAGACCCTCTACCGATACTGCCAATCCGTACAATCATAATAACCATTGGAATGTGTTTTTGCACATATAAATTCGATTATCAGATGAGATATCGAGGCAGGTTCGTGTCCCGATCGTCATAAAGGTCAAGGTAAACATTTGCAGTAATTGATGTCTCGTTGAAGAAAGATGGACCGAGTTTGTTTTAGTGATGAAGCAACCTTTCATGTTTCAGGGAAACTGAACACACACATGTGAGAATCTGGGGATCAGAACACCCCCATATGACTAGGGAACTTCACCGAGATAGTCCAAAGGTGAATGTGTGGTGTGGGATCATGTGCAATCGAATCATTGGTCCAATTACTGCAAATGTTTGCCTTGACCTTTTGACTGAATATGTGGCACCACAACTAGATGACCTTCAACCAACCATCACTTTCCAGCAAGATGCTGCACCACCACATTTGGGGACTGCTTCTTCATGGGTTCCTAAATCAAACGTTTCCAGACCGGTGGATTGGAAAGGATGATCGAATTCCCTGGTCACCTCCTTCACCAGATATCACTCCCCTGGACTTCTTTCTATGGGGTTATGTTAAATATATCGTGTATCGAACAAAGATACGAGACATCATTGATCTAAAACAAGAACAACAAGAACAAGAACAACAATAACCACAACAAAAACAAAAAACAAAAACAAAAAACGTAACAACGCAGGTACCAACCACAATAGTAGAAATAGCAGTAACAACAACAATAATAATGAAGAGAACAACAACAACAATAATACTTTCAACAATCATAATAATAATTGTTTCTACTTTAGGCACAAGGCCAGCAATTACTCAGTGCATTACTGGTACTTTATTTTATCGACCCCGTAAGGATGAAAGGCAAAGTCAACCTCGGCGGGATTTGAACTCAGATCGTAATAATAATAATAATTGTTTCTACTTTTGGCACAAGGCCAACAATTACCCAGTGTAAGGATCAACAACAGCCATAATGACAATAATAATAGTGCACATAACTATAACGGTAGATTTAATGACAACCCCTTAGAGAACCTGTTCTTCAACCCAGCTGACAAAACATACAAGATGAACAAAATTTATCCCACTAAATTACCTTTTAATAAAAGAGTTTGTATACCACAACACATAGATGACGAAACAGAGGCACAGTTTACCATAGCTAGAAATAAACTTAGACAGGTAGAAGACCAATATACTAAGAGACAAAGCTGACCAGAGATTCAACAACTTGGAAGAAGACTTGTAGAAGGCCTACTTAGCCTCAAGTAGCGCACAAGGGATGGTGAGGTAGTGTGTCTACCCACAGATACGTCTGGTAGGATGTCAATAGACAGCATGCCGAACTATATCAAGGCTATGCAACCCCACATCATCAACACGAGCGAAACAACACAACAAACACATGAGGAGGTAGAAAAGATCCTCAACGCTCACATGATGATGTGGACCGACATTCTAAAGCCAAGTAGATGCACAGCCAACAACTTCCAAGCGTCTAACAGCTACATACCACCCTTGTATGGGCTCTGCAAAGACCATAAGACAACCAACAACCCGACAGCAGGATCACCAACAAGACCAGTATGCGGAGCCAACATTGCTAGCAACTAGAGGATCTCCTACTTCCTCTCTATGGTTATACGCCCCACAATTAAGATTTCCCCAGATATATGTGACAGCACAGAAGACCTCGTCAGCAGAATCAATGAATGCAACAACAACAAAAACATAACTAACTGCATAATAGGCATTATGGATGTAGTATCTCTGTACCCATCCATTAACATTGAATTTGCTGTGGAAAAATGTGTGGAAATAATCAGCGAGAGCGAAGTGGAGTTCTGCGACGTCGACACAGATGAACTGGGCCTCCTACTTAGACTTACTTATGGCACCGAGTACCTAGATAACCATGACCTTAGCTGTTTTCTGCCCCAGTAGACCTATAAGAGGTAGACTCCCCCCCCCCCACCATAACCTCAATGGCTAAAAAGACTCCCATGGGAAGATGGATTGGATGGACCAAAGCCATACGGACACCCAAAAACAATGATCAGGTGAGAAAATGGGCGCACATGCAATAGGGGCTAGTATTTAAAACTACCCTAAAGGGCCATATGTTTAAATTTAACGAGAAGATCTAGAACCAGAATGAGGGAGCAGCCATTGGCGTCAGCATAACTGGCGATGTTGCCAATCTATTTACGGTATGGTGGGAGAGGAGACTCAGAGAACTCACATGTACTCTCGTTACGTAGGCGATATTAATATAGTAATAAGAACACCCCCACAAGAGAGTACTAATAAACCTGAATTAGAAAATAGCACAATGGAGAGCATCCAGCTGATAGTTAACTCCATACACCAGAGTATAACTGTAACTGTTGATTACCCTTCTAAACACCCTAACAATAGACTACCAGTGTTAGACACGGAACTCTGGATAAACACTATAGACGAGAGGGCCCAAATTCTCCACTCACACTACGCTAAACCCATGGCCTCCAAATACCTGATACTCAAAATCTCAGCAATGTCCAATAATGCTAAGTTTAATATTCTGATCATGGCAAGAGTGAAGAACGTGTCCCGCATGTGCGATCCAACTGAAATGGAAAGACACATCCAACACTTCAATCGCATGCAGTTCTCTAGCTACAACGAAAGAGACAGAATCAGAGTATACAAAGGAGCCACGGAGAAATATAAGACCCTCATAGAAATCGATATGAAAGGAATTTTCTCATTATACAGGAGCAAATCATGGAATAGCTTAGATAGGACTAAACATAAGATAGGGAAGGCCACTTCATGGTACGACAACCAAAGATACCAGAGTGTCAAGTTCGTGGATGCTACCTCTGGAGAGAAATTAGCTAACCAATGTAGAAAGGCCCCCAAGAAAGACCCATTTAAAGATTAAAGTGGTAGAAAAGCTAGGAACTACCATAAAATCCCTGATCAGCAAGACATACTCCTTTAAGAAAACCCACTGTACAAATAAGAAATGTGTTATATGTAAAATGAACCCCCAGATAAACTGTAAAGCTAGAAGTGTAGTCTATAGCATAAGATATACAGAGGGTACTTGCAGAAACATGACAACGACATACATAGTTGAGACAGCTTGAAGCATAGGAGAAAGAATAGACCAACACTGGGGGGAACTAAAATGACAAAAAAAAATAAAACGGTTCAGTACTAGACAACATAGAAATTAAGTATAGACAACATAGAAATTAAAATAATATCTAAGCATAGAAATTACTCTACAGGTAGGCAAATCAGAGAAGCAACTGAGATAGAACTAAGAAGACCAAAGTTAAACAGAAAAATGAATGGAATAACAACAACCATACCCAAACAAACAATACTAACTTAAGGGAAATATAAATAAATAAATAAATAAATTCACAAGTACAATAACAACAAACACATATAAACACACACTAGTGAACAAAGATAGAATACAAACACAAAAACACATACACTCAAACACGAACACACGCATGCGCAGAGACAGAGACAAGAATAAATAAATAAATAAATAAAATAAAAATGGTGTAGACATTACAATACAATAGGAGGAAACATAATAGTACCACTGATGATGTTGCAGATGTGCAACGAAAGAACTTTGATAGACTATATATATATATTTATATCTGTATTTTTAACCGCTGGTCAATCAATGATAAACATTGATTTCCAAATAAATTAACTATGGAGATATAAAAGATACAGAAGCGAAAACGAACCAAACAGTGAGTGCGTTCTGTTATTATTTCTGCCAATATTACAACAATATGACCCTCCACAAGTATAACTATATATAATGTAATTCCTATGCTGTAAACACTTGGAGTAATAATAAATCAGGAAAGAAGAGTGATACGGTTTGCTATACAAAAAGGTGTTTAACCTTTTTTGTATAGCAAATCGTGTCACTCTTCTTTCCTGATTTATTATTACTCCAAGTGTTTACAGCATAGGAATTACAGCGTACTCGCAGCATCAATATGGAAACGCCTTGTTGAGTCAAACTTAGCCAAGCGTTGATATCATCCACTACCCGGAGTTCCATAACTGGACCACACCTAAGTGGACTGCATATAACTATTATTTGTTACCCTGTATATATATATATATATATATATATATATATATATATATATATATATATATATATATATATATATATATATGTATAGTTATACTTGGGGAGGGTCATATTGTTGTAATATTACCAGAAATAATAACAGAACACACTCACTGTTTGGTTGGTTTTCCCTTCTGTATCTTTTATATCTCCATAGTTAATTTATATATATATATATAGATATATAGAGATATATATATAGAGAGAGAGAGGGTGTGTCAAATGTCTGCACGTCATTGTCGTTTTCTCTTTCTGTCTCACTTCTCCTGCGACAGATGTAACAGAGAAGAATTAGAAGTGAATATTAAAAAAAAAAAGAACAAAAACAGTGAGATGGATAAAGTGGAAAATTGATGATGGTGCATAAATAAATATATGAAACAAAATGGCCGCAACACATTCCTCTTCCTCCTAACACTACCATATCATGCCTCTCTCAGAAACGTAATGAATAAAATATCACATGATAATCTTAGGCTGGTAGGATTGTAGGATGGTAGGATTATAGAAATATAGAAAGATAGATAGAACAGAACAGATCGACCGATGTCGTTGGTTATCGGAAGACATAAGAAGCAAGGAAGAAAGGAAAGGAAGCATGGAAGTGACAGTTGGTAAGATAGATAGATATTTAGATAGATAGACAGACCAACAGCCATATAGATGCATGGATAGATCAATAGATAGCTTGATTGTTGATGCATAGATAGAAAGAAATAAAGTGAGGGAGTAGATAATATAGAAAATGGACATATGTATGTGTGTGTGTACGTGTGTGTGTACGCGCGCTCGCGATGTGTGCGTGTGTGCATGTATATATATATATATATATATATATATATAACGGGAGAGAGAGAGAGAGAGAAAGAAAGAAAGAGAGAGAGAAAGAAAGAAAGAGAAAGAAAGAGAGAGAAAGAAAGAGAGAGAAAGAAAGAGAGAGAAAGAAAGAGAGAGAAGATAGATAGATAGATAGAGAGAGAGAGAGAGAGAGAGAGAGAGAGAGAGAGAGAGAGAGAGTGAGCGAGGAGGGAGAACATTCAAGTAAGAAAATAGAAAAGAATATGATTCGATTAGACTACATACGACAGGAGGAGAAGGAGAGAAAAACAAAGGAAAGAAGGAAGAAATGAAGAAGGAAAGACAACAAAGAACGGAAGAATCAGACACGGGAAAGAGGGGAAGCTGAGAAAGAAGGAAAACAAAATAAAATAAAATAAAAAATGAAACAAACAATCAAATAAAAGATATAAAGATTGGAAGAAAACAAATAAAAATATGATGAAACACTAGCCAGAACCGGAAACAACGACATATAAACTGACCGGAAACGACGCCATAGAAGAAACTATCGTTATTTCTTGACTGATAATTGAAATAGGAGACATTTTTGTTGTTTTCTTCTGTTTTTGTTTGTTTTAGTTATTCTCTCCATTTTTCTTATAATACTTTAAGTGTAATTTGCTCTATCTTTTGTTTAACTGTGTCTTGTTGATGTTGCTGTTGTTAGCTGTGTCTTTCTTGTTTCTACCCTCTATCTCATTTACTTTGATTTGAGCAGTTGTTGTTCAGTCGTATAGAGACCTCCTTGTTCCAATGTTGCTGCTGTTGTTGCTGTTGTTAGGTGTCTCTTTCTTTCACTCTCTCTCTCTCGCTCATTTATTTTGAATTGTATTGTTGTTGCTGTTGTTATCACGTCTTCAACCATATATATAGGCCTGATTCCCAAAACAACATACTACAAATGTGCTAGTATATCCATCTTCTCTCTTCTTGCAACATTCAATGCAACCGGCCATCACACTCAACACGCCAAACATACTACATCACAATACACTGAAATCATACCAACTGAATGTGTTGCTATTTGTAACACCTCTACAACGTTCACAATGTATAGAAGACATAGTAAAGAAAACAAAGCGACGTTCAAACATATTTAGAACAACTACATGCACCACATTTTTGTCAACAGAAGCAATGATATACAAACAAATTTAGATCAGCCATATGGTACAACATTTGGTCAAAAGAAAAAAACAGCTATGTTCTACAAATATACATAGAGCAATCACAGGTACCATATTTGGTCATCAGAAACATACAACAACACTGGTGTACAAACAATATATTTCATTCGTCAGATATTATATCAGTTCGCCAGAAGCCCTTAATAAAGTAGAAATAACATAATATAAAGTTACTTTGTTTCCTCATAGATCGTTCGCCAGAGACAACCTACACAACGAAACAAAAATAGTAATATTTTAAACTATCAAAATATTTCGACATGCAATAATTCTTTCTACTTTTGGCACAAGGCCAGCTATTACCCCAGTGCATTACTGGTACTTTATTTTATCGACCCCGTAAGGATGAAAGGCAAAGTTAACCTCGGCGGGATTTGAACTCAGAATGGCAAGGGCCGTAACTCAATACTGGAAAGCATGGTGTCCGATCCTCCACCGATACTGCCAATAATGGACTCTATCTATTGTCGCATAAAACTCCAAACACTACAATCCCAGCTATTACATGGGATTATATCATTTCTAAACACTTATTCAACACCTCAGAACACGACTAAAGAAAGGAAAAGGGTCCTCACCGGTAATGACTAGCCATGGGCTTTGCACCCATGGCTAATTGACCATGGGTTTGCTTTCCTGAGGCACAATCCTGGGCAGGGTGTTTTATTATTTTGGAAGACCAGCAGTCATAGAAACACATCTTTCCTGTCTATGCTATCAATGTTGACCAAGAGAAAGGCAAGGGACGATACAGTTTGGAATTAGTCTCGTCGCAATTCATTTTTTCCAGTTAAGTGAAATAAAGAGTCTTACTCAAAGACACAATGAGCCGCTCCTGCGGAAATAGAACTAACGACGTTACGACCCCAGCATCTTAGCCACTAAGCCATGTATCTTCACAAGAATTCGACTACAACATCATCAAAGCTTTAGGCCTAATTTTTAGTGGTAGACTTACCACCACCATATGGCTCCTGAACACCTTTAGTGAATCATGTCACCTACTATGTGTCAAATTCGGTGAGTCTCTTTGTCATTAGATTTCTTATTGTTGGTTATCGTAGTAATTATTACCTGCAGTGAAGCTCCGGGCTGCATTTCTACAAAGACAGCACACGCACCGATATACAATATAACTCAGATATGAGGATATATGTATATTTAATTTTATTATATATGCCTCGGAATGTTTTATTTTCTATTCGGTTAGACTGCATACACGCGCGCACACACGCGCGCACACACGCACACACACACACACACACACACACACACACACACACACACACACACACACACACACACACACACACACACACACACACACACACACACACACACACACACACACACACACACACACACACACACACACACACACACACACACACACATATATATATATTTATATATATTTATATACTTTACCTGATTGTCTCAAGTATTATAGTTATTATAATCAATTATTATGATTATTCGTGTCTTGGGACGCGCATATTTCGTATATTTGTGTAATATTGCCAGAATTAATAACAGAACACACTCACTGTTTGGTTGGTTTTCGCTTTTCGCTTCTGTGTCTTTTATATCGGTAATCTAATTTATTCGGTCCTCAATTGTGTTTGTGTCTATATTGTATCTGTATTATTTTTGACCGTCGGTCAGTCAATGGAAACATTGAGGACCGAATAAATTAGATTACCGATATAAAAGACACAGAAGCGAAAAGCGAAAACCAACCAAACAGTGAGTGTGTTCTGTTATTAATTCTGGCAATATTACACAAATATGACCCTCCCCAAGTATAACAATATTTGTTTCGACACACGATTTCATATAAAAAACCTCGCAAAACTATATATATATATATATATATATATATATATATATATATATATATAGTAACAATAATAAATGTGAAGACTAAAATCCAAAGATGGCTCGGTAAGGATAAATATATATCAAATATACAAGAACCCTAGAGCAAATATTTATTAAAATAACATATTAAAGTTAAGCAAAGAATCGCTGCTTTCACCCTTAACAGGATCTTCTGAAGATGCCATTAACTTTAATCTCTTATTTTAATATATATATATATATATATATGTAGCAGTGGCCTCCCTTGTTGTGACTCACAACCCCAATAGATTAACAACATCTAGACGGGAAGTAGAACCCTTTCTGTAACTTCCGGTCAGAACCCTATAAAACTAACAACTTTAAGTTCTCTGCCTCTCATTTGCCCTTCCGGCGCCTGGCCTTCGCCAGGCGTCTCGCGTTTGCTTGGCAATCAAAACGGTAACTCCTAACTTTGCTTCATTCTTTCATCTATTTCATTGACATGTCAACTATACTGTTAGATTGTTAATTAAATATTATACACCCAAACCATGTCTCTTTGTTACATTCATACAACCCAGTACACCGCTATATTGGTAACCCTGACGTGATACGAACACGCAGCCGTTCATCGCCATAAGTGGTCACCCCGAAAAAAGAAAAAGATAGCAGAATCTGGTGTTGTGTGAGTAGCATTACGAATACACAGCAAATTTATTGGCAAACTATGAAAATACTCAGTAAAAGAAACGAACACACCACGCACATGTGAAATTTTCGCACAGACAGACTTTTCTCTCACGCATCAACTAACTGTCGCATTTCACGATATATATATATGTTTCTCGTTTCTTACAACGAACACTTTCAAAACAAAAAAAAAGAAGAAAAAAAAAGAAATTTGATATTCTTTAAAAAACATTTCAACAGGAACATTTATTTTCGATGAACCATTGCCTTTTTTTTTTCATCGTTTTCTTCATCGTTCAAGTTTTTTTTTTTTTCCAAAAGTTCACACCAATAATTATGCTAAGTGAAGCCTTTCTTTTTCATCATTGTCACTTTCACACTTGCACTATCGTTTTATCGCGCGTTAGAAATATTATTTTTTAAACCTAACTTAACCTTGTATTGGCACGTGTAGGCAGCACAAATTCTCGACTCACAGAGATATCTCGACTCACAGAGATAGCCGCACGCCAGAGATAACGTTTCTCGCCAAGGATTCTTCAGCCTTAAGCCATATTCTCCTATTTGCCGGTTTAAAAATTTACCACGTAAATTTGCCGTTGAAAACTGCACATTTATTCAGAATGCTTATTTCTTTGGTCGCTAGCCTCTTGACCCTTCCAGGTCAACGCATTCTCAACATCGACCATCAACTTCGGCTGTTATTTCTAGCACTTTGCGCAACTCATTTTTTCTGAAAAAAATTTTTTTTACTGTGAATTTAAACACCGAATACGCTCCCAACTCCTCCAACCGTAATCTTCTTTGACCATCAATACTTTTATATACAATATGCCTAAACTCTCATTTCTTTTCTTAAAAGACATTTGATACCTTATCCACTGATGGCCTAATTATTCATCTACTACCACCAAACTTAAGGATTTATACTGCCCCCTTCCATTCTTAACAATGGTCAATTTCAACCTGGTTATAAAACCTTACTTATTCATATGTATGTTTGTTTTTGTATTCTTCAATAAACAAAACTCATTATTTCTGAAGATGGCAGGTAGTGAAAACGTATGTATTCTTTTCTTACTATGATATTTTGTAATATGTTTTACATAGATCAATAATTAAATGAACATGCAGAAGACTACCTCCCAGAAACGATCGTAAAATAATGTGTTTTACTATGAATTAACAGTTTTGTGTTTAATTTCATTGTTTTAATATTTCTATTTTGACTCTGTATCCAATTGTATTATATCGTTGATAAAAAAATGTTTGTGTTTTAAATTTTGCTTCACGACATCTACATACGGATTACATTGAGTTCTTTATACGGTTTAGACCCTACCGTTGATGGTAGATTTATCTGTATATATATATATATATATATATATATATATATATAGTAACAATAATAAATGTGAAGACTAAAATCCAAAGATGGCTCGGTAAGGATAAATATATATCAAATATATAAGAACCCTAGAGCAAATATTTATTAAAATAACAGATTAAAGTTAAGCAAAGAATCGCTGCTTTCACCCTTAACAGGATCTTCTGAAGATCCCGTTAACTTTAATCTGTTATTTTAATATATATATATATATATATATATATAAACATGAGAAGAAAGAAGAATACTGCGTGGTTGCACATGGGTTACATATGATAAAAATAGTCCTTCGTCAGTGATTTTCCAACCATCATTGGTATTTCATCGCATTAAAAATCATATACCTCAGGTTGGTGCGAGCAATAACTAAAACAAGTTATTGGGACGAGTAATTCGTGAAAAACGAGGGGGACAAGTAAACAACATAAAAGGATAAAAGCAAACCAAAGATAGGAAAATAAACAAGCAACATGGTTGTCCGGTCAGCATAAACTGGGTGGATTTCATGAGCGAGAGAGGTACAGACCGTCCGATGTGAGTGAGATGTAAACAAGAAGAGACCCACTACAAGCCAAACGGGAGGAAGTGAGAAGGGGAGAAACAGAAAGTGAGTGAGTGGAAGTGTGAGGAAGAGGTCAGTCGAGAGAAAGTGTAACTGACAAAGGGGGCGAAAGAAGGTGAGAGAAACAGAGAGAGCGGGGAAGCAGTAAGAGAGAAATAGGCAAACGCAACCGAGGTAAATATATATAAAAAAAACATGAGAAGAAAGAAGAATACTGCGTGGTTGCACATGGGTTACATATGATAAAAATAGTCCTTCGTCAGTGATTTTCCAACCATCATTGGTATTTCATCGCATTAAAAATCATATACCTCAGGTTGGTGCGAGCAATAACTAAAAAAAGTTATTGGGACCAGTAATTCGCGTAAAGCGAGGGGGACAAGTAAACAACATAAAAGGATAAAAGCAAACCATAGATAGGAAAATAAACAAGCAACATGGTTGTCCGTGTGTGTATGTGTGTGTGTGTGTATGTGTGTATGTGTGTATGTGTGTGTGTATGTGTGTGTGTGTATGTGTGTGTGTATATGTGTGTATGTGTGTGTGTGTGTATGCGTGTGTCTGTTGGACTTTGTTTCTATCTCTTCTTTTCAGTTGCAGCAACCGAAAATTAGTTAAAAGGACAGCATCAAGAACAACCTCAAAGACCTGGCATTTGATATAGACAGCTGGGAGGAGATAGCTCTAAATAGGGTTGAATGGAGAAAGCGTATAAATGGCAGTTGCAAAACCTTTGAGGAATGCCGCCTAGAATATAAATAACTAAAACGTCAGCTCCAGAAGGGTTATGCTCACAGTCTTGATTAAGACATCAATAGTTGGACATGCAAATTCTGTCAGAGTACTCCTCTCAAAGGTGGTATTGCTGGGCAATTTCCCTGGGTGTGAATTTTTGATTATCGTATGTATGTATGTATGTTTTGTTTTTGATAAAGGGCGGAATAACTCATAAGAGTCAACGGCCATCCAAATGTGTGTAAATATGTATATACACATGTACCGCGCGGTTAAACCACTGGGAGTGAAGGACCCCTAGCCTTTGTCATGGCATTCTTCTAGGCGAAAGCAACTCAGGAAACTGAGATAACTCCGATATAAAACCTGCGGCTCAGTAGTTACCGATGATGTTGATCTTTTCTTCTTTTCGGGTTATAGCTACTGTCGCTCAGAGAGTGGGATTGGCTCAGTGCGCAGTCTTTCCTCACCTTAAAAAATATCTTCATGCACAAGCATTGCGTGATAGAATTAATTAATAATTATTAATGATGGTATATCGTGCAATGGCCATACTCGATAACGAGGGGGCAGCCATCATCATCATGTATGTATGTATGTATGTATGTATGTATGTATGTATGTATGTATGTATGTATGTATGTATGTATGTATGTATGTATGTATGTCAGGTCACCAGTTGGTGCTACTGGTAACATGTATCCCAGTACAACCTGTCTCATGGTCGGGTCGTTGGCGACTAAACTGGCAACCCTACCAAGGTTTCTTGGTGAGGAGGGTGACTTTGGACATCCTGCAGGACTAAAAACAAAACCTGTCAAAGGGCAAGGGAGCTCTTAAGACTCAATAGCCATCCAAAATCACTGGGAGAGATGACCCCTTAGCCTTTGTCAAGGCAGAATTCTAGGAGAAGGAAAACTCTGATATAACACCTGCAACCCTGATGGTATCCAATGATGTTGACTTGTTCTTCTTTTTGGTAAATATCATCTTGGTTAAGAGAGTGGGACTGGCTTTGTGCAGTGCCTTTGCTCACTATAAAAGCTTCACAGCACAGGCATTGCTTTATATCTGGAGATCTCTCTGCACTTGTCATCACATGGTATCATGGGCCCAGCACTATGTGTCAATAATTGTCATAAGTGTAGTGTTTGTACCAGAGTTTTCAAGTCGCTGGCTGGACTAAAAAGTCACACTCGTTCAGCGCATCGGTAGGGGTTCTCCTACATGGATATAAAGTAGTGGCCGTACTCGAAAACGAGTTGGCAGCCACCATGTATGTATGTATGTATGTATGTATGTCAGGTCACCAGTTGGTGCTACTGGTAACATGTATCCCAGTACAACCTGTCTCATGGTCGGGTCGTTGGCGACTAAACTGGCAACCCTACCAAGGTTTCTTGGTGAGGAGGGTGACTTTGGACATCCTGCAGGACTAAAAACAAAACCTGTCAAAGGGCAAGGGAGCTCTTAAGACTCAATAGCCATCCAAAATCACTGGGAGAGATGACCCCTTAGCCTTTGTCAAGGCAGAATTCTAGGAGAAGGAAAACTCTGATATAACACCTGCAACCCTGATGGTATCCAATGATGTTGAATTGTTCTTCTTTTTGGTAAATATCATCTTGGTTAAGAGAGTGGGACTGGCTTTGTGCAGTGCCTTTGCTCACTATAAAAGCTTCACAGCACAGGCATTGCTTTATATCTGGAGATCTCTCTGCACTTGTCATCACATGGTATCATGGGCCCAGCACTATGTGTCAATAATTGTCATAAGTGTAGTGTTTGTACCAGAGTTTTCAAGTCGCTGGCTGGACTAAAAAGTCACATTCGTTCAGCGCATCGGTAGGGGTTCTCCTACATGGATATAAAGTAGTGGCCGTACTCGAAAACGAGTTGGCAGCCACCATCTATGTATGTATGTATGTATGTATGTATGTATGTATGTATGTATGTATGTATGTATGTATGTGTGTGTGTGTGTATGTATGTATGCATTTATGTATGTAAAGAATGTATGTGTACGTCAGTGTGCATATGTGTTCCTGTGATTCAGTTAGTGGTATATGCATGCGGGATGTGTGTACAAGTGCCAAATATATGATGAACAGGTGACTTATTAAATGTGAAAGTGTGATGACATCAATATATTTGCACCAATAGTGAGAGAGCAGCTGAAAGTGGTTCTACACCGACAGCAGCAGCATTAGCAATGGTAACAATAGCAGAAACACAAACCGTTTAAACAGTGTTTTGTTAGAATGGTAAGCCTAGAAGGAGACCATTAAGCAACCAAAGGAAAAGAAAGAATCCAATCGTCAGCCTTGGCCAAGGGAGCTAAGTTTTCATTGATCTTTCCATTGGTGATACTACCTACACACAGAGCTATATACGAAGATGTGGCGTATACACACACACACACGATACACATATGGAGTAGACAGTGGTAAGAAACTCTCAGGCGAAGTAGATACCAGAGGGTCTTTAAAGAAGAAACCCCACTCAAGCAAGTTTCGGTCCTTAATTTCTTACACTCTAAACGGGCCAGGCTGCATCCAGGTCATGACCCCTGGGTGCGCTTCTGATAACATTTAGAGACTAGGATAACGGAGACTTGTATATTTAAACCATATGGAGATTTTGTTGACTGTATCTAGCTACAACTCATCTCCGTTGCCTCTGCTTTCAAACATATATCTACAAGTTTTCTTGAGTTAAGAAAAATAACGTTGGTATTCATGGTAACAGTGAAACCTCAACAGTGTCACCGCCGCCGCCAATTATAATCACGACTTAGCGTGCGTTAAGATACAAACTCGATGCCCTCAAAAGTGCTAAATATGAAGTAGATATGACATATATACACACACGGAAGATATATAAAGAATGTATGACAAAATGTGCTGCAGCTGATAGAGGAGAGAGCGGATTTTGATATTAAAGCAGGCGTGTGTTATTGCTATATGTTGATTGAACGCGTGTCGCTCACTTGTTTTAGTCGTACCTCCTTTAATGCAGGAGAGAGAGGGACGTCAAATAATGAAGCAGTATATGTTTATTGCTTAATTCCATCTTTGGCTTTTAGCAATCTATTTAATTTTACGTGTGCTGACTTTCTCTTAAATTCTCACTTCTTCATTCTTTCTATTTTCCGTCACATTCCGTCGTAGTGAAGACGATAACGCACGAGGACAACCATAGTCACAGATTGACAAACAGACAAACAAACATAAAAAGAAATGAATATATGTACAAGTATGAGGAAAACCTATTCCTGAGTCGATAGTGCATAGGAAACGAAGAAACGAACTAATATATATATATATATATATATATATATATATATATATATATATGTATATATATATATATGTGTGTGTGTGTGTGTGTGTGTGTGTGTGTGTGTGTGTGTGTGTGTGTGTGTGTGTGTGTGTGTGTGTGTGTGTGTGTGTGTGAATGTGTGTGTGTGTGTATGTGAATGTGTCTGTCGACACCTGGAATATAGCTTCTGAGAAATTTGAAGATAATGATAGGCACCCAATATTTTGAACTGGTTTATAGAATTCTCTTGGCCTTTGTCACTCTAAGTAGAACTTTAAAGAATTAGCTTTTAAAGAATTTCCCTTTTCTTTAAATCCATCAACCATGACCGACCCCCCAACGATCTTATCGACACCTGAAATATAGGCATTGTTAGCTTAAGAGAAACTTAAAAATAAGGAGTGGCACCCATTCTGAACTTGCTTATAGAATCCTTTCTGCCTTTGTCACTCTAAATATAAATTATAGCTTTAAAGAATTAGCTTTTAATGAATTCCCTTTTCTATCAACCAATGACCTCTACCCATCCCACTCCCCACCCTCTCCTACCACCTGAAAAGAGCTATAAATACCACATTTATTTTTGGAAAACCAGATTCCTGATGATTTCTAAAGAATGAAACAGTTCTAGTCCTCTAGAATCTCATCTCTCTCTCTCTCTCTCTCTCTCTCTCTCTCTCTCTCTCTCTCTCTCTCTCTCTCTCTCTCTCTCTCTCTCTCTATATATATATATATATATATATATATATATATATAACGGCGATGAATTAGTTTTCCGAGTTTTTTTCATATGAAATCGTGACAAGACTAAATAAAAATGGCGTAGACATACAATGCAACGGGAGGAAACAATAGCACCACTGACGATGTTGCAGATGTGCAACGAAAGATTTCTGATAAACTATATATATGTGTTTGTGTCTATATTGTGTCTGTATTATTTTTGACCGTCGGTCAGTCAATGGCAACATTGAGGACCGAATAAATTAGATTACCGATATAAAAGACACAGAAGCGAGAAGCGAAAACCAACCAAACAGTGAGTGTGTTCTGTTATTAATTCTGGCAATATTACACAAATATGACCCTCCCCAAGTATAACAATATATATATATATATATATATATATTAGTTCGTTACTTCCCACTCTCATGTGTCTGCCTATCTATCTGTTCTGTTGTTTTCTCACACACTCACATCATACTAACAGAAAGATTTATTTTTTTATGTTGCACGATCCAGCGTTTTAAAATAGTACTCTCAATTAAATCGTGCGAAACCATTTTGGTTTGAGAGCTGATGAGGGTAAAGATGTCACTTCTATGCGCCAACACACTTCTCCTTGTCCTCCTCGACTCTTTTCTGCATTTCATCTTCTGTTACCGACCACGTGAGTTATCTCTCTGCCGACAACTGGCCAATAATCTCTGTCCTCTGAGGCATTTTTGCCTATCGCTGTCGTTGACAGCATTAGGCTATGAATTCAAATATACTCTCGCTTCGCCTTGAGACCAGACAACACTGTTTATTCATTATATATATGGCTGAATGAGGTTTCGCAAAACATCTCGTGAGAAAAATTTGACAAGAAAAGGAAGAAAATACATGCTTACATTTCAAAAAATATATAAATCGTGTGTGTGTGTGTGTGTGTGTGTGTGTGTGTGTGTGTGTGTGTGTGTGTGCGCGTGTGTGCGTGTGTGTGTGTGTCTGTAATTGGAAAGAGCCTAGCCACTATATGGCGGCGTTCCAGTATAGCTTAAACTCCATGCTTTGAACAAGAGTAGATATGTATATAATTATGTATGTATATATATATATATATATATATATAGGAAAAGGTTCAGGACCCCGACGGCAGACCTCAAGCCGTTTCGACGGCTATTTCTAGACAGTCCTGAACCTTTTCCTATTACCCACTCTACTATCGAGTACTCTGGTGCGTTATGGTCCACCTGGTTCCTTACCACACTTCCTTCATTATATATATATATATATGAGGGACTTATTTTATTACATGTTACCATGTGCTACCTGCAGTATTTTTCTCTATATTTTAATACATATATTTACCACTGCGATTCTGTGTTTTTTTCTCTCTCTCTTACTGTTCCCCCATTCTCTCTGTTTCTCCCCCTCTGTCTTGTCCGTTAACTCTTCCTCACACTTTCACTCACTCACTGTTTTTCTCCCTCTTCTCTTCATTTCATCCTGCACTCACGAACGCTATTTTTTCTCTCTCTGCTCAATAGCCTTCGTTCGTGTTGGTACTATTCTCTAAGCGCTCATATATTCACCTAGCTTATGCTAAACAGAATCATTTTTGAAGCTTGTTTCTCCCCTACGGTATGCTATATTTTCTGTTGTTTTCCTGTCTCACTCGCTTTACGCGTTTTAATTGTCCTAATAACTTATTTTGGTTATTATTGCACCGAAGTGAGATATATGATTTTTAATGCAATGAAATATCTATGATCTTCGGCAAATCACTGATGAGGGACTTATTTTATTACATGTTACCATGTGCTACCTGCAGTATTTTTCTCTATATTTTAATACATATATTTACCACTGCGATTCTGTGTTTTTTTCTCTCTCTCTTACTGTTCCCCCATTCTCTCTGTTTCTCCCCCTCTGTCTTGTCCGTTAACTCTTCCTCACACTTTCACTCACTCACTGTTTTTCTCCCTCTTCTCTTCATTTCATCCTGTACTCACGAACGCTATTTTTTCTCTCTCTGCTCAATAGCCTTCGTTCGTGTTGGTACTATTCTCTAAGCGCTCATATATTCACCTAGCTTATGCTAAACAGAATCATTTTTGAAGCTTGTTTCTCCCCTACGGTATGCTATATTTTCTGTTGTTTTCCTGTCTCACTCGCTTTACGCGTTTTAATTGTCCTAATAACTTATTTTGGTTATTATTGCACCGAAGTGAGATATATGATTTTTAATGCAATGAAATATCTATGATCTTCGGCAAATCACTGATGAGGGACTTATTTTATTACATGTTACCATGTGCTACCTGCAGTATTTTTCTCTATATTTTAATACATATATTTACCACTGCGATTCTGTGTTTTTTTCTCTCTCTCTTACTGTTCCCCCATTCTCTCTGTTTCTCCCCCTCTGTCTTGTCCGTTAACTCTTCCTCACACTTTCACTCACTCACTGTTTTTCTCCCTCTTCTCTTCATTTCATCTTGCACTCACGAACGCTATTTTTTCTCTCTCTGCTCAATAGCCTTCGTTCGTGTTGGTACTATTCTCTAAGCGCTCATATATTCACCTAGCTTATGCTAAACAGAATAATTTTTGAAGCTTGTTTCTCCCCTACGGTATGCTATATTTTCTGTTGTTCTCCTGTCTCACTCGCTTTACGCGTTTTAATTGTCCTAATAACTTATTTTGGTTATTATTGCACCGAAGTGAGATATATGATTTTTAATGCAATGAAATATCTATGATCTTCGGCAAATCACTGATGAGGGACTTATTTTATTATATATATATATATATATATATATATCAAATGATAAACTAATATATTCCTTCATTGTACTGTGCTGGTTTGTTTGTTGTTTCCGTTTACTTTTTTGCATATATACACACACGCGCGCGCTCACACACACATATATATATACATGTGTGTGTGTGTGTGTGATTGTGTGTGAGTGTGTTTGTGGATGTTTGGAAGTTTGTGCGTGTGTGTATGTTTCTCATTTGTATTTATTTAAGTATCTTTGTTTATTGCTAATTAAACACACGCAATTACATGCATACATACATTCAGACACACACCATCATATATACATAATATATATACACCCTCATACACGTGTCTAGAGTCATATATATGTGTAAATGTGTGTGGTGTGTACATATGTAAGTGCATGTGTTTACGTGCTTTGTGTATGTGTACATGTGTCAGTTTGAAATGCCTATCTATAATTACCATTTTGTACAGACATTCTTATTAGCCACTTATAAACCGCATTCAATAGACAAACCAAATCTGCTTCCCTTCACGTGATTCAAACGCCACGTGAGATATCGACTGTTTAATGAAAGTTTGGCTCAAGTATTACTATGCTAGAACGCTCCCCGGGGGTATTTTCTTTCATTAAACATATTGTTTATATCCATTATCAGCACCACTACATTATCACTATTTTTACCAGATTAGCGCGAAAATAATTGCACTTTTAATCATTAAATTATTTAATCATTTTATTACTAAATAGCTTAAAACCGCCTCTAATTTTTCAATATATAACATTTTATTTTAAAACTCACCATTGTATTTTAGACAGGTCCTAGCTCTAATATCTTTTCAATCCTTAGCTTTCCCGTATAGGCTTTTTTAGTTTTCAGACATGCCTTCTGTTTTTTATTCTAATCTGTATAGTGTGTTAAGTCAAGGCTGCGAATTATCAGAGCCATTAGAACGGCGGATCAAATGCTTTGAACTAGCTCTTGAAAATCTTTATATAATCTTTATAAAATCTTTGTGTTCATTCTGATTGCTTTCATTGGCACACAGCCGGTCATTGTAAGGCTATTATGTGTCAATTTAACCTTTTTGATATGAAACAACCTGAAACTGCCCGTTCTTCTATAATATAAAATGGCGCATCTTAAAGTGTATATATATATGTGTGTGTATATATATATATATATATATATATATATATATATATATATATATATATATATATATATATTTAACATCTTCCTAGCGGGTCCGGGTATGCATTTTACATTCATTTAATTTATTGAATTATTGATATTTTTTATCTGAGTGTCCCGAATCTTCCGTTATCGTAATTTTTCGATCGTGCGGTTGATTATAGACTTGTTCTATGTGTGACGGTATTTTAACGATAGTTATAGCTCTGATTTATCTAAATCAGCTAGCACTCTGCCGCTCATATCGAATTTTGTTTATCGTGAACTCGTACACCGACTTTTCGATACTCGATCATTCTAATATATTTAGCTCTGGACATAGCTATCCACCAGTTAATTTTATTGTTCATTTTTTGTCGATTCTATTGAGTGATGAATAGCTCCTGTTTATTTTAACATGTCTATTGAGCACTTTTATTCGATATGTGTATTTCCACATTTTCTTGAATAGTTTTCGCGGATGTAGAGGTTATCTCCCTTGCCGAATTCAATGTGCGTATTTAGCCTGGGTTAAGCCATTTTATCCGTTCGGACGAAGTTCGTTGAAGAAGTAAATTTCCTGTCCGCTGAATTCTAGAAGTCTTATATATTTATATGTGAGCTGATAGAGAACAGTTTAAGGATTTACAGAAACCCAAGAAGCTAGATTTAACATCTTCCTAGCGGGTCCGGGTATGCATTTTACATTCATTTAATTTATTGAATTATTGATATTTTTTATCTGAGTGTCCCGAATCTTCCGTTATCGTAATTTTTCGATCGTGCGGTTGATTATAGACTTGTTCTATGTGTGACGGTATTTTAACGATAGTTATAGCTCTGATTTATCTAAATCAGCGAGCACTCTGCCGCTCATATCGAATTTTGTTTATCGTGAACTCGTACGCCGATTTTTCGATACTCGATCATTCTAATATATTTAGCTCTGGACATAGCTATCCACCAGTTAATTTTATTGTTCATTTTTTGTCGATTCTATTGAGTGATGAATAGCTCCTGTTTATTTTAACATGTCTATTGAGCACTTTTATTCGATATGTGTATTTCCACATTTTCTCGAATAGTTTTCGCGGATGTAGAGGTTATCTCCCTTGCCGAATTCCATGTGCGTATTTAGCCTGGGTTAAGCCATTTTATCCGTTCGGACGAAGCTCGTTGAAGAAGTAAATTTCCTGTCCGCTGAATTCTAGAAGTCTTATATATTTATATGTGAGCTGATAGAGAACAGTTTAAGGATTTACAGAAACCCAAGAAGCTAGATTTAACATCTTCCTAGCGGGTCCGGGTATGCATTTTACATTCATTTAATTTATTGAATTATTGATATTTTTTATCTGAGTGTCCCGAATCTTCCGTTATCGTAATTTTTCGATCGTGCGGTTGATTATAGACTTGTTCTATGTGTGACGGTATTTTAACGATAGTTATAGCTCTGATTTATCTAAATCAGTGAGCACTCTGCCGCTCATATCGGATTTTTGTTTATCGTGAACTCGTACGCCGATTTTTCGATACTCGATCATTCTAATATATATATATATATATATATATATAGTTTTAATATAGATGCGATTCTACAGGACTAGAACTGTTTCATTCATTAGAAATCATCAGGAATCTGGGTATCAAAAAATAAATATGGTATTTCATGGTTTCTTGATGATGGTTATAAGGGGCACAGAGAGTGCTAAAATGTACGTTATTCCGGGTTGAATCGGAGGTAACCACAGTAAGTAAGGTACTCAATACATAGCAGAGTATAACAGTTTTAATATAGATGAGATTCTACAGGACTAGAACTGTTTCATTCATTAGAAATCATCAGGAATCTGGGTATCAAAAAATAAATATGGTATTTCATGGTTTCTTGATGATGGTTATAAGGGGCACAGAGAGTGCTAAAATGTACGTTATTCCGGGTTGAATCGGAGGTAACCACAGTAAGTAAGGTACTCAATACATAGCAGAGTAGATTCCTGATGATTTCTAATGAATGAAACAGTTCTAGTCCTGTAGAATCTCATCTATATTAAAACTGTTATACTCTGCTATGTATTGAGACTTGTTGCAGGGAGATCCGGTGCACGGTTTCACTCCTCATCCTTAACCCATCTGAAGAAGGATACTTTTAAGCGATGTGTACAACTTATCGCTGTTTCAGCTCTGCTGTTTATGAGCTCATGGGGTGCAGTTATGATGTGGTAGAGCTCCATGAGGCAAAGAAGGCATTTCCTCTTGAAGTTGTACGGTGCATCCCTGCCGACAATATCCCAGTGCGTGGAGAAGCTGATGTTTAAGTCCTTTAGTGATGTTATGTAGTCCGCGAGCGAAGTGGAGTGTCTTAGTTTTTTATTTGTGAAAGAGTGGAGATGTGTTCGAAACCTAATTTTGAACGGGCCGGAGGTAGCCCCTATATAATGTTTAACGCTATTGTGGCTAGTTATAGTGCATCTATATATAACCCTATCAGTCAAGCAGTATCCTCTAAGGGGCCAGCGTTCTCTGTCGCGGCAGTTGCAATTTCTGTCGCAGTTCCGTCTATTTCCCACGGTAAGGCTATCATTGTTGTCACCGTCACCGGGGTCGTGATCTTTAGTGCGGTTATCTATTCTATTATATCCGACTTCAACGAGGTCGCCGCGTGATCGGTTATAGGTAATTGCTTACTATAACGTTCGTTTTATGAGGGGGGTGGTTTCTAGAGCTAGCGTTAGGGATGTAGGAAATTCCTCGGTTAAAGCCGGCGTTTATCAAGGCCCTATTGTAGTAATCTGCCGCTTGGTTGAAGATATCCTCATTGGCGGATAGTTTCGAGATTCTATGTGAGATACTATAGACTATGGAGTTGAGAGTCTGCTTAGGGTGGTTGGAGGCATAATTAATATAAGAGAGGCACTCTCCAGGCTTATGGTATGGCTTGTATAAGCCCGTACTCAACTCCAGGGTCACGTCCAGGAAGTTGACAACCTTGTGGTTGAGGTCCATAGTTACGGATAGGCCGTATGACTTGAAGAACCTGTGTATATGTTTGTTAAGGTTCTCTATCCTACGGGGGATATGGTTCCTAACGGTAAACAGGGCGTCGTCCCTATATACACCTCCTTGTAGGGCCGGTATCTCTTCCCTAAGCTTATGTAGGAGGTATATCCCGACCAGGTCAGTTGCTTGCGATGAGTCACTGGACCCCATCGTGACATAGAAGTTATCAGGACGGTTGGTTCTGATCCAGTGGGAGCCTTCGAACTGGATAATGGTTCTACGCGCCGCTAGAACTATGTCAATTTCTTTTTTAGTGAGGCTAGTGTTAGATTTAGCTAAGATAAGTGCCTTATTTAAGAGTATGGGGGAGATAGAGGCGTAGTAACTATCTATGTCAAACTGGATGAACTTCAGGGTGGCTTTATCCGGCAACTCGGTGAACCAATTTATGATCTGGTCGGTGTTGCCCCAGAGGCAGACCTTAGCCTTTCTATTAAGCTCCAGTAGTACACTGTCAAGGATCACTTTACTAATCTTACCTATATCTGATGTAGAGGGACATATTAGTCTAATAGAGGGGCTTTCATTAAAGTCATATGTGTGATCCTTAAGAGAGAATTTAGGCGTCAGAGGGACGTACGGGTTAGTGTACTTTTCTATTTCTAAGCTGGTGACTATATCCTTCCCTACTCTATTTATTTATGTCATTTAGGGTACTAGAGGGTGTCTTTTTGTAGTCTTTGTGTAGTTACTTATAGATTAATTTTTTATACTTACTCGCGTCTATCTTGTACAGCTTTTTGGTTTTGTCGGAGGTGACGAAGAGGTGCGGGTCATTCTTGATCTTAGTTATTAGTGTATCAAGGGACGTTAAGAATGGATTGCTGCACTGGTGTTTCTTTCTGAACTTAACGTTTTTGATCATTTTCAGCAGGTCCTCTTCAAAGGAGTCCAGTAAGGTGTTGTGCGGTGGGTTTCGGTATGTTTTGAAGCCATACCTCTCTTTGGGTTCAGGAAGGTTACGGGTGTTCTTATCCCGGTGGTAGGCCTTCCATCTGACTCTCCGTATAAACGAATTAGTAGCGTCTATAAGCAGTTTGAGGTAGGTTTTTCTGCTGTGTAAGGGGATACACTTGAGAGACATGGGTAACGGCTGGTTCTCCAACATAATGGCAAATAAGGTGAGATGGTCTACAAAAGGAGCACGGTAATACAGTATTTACGTATCGAGAGAGAGAAAAAAGGGGAGGATAGGTGATACATATAGTTATTTGCCAAGTAGCGTATGCCAAAGGTGCTCGATACAAGTGCCGGCAGTATTAAATATTCGAAGTGTTAATATTTCGTGGGCTAGAGAATTTGCAAAGCGTAAGCACGTGGGAAAGTAAGAAATCGGAGAATAGACCGTTAAAACATGTTTATTTAAAACAGCACCGACGTACGTTTCGCCTGGTTGGGCTTCTCAAGGGCATAAATAATCAAAAGAGTTCCTTACATTGCTCGGAAAGAGTTTTTGGGGTTAAATCTACGTCAAGGTTCATTGCTCGCAAAAATAGCTTGTTTTGATTTTGCAGCAGGTCAAGGGAGTTAACTCTAGCCGGTGTTAGGGCAGTCTTTCCGAGCAATGTAAGGAACTCTTTTGATTATTTATGCCATTGAGAAGCCCAACCGGGCGAAACGTACGTAGGTTCTGTTTTAAATAAACATGTTTTAACGTCTATTCTCCGATTTCTTACTTTCCCACGTATATATATATATATATATATATATATATATAAAAGAAAATGAGGTTTTTTTTAAATGAAAAAAAAAAACGACATGTCCTACGCGCGTGAAAGTATAAGGAAAAGAAATCGAAAATGCAGCTGGCGTCTTTTTAAGAATACTTATTTGTTTCCTTTTCCAGTTTTACAGTTCTTATGCTTTTCAAATGTAGAATTGAGATGGAGGGTTTGTGGTTTTTCTCGCATCTGGTTTAGTATAAAATCTTCCACCCTGAGTTTATGTAAGAACATTTGTTAAATTATGTTCCTAACTTCAGCTTAATAATAAGAAAATTAATTATAATTCTAAATTCCCCAGATTCTTGATTATTTTCGAAATGATTTGTGAATCATTTTTGAAGACATGTATTCAGACGTTGCCACGGAGAAGAATTGATCTTTTAATTGACCATTGGTGGACATAAACCCTGCAGTTCTTGGAAATGAAGGTCGATACTTCACTGTTGTTATTATTCTATCACCCACTAGTCTTATTCTATCGACCTTGGAAGGATAAAATGTAAAATTAATGCAAGCAAAAATTGAGCTCAAAACAATAATTTATCCAGACTACCAATTCGATCAATAACTGGACTTATTCTATCGACTCTGCAAAGATAAAATGTAAAATTAACTCAGGCAAAATTTGAACACTGTGCCTTAATAAATGTGACGAAATATTGCAAAATATTTTGTTCGACACCCCTACCAATTCTGCCATTCACCGGCTTTAGTTCATCGGCACTAGGAGGGGAAAATATAAAATTAATGCAATATAAATTTGAACCCCAAACCTCGACGAGTCAAACTAAATAGTGCATTAGACATAATTCAACACTCTACCAATTCC
>OZ024742.1:36180972-36215972 GCA_964016885.1 Eledone cirrhosa | reverse complement strand
TCGTTACTTATGTGATGGATGTATAAACCCTGTATTTCTTGTCCTGAATGTGAAAATGGTGGTGGATACGAAAACCATAACTTTCTTTTGCTTCTCCTTTTTATTTTTATTTTTCTGCACACATACTTTTTTATTATATACAAAAAATACCTTACCATTACAACCTCCATAATACTCTTACTTACCCGCTTAAAGTGCTTGTATTACATGTAAAACCCTGCCACACAATAATCATATATAAATGAGACACACACATGCATGCCCCACGTGTAACTAACGCATACACTAACTACTACATCTGACTAACAAACTATCCTCTTGCATTATCTATGTTAACTGCCGAATGTATTTTAATTTTGTTTTAATTTTGTTTTAATTTTAATTTTGATTTTGATTTTGAATTTGAATTGCTATACAGAAATAATATAATATAATATATGTCACTCCACTGTACATCAATATATACATATGTATCTGTATGTCTCTTGCGTTGGAAAGGAGGTCAATTATGTGTACAAACATAGAAAAATGCTCCGAAGACTCCAAGCCTAGGTTTGGATGAAACAATTGTAAGTGAATAAATGCTTTGAACATAGCTTTGATTCTTGTGAATTCTATATAACTGCTCTGTAGAACAACTGATGTTATTACATTGAGCTATTTATCTTACTGGTAATAAGGTAGTAATAAATTACTGACCTTCACTGTTTAGGGTTTAAAATATATATAACTATAAAAAGTTTTAGTATATACATAACCATAAATAGTATCCTTAATATTATATATATATATATATTTATTAAAATAACAGATTAAAGTTTAAGCAAAGAATCGCTGCTTTCACCCTTAGCGGGATCTTCTGAAACTAAAAAAGTCAATCTGTGAACGCAGAAGTAAATATTTAAAAAATGTTGCAACGTAAGGAAGACAGGAAGACGATACTTTGGTTCGTGGAAACGTTCCCTGGCAAAGAACGGAAAAAAACGAAGATAATACGTCATTATTTGGTGCGGTGAAAACAATTACACACAAAGATAAAACCACGTTTATGGTATAAATGACGTCGTAGACTAATATTCTATTAGGTAGTTGATGGAGACGTTCTCTGGCAATGGACGGAAAAAACGAAGATACTTTATTCTTAACTCTGAAGCCGAGAATAAAATTTTAGTCTACGACTTCAGTTATACCATTTACGTGGTTTTGTATTTGCGTGTAATTGTTCTCATCGCTCCACATAATGACGTATTGTCTTCGTGTTTTCCGTTCATTGCCAGATAACGTCTTATCGAGCCCTCTTGGGATTTTAGTCTTCAAATTTATTATTATTATTATTGTTCTTTGAGTCTCAGTCATTGATGTTAGTTAACTGGAAAGTTTGTTGAAATGAATATCAAGCCACTACCTGCAGCCTCAGATATTCAGGACGTATCGGAGGGTTCTTGCTGTTCCCAGCAAGCATGCCTTTTGAAGCATTCCAAAAAGCGTGGCGGGGCAAATTTTCTTTAACCATCCCTGGAAACTTTTTTTAGATAGTACCTAGTGCGCCTATGACAATCGGGACCACTTTGACTTCATGGCAGTTCCAAATCCTTTTTACCTCCCACTTTAAGTCCTGGTATCGGTTAATTTTCTCCCTCTCCTTCTCTTGCACCCTCGTGTCGAATGGGCAGGCCACATCCACAATCAGGCACGATCTTTTTTCCTTGTCCAAAACCACCAGGTCAGGTCTATTGTGTTCCAGTTTCTTGTCCATCTGTATCCTAAAATCCCACAGCACCTTCACCTGCTCGCTTTCTATCACCGACTCTGGCTTATGCTCATACCTCTTCTCAGAATGTGGTAAATTGTTTACTTTGCATAGGTGCCAGTGGATCACCCTGCCCATCACATCATGTCTCCAACCCTTATAGTGAGTCTGGGCTAGGTGTTTACACTCGGATACAATGTGAGCCACAGTCTCCTCTCTCACTCCACAGATCCTGCACAGTGGGCTAGCCTCCTCCTTGTAAATATGGTGTTTCAACCACTTCGTTTTGAGGGCCTGCTCCTGCGCAGCCATTAGCATTCCTTCTGTAGCCTTTTTAAGGTCTCCTCTTTTCAACCAGTTCCATGTCTGTGGATCTCTGAATTCAGTTTTCCCAAAGAAGGTACTATGAAGGGATTTTTCATGAAGGCTGCTCTTTCTCCTTGTTGTTATTTCCTCCTTGGACATCCCCTGGTATATTGTCCTCTCCTTCAGTACAATTCTGAGCATTGGCTCCTTACTATCAGTCACGTATTTGTGTAGGTTGTTTTTCTCCATCTGAACACAGTTCTCTATGCTGATAAGACCTCTTCCACCTTCAGATCTCCTTAAGTAGAGTCTATCGACATCACTCCTCTTGTGGAACATGTTGTAGATAGTTAATAGCTTCCTAGTCTTCCTATCCATTTCTTTTTGTTCAGCAACATTCCATCTCAGAATTCCCGCACTGTACCTAATAATAGACACAGCTCGGGAATTTACTGCACTTATGCCATTCCTACTGTTCAGATGTGACTTTAATACGCTCCTTACTCTCCGAATGTATTCAGATCTTATCAATTCCTTCATTTTTTTGTTCTTGATGTCATCAGCCTCCAGAACACCCAAATACTTGTATCCTTCTTCAGTTTCAATTTCCTTTATCATCTCACCTGTTGGTACCTGGATTCCGTTGCTTCTGCCCAATTTACCCCTCTTCATCACAAGGACTCCACACTTACTAATACCAAATTGCATACATATATCATTGCTGAAAATACGGACAGTATCAACAAGCACATCCAACTCCTTCTCACTCTTCCCGAAGAGCATAAGATCGTCCATGAAGAGGAGGTGATTGATGGTAAGCTCTCCCTTTCCCAACTTGTATCCTGCTCTCATTTTTCGCAGTATAATGGTCAGGGGCACCAGGGCAAGGACAAACAACCGAGAAGACAGACTATCTCCCTGGAAGATACCTCTCTTGATCTTCACGCCTCCCAAGGATTCTCCAGCTGATGTTAATTCTGTTTTCCAGGACTTCATACTTTTGCCCAACAACTGTCTGATGTTATCTGCCACCTTGAAGATCTCTAGGCTTTTGGTGATCCAAGAATGAGGCACCATGTCAAATGCCTTTTTGTAGTCTATCCATCCCATGGCAAGACCAGTGTGTCTCCTCTTGCAATTCCTCATTACCATCATATCAATAAGTAACTGGTCCTTTGTACCTCGGGACTTCTTTCGGCATCTTTTCTGTTCGTCCGGTAACAAGTTGTTTGTGTGGAGGTGATGGTAGATTTCCTCAGACATAATGCTTGTCAACAGTTTCCACATTACGGACAGACATGTGATAGGTCTATAGTTGGTAACATCATTACCCTTGATTCGGTCTTTCATTACCAGAACTGTGGTATTTTTTGTCAACCACTCTGGTACCTCACCTGACATCAAGCAGTCATTGAACATGGTTGTCAGTTTCGGATGGAGGGATGTTATATTTTTAATCCAATACCCCTGCACACCATCTGGGCCTGGTGATTTCCAGTTGGTTAGTTTTTTGGCCTGCCCCTTAAGAGTTTCAACTGTGATACTCAAATCAGTTTGTTGGTGTGCCTGTTCACTAATCTCCTTTTGTACTGTCTCAATCCACACTGCCTGGTCATTATGTTTAACATCCTGCTCCCATATTCCTCTCCAGAATGTCTTAGTTTGTTCCGCCTCAGGGATCAAGTCGTTGCCTCTTTCTTTCCCTTCAAGCTGTCCAAACAGCATCTTCTGGTTGTTGTCAAACATGCGGTTCTGTCTATACTGACTGACTCTGCTCTCGTATCGCCTAATTTTTGCACTCTTTGCTACAATGCGTTGCTTCAGTTCCTCTATGATAATATTTAGCTTTTTCCTCCTAGTTTTGTACTTTATTTCCAGTCTATTTTTAGTGTCTATGTTTTTTAGTGTCCCATTCAGTAGGGACTCAAGCTTTCCAATGTCATTTCTCATTTCCCTGATTTGACCATTCAGTCGTTTCTTCCACCAAGTTTCTGATCTTTCTTGTCTGTTGTTTCCTCTCGCTTTTATGCCAAGTAATTTCCTCACCGCGTTTGCTGTTGCTTTGAGGATATTGTTGCACTGGTGAAGGCTCCTCGCCTCAAGGTATGGGATGACTTTATTTACCTTAGCTGTTGTTTCTTTTAACTTTTTCCTGTCTACAAATCTTAGGTTCATAGGTTACCCACTATCATTGTTCAATTCATTTCATCTACCACTAAGTTTAGGATATCAACCAAATCTTGTCCTAGCCCATCAGCATTCATTATTATTATTATTATTATTATTATTATTGGCGACCTACGTAGTAAATCGTATCATCGTGAGCTCCGCAAAGGTTTGTTATTTCCGTTTGTTAAAAATTGCCATTTATGGAAAATTTTTATTGTTAACTATATATAAGCGCACATACATTGTTTTCCGAAAAGGACACCCAAAAAGATTGGGGCCTTGTGCCCAAAATTTAAACTTTTATGATTATCAAAAAATTCTTTTGAAAAAATGGCTAATTCACCTCTGCACCAAGCAGCTGAAAGCCTTCCTCACAAATTAACACCTCACACCGACACCACCATTGTAAATGTTACTACGTTTGCCAACACTAAAAAAAATATAAGCAGTAGCAATATTTTAAATTTGTCTCAGGCAGACATTCATTTCCCGCCATTACCAATGACTGCAGGTGTTAAAGCCTCCACCACCACCACCACCGCGACAACAGAAACAAAAGGAAAAAATAAATCAACTCGTGATGTCGAAATATTTTCAACCAAAATAGACTCTCCCAAACCGACTTTCACTGACGTCACCACCACCACAACTGAAACTAAAATTAATAATAACAAAAATAACGATAACAACAATGACATAAAAAAACACCCTGAGTTTTGCCAGAGTAGCAAAACAGTTCGAAGCATTTACGGTAACTCAGGAGGATTTAGAAAATGCCAAACAAATGGTAAAGATGGGTACAGGGTCAGCCTCACCCCCACCCCCACCTAATAAAATGGAGCATCGGCGCCTATGCACCGTGTCGTATCGAACAATAAATGTAAAATCGCGCCGAGTGGAACGGGCATCCGAGTCCCAAATCCAAAAAGCTTTGGGACATGTGTGGGCAAGAAAAACCCACATCAGACGTGGGCAGAAGGATGGAACCGTGGACGTGTTCTTTGAAACACCAGAGGAGGCTAGAGAACACTCCATGGCCCCATTAAGAAGTGACGACTTCACACTCGTCCCAAGCTATTGTGGCCAGAGACTCGTAAAGATCAGGGTGACGCACGTTCCACCGGCCATCGAAATTCCATGGCAAATAGCGGCCGTCCTCGCCGGCATCGAAGCCAACACAAAAATAATAGCAATAGCAAAATAAAAGCAGGAGAACTGGTCCGGATCTGGGATGGAGCACCTGATCCAAGCGGACCAAAAAAGCATTGAGGAGATCCCAGAGGTAATAGACCTCACTGACGGCAGCCACCTCACCGTAATTGTCGAGGGCAGAAGGCCTAGGTGTGTCGTTTGTGGTGAAGGAACCCACCTAAGGGCTTTCTGCCCTCAGGCTAAAAGGTTGAGGCCACCTCTCCTACCCACCCCAGTGACACCACCAGTAGCAGAGATGGCAGCAACAACAGAAGCAACTATAACAGCAACAACCCCAGCAACAGTAGCAAAACCAACACCACCACCACCAGCAAAACCAACACCACCACCACCCAACGCCTCAGAACTAGCACTAGCGCCTACACCATCCACCACGCCACAACCAAAACTAACGCCTGTGGAGGATTTTCCACTCCCCGGCCTATCACAACTGGAGACAGATTGTGATGACGAGGAGTGGGAAACGGTATCAGGAAAAAAAAAGAAACCAAAAAAGAAAAAATTCTCTTCCTTCCCCCTCCAAAAACAAAATACAGAGGGAAACAAATAAATTAACAAACAAAAAAGTTAGGACAGATATGCCACCATCCACACCAGCATCACCAACCCCATCAACCCAAACACCAACACCATCACCATCATTAACCCCAACACCACCACCACCACACCACAAAAGTCACCAAAATGCGAAACAGAAACAAACCCACAACAAACGCAAACAAAACAAAACAACCAAAACGATACACACTACACAGCATTAAATTTGAACAACAAGCAATTATTACACTACATCCAACACAACACCAGCATCACAGAAAAAGACTACACAACAACCCAAAAATTCACACCACCTCCACACATACAAATCACTCGCATCACACAGAAAACGTACATGACACTAAAACAAAAATTCCCCAAAGACATCGGAGACTTCCAACAAGCACTCTCCAGGAGGATTTATAAGGACATCCTTCCTGAGGAGGCCACAAGCAGTGAAAAGGATGGAAAAACCGTCCTTCCCCTACGAGAAGTAATGTAAGTGGTCTTTCCCATCTTTTCCACTCCTTTTCAACATGACCTCACTCAGAATAGGCAGCATAAATGCGCGTGGCTTGGGGTCGTCATGGAAGCAGGGCCACCTGCTCAACGATCTCAGGTCACTAAACATAAATGTAGTGGCTATCAGCGAGACCATAATCTCCGAAGCACAGGCTTTCGCACCGATCTTCGGCGGCTACGATGTGTACGCATCTCCCAGCCGTCCGCGATCGGAGGGAGGAATTGCTGTGCTTTTTCGGAGAGGTTTGGATCTTGCCATACGGGCCATCTTCCTGGACCCAGAAGGTAAGTTGGTGGTGCTGGACGTGATCAGCGGAGACGGGCAAGATTTCAGGTTAGTGGCCGTCTATGCCCCGACAGGAGCAGGGCGGCCTGATTTCTTCCGGCGTCTGGAGACCTTTCTTGGAACGTCCCGCTCTTTAGTGTTAGTGGGCGACTGGAACGGGATCTTAGATGCACGCTGGGATTGTGTGGGATTAGTGGATAGGGAATGAGGGTCAAAGAGTCTCACCAACCTGCTCAGACGTTTTGAACTGTCTGACAGGTACCGAATGGATTTCCCGAATGTACCAATGTGGACTTGGACAAATCGCATAGGGTCATCCAGATCATATCTAGATAGAGTATTTTGTAGGGAAATAGATAGGTCTAGCATAGGCTGTCCACAATTCAAGATAGTCAGCTACACGGACCACAAATTCGTGATCTGTGTGCTTGACTTAGATAGGCTTCATAGACGAGGACCCGGCTACTGGAAGCTAAACGCGTCCTTACCAGCGCGCAAGGCCTACAGAGACCGGATTAGCGAACTAGTTAAGCGGGCGTTGACGGGGGCCATCGTCAACAACAAGTGGTGGTTTGCTCTGAAAAGAGCAATTAGAATAGAGTCCATTAGGTTTATTAAGACTTTAGCAATAGAGAAAAATAGAGCAGAGGGAGAATTAGTTAGAAAATTAGATGAGGCGCTTAGCTAAGGCATCGCGACCGACGTACTTGCGGCGAAATTGGCCCTTGACCAATTCTTCAATGCAAAGCACGAAGGCTGCGTTGTCAGAGCTAGGGTGCGTGCTCTCAGACACGAGGGGACGAAAGCCGTTCAATGGGCCCGAGTGGCGGAGGCGCGTCGTGGCAACAAAGCCACGATCCGGTCTTTGGTGGACCACGACGGGCGCATGCTACTCGATCCCGGGCAAATGTGTGAAGCTTTTCAGCGACACTTCGCTCAACTGTTCGGGGGCAGTGGCGGGCCGGATCGAGGGATGGACTTTAGTGTCTACCTCGACGGACTGCCGCGGCTTTCGGCCACTGAGGCGGAGTGTTGCGAAAAGCCGATAACAACCGCTGAAGTACGGGATGCAATGACTAGTTGCACAAGGGGTAAATCGCCTGGTTTGGATGGTCTGCCCTATGAACTTTACGTACAAATGCCAAACTTGTTCGGAGGCCTCTTGGCGGACGTCTACTGCAACTGGCAACAGAACGGGAGAATTCCCAGCTCTGTGAGCCGAGGAGCAGTGACACTGCTGAGAAAGGATCCGAACAAGGGGGATAACATAGATAATTTTAGGCCCATCATTCTGCTAAACACAGAGTTCAAGATTTTGGCCAAGGTGCTAGCAAAGAGGTTGGCGCTTGTCGTTGGTGGTCTGGTGGGAGAGGCACAGACATGCGCCATTCCCGACAGATCCATCCACGACAACCTCCACCTCATGCGATACATCGTAGAGAGGGTAGCTAGGGAACCTGGCACGGGTGGGTCTTTGATCAATTTAGATCAGTCGAAAGCCTTCGATAGGGTCGACCATCGTTACCTAGCGGCAGTCCTGAGGGCGGCTGGCTTTGGGCCCGTCTTCAGAGGCTGGATCGCTGCCATGCACAGCGACATCTGCTCTGTAGTGAGAGTGAACGGTCACCTTTCGGAACCGTTCAACATCATGCGCTCGGTCCGCCAAGGATGTCCCCTCTCGTCCCTATTGTACGTATTGACTCTCGAGCCATTACTGCACAAACTGGAGACGTTGAGGGGGGTCCCGAACGAACTAGGATGCGGAAGATCCGTGTCAGCATATGCCGACGATGTCACCGTAGTGGTGTCGAACGCCAAACACATCGAGGCGATCGGCACTACACTAAGAGAATACGAAGCGGTGACAGGAGCAATGATCAACCAGGAAAAGTCAGTGGGCCTGCAGCTCGGCACCTGGAGAGGCAGGTCCATGCCGTCCAACAGCGTCGTCGGGCGCTGGACGGACGGACCGGTTAAATTGCTAGGGGTCTGGTTCGGTCCAGACCTCCAGACGGACAAAAACTGGGACGAGGTGACGAGCAGGGTGGCTTCTCTCACCCAGAAATGGGCCGAGAGGAAGCTATCCCTGAAAGGTCGAGCGGAGGTGGCGAATGCGTACATCGCATCCGTCATCTACTACCGCCTGACCGTCGTACCTTGTCCTAAGCCCCGCCTGGCTGCGCTGGAGCGTTTGCTCTTTCGCTTCTTGTGGAAGGGACGCGCTCCGATGGTCAGGCGGTTCATCTGCTGTCAACACCCGCTACGTGGAGGGCTGGGCATGCCGTGGCTGATGATGCGCAGACACGCGCTCAGGCTACGACATCTCCACCTCTTCCTCGACGGTGATCAGGTGTGGTCGCCGTTTGCTAGACACGTTTTTCCCCAGCTCGTCTCCTTGACGGAGCTGCAGTCCTGGGTCAAGCGAAGACCGAGAGGGAGCGCTTGAAGACTGGAATGTCTTCAGGCGCTCACAGCCCTCGACCAATCGGGCAATGTGATCGGTGGAAACTCCACCTTGGCGTTCTATAGGGGATTAGTGGAGGGGAAGAGCGACGACGTACTTGGAGAAACTCTAGGCGTCGACGAAAATCAACTAGCCAATCTCTTCGGAAGGACTTTCGGGCCGGGGCCTATGGACAACTTCCAGAAATCCCTGGCCTGGCAGTGCTACCGAGGAGCTTTGCCAGTTCGGGATAAACTCTACAGGCATGGAGGTGCCGTCAGCCGGGCATGTCCGAGATGCGCACAGGGCGACGAAACCGTCCTGCACGCACTCGTCCAGTGACTTGTGGGTTTATGTCGAACACCTGCTGTCACGTGTAGGACGGATCCAGCTATCAGCTGAGTCCATCGTGAGGATTGCCCCGCCCCCTTCCTTTAGCCTGGAAGGGCAGGCAGTTTTTATCTGTCTGGTGGCCATGGCGAAAGAGATAGTATGGTGGACACGTTTGAAAGGGCTGAAGACGAGCACTTACCTCTTCGGTGATGCCCTGATTAACTTTTTCAAATTTCATTTGAAAAGGAAAATCAGGGTAGAGAGGGAAGTGCTCTCTTCCCAGCATTTTGTTGAAAGATTGGTGAGAGAAACAAGTATGGCCCGAATAAATGGGCCTTCTCTGAGTATGTGTCTGTAAATTAAAGGTGGAAAACTGGGAGAGGGCACTTGCCCTGGTGGTCAGGGCCACTGTGGTCTTTTACTGGGCTTTCTCCACAAATGTCCCTCCGAAGTCTCCCCCCTATTGGGGAATTTTTCATTGTTATTTTTTGTTACATCCTCTGTTTTTGTTTTTTACACGCAGAAATGCCCATTTGTACCGTCCTGCATTGTCCTGCACTGTCCTTAATGTCTACTTTATGTAAACCCTTGTGGTTAATAAAGAAATCATTATTATTATTATTATTATTATTATTATTATTATTATTATTATTATTATTATTATTATAGGCGGTGGATTGGCAGTATCAGTAGAGAGTCGGACGCCATGCTTTGCAGCACAGTTACGTCCATTTACAGACTGAGTTCAAATCCCGCCGATGTTAACTTTGCCTTTCATCCTTACGGGGTCGATAAAATAAAGTACCAGTAATGCACTGAGATAATTGCTGGCCTTGTGCCAAAAGTAGAAACAATTATTATTATTATATTTAAAGGGCCGTGGATTGGCAGTGTCGGTAGAGGGTCGGACGCCATGCTTTGACGCATAGAGTTACGGCCCCTGCCATTCTGAGTTCAAATCCCGCCGAGGTTAACTTTGCCTTTCATCCTTACGGGGTCGATAAAATAAAGTACCAGTAATGTTCTGGGATAATTGCTGGCCTTGTGCCAAAAGTAGAAACAATTATTATTATTGTATATATACATATAAGGGCGGTGGATTGGCAGTATTGGTAGAGGGTCGGACGCCATGCTTTGCAGCAAAGAGTTACGTCCCTTTATGGTCTGAGTTCAAATCCCGCCGAGGTTAGTTTTGCCTTTCATCCTTACGGGGTCGATAAATAAAGCGCCAGTAATAAACTGGGATAATTGCTGGCCTTGTGCCAAATGTAGAAACAATTCTTATATATATATATATATATATTATTTAGTTAGTTAGAAATTGAACAACACAAGATACAGAGAAAGAGGAAGCAGTAAGAGAGAAATAGACGGGTCACCGCGGGAGGAAAAATATGTGTAAATATGAGAATAAACGTGCTGCGGAGTTGCAAATGGGTTACATATGAATAAAGTGGTCCTTCATCAGTGATCTTCCAAATATATGTGTGTGTGGGAAGTAGAAGAAGCGAAGAAAGGAAGACAAATAAAAAATGGTAAACAAGGGCAGCTATAAAGCCGTTAAAAGTTTCTGTTGTTGAAACTTTTCGTAGCCTCCCTGTACTCAAAGATCTTTATAGTTGATAGATCTTTGACATTTATATTGCATCATTAATCTTGGAAGTTTTTTTGATGATCAGCTTCAAAGCCTCCTCTCTCTTAGATTGATAGTGTCTATGCAGAACAAATAGTACCAAAGAGTTTCTGTTGATTACGCGCGTGTTTGAGTTGATAAAACAAAGAAACGTGCCAAATTACAGCTCAATCGAATGATATTTAGAGGTTACACACTTTCAAATCTTTTATGACGGTTTGTTTTAATCTGGCCTGTCGTCTATTGTCCCCCTCTGTTCACTTGTTTCAATGAGGAAACTACACGGCAGAAGAAAATGAAATGAAAATAAGAAGGAGTACGTTCTACACAATAATATTTGGGTTAAGAAACACATTTTATGAATGAAATGTATAACCGGACATGGCCCCTTTGCCCTCTGGGGCACTTATTTCCTTTGCTCCACAACAATTTTTGGAAAGAACTGTTTCTGATTTTCATCCTCCGTAGAATTATTAAACTTCTTTATGAGAGAAATATCCCACAGCAGTGTCATTCACAACTTTCAGGGCATCAACAGATGCTTTTATATCGCCGTCACTGCAAAGATCCAAATTGTTTAGATCAATCTAGGGTGGATTGAAAAAGTTGTTTGTATTCTTCGTAACGAAGTCACTCAGTTCTTTGTTGCCGAAAGTCATTCCTTTTCCTCCGGCCTTCTTTATCTCCTTCATTTTTTCTTCTTTTGTTTCATTTTGGAACATTGTTTTCTTCTCGTCCACTAAAGGTCTACTAACTCTTCCGAAGTATCACAGGTAACGTCGAAGGACCGTGTCTACTACAGTTACGATCTAGTGGTCAGGATATATTCATAGCAGCTTCATAAAACGGAGATCATTCTTTGGAGTCAATCTGGGAACCATTGCTTCATTCCAAAATTTTGCATGCACCAAAGTGTAAGCGACTTTTTATAGACCTCTCGACTCATGTGGTGTAAGCTAAAGTTGTTCTTTGAACAGGATTATCTTGATTACATATATAACCTTAGCCATCCAACGAGCCTAGTAGTAAGCTTCTGGGACGGAGAAGGATAGGTATAGTCGGTGTTGGCGGTGTAGAGGAATCTGGTTAGTATCAACAAGTATTGGAGTACATTTTCTTTCGATTTTCTTTTTGGTATAGCAGTCAGAGCACCAAACTGTAATCTCTAAATATATGCGTAATAATTTCCCTACAAATATGACTCACCCCAATGTATCTCTATATATATATGTATGTATTTGTGTGTATATATATGTGTGTGTACATGTGTATTAATATGTACGCACAGACACACATAAACGCACACACACACACACACACATACACACACACAATCATATATATATATATATATATATATATATATATATATATATATATAAATATATATATATATATATATATATATATATATATATATATATATATATATATATATATATATATATATAAATATATATATATATATATATTTATATATATATATATATATATATATATTTATATATTTATATAGAGAGAGAGAAAGAGAGAGGCAGAGACAAGAGGGGGAATGGAACGACAGAAAGGCAGACAAACACCAGAGAGGGAAATAGAGAGATCATATATATATATATATATATGTGTGGTGAGCAACACATGCGAACACTTGCAAACACGTGCCACAACGTGCCAACACGTGTCAACACAGTAACATATGATGACTTACACATACACTTCACTCAAATCACACACAGGTACATAAGGAATTCCTTCATTTCATGTCATGTGACAATGCCCTCGTCATACAAAAACCTCACATTTGATGTCCCCCTTGGGTCAGGATTTACCAAAAACTCTAGAGCACCAGACATCTAATTATGTTTGTGTTTCCCTTGTTCTTACTAAAACGTAACATATTTCCCTAGAGTTAAAAAAATAATTGATAATTATTTTAACATAGTATTTTAACATTCTTCAATGCTGATCTAGAGGGATGCATTAGCATTTATATGCACACACACATGCACACACACACACACACACACACACACACACACACACACACACACACACACACACACACACACACACACACACTATATATATATATCTAAAACAGAGAATGTCTGTCTGTCTGGCTGTCTGACTCCCTAAAACTGGAGAACCACCCAACCGATTTTTTTCGAACTTTACACATGTAATACTTATGGTCGTGTGAGTGTTTTGAGCAAAAAATATTTCGAATTTTCAATGCGCTAGGGACCGCATTAGGCAGCTTTAACATCTCTCCCTTATAATATCTGCCTGTATGTCTGGCTGTCTGCATTACGACATTATGACAAACATTGATCTCATTGATGACGTATTATCTTCGCTATTTTCCGTTCATTGCCAGGGAACGTCTTCATGAACCAAAGTATCGTCTTCCTTTTTTTCTTTCGAAATATTTACTTCTGCGTTCACAGATTGATTTTTTTAGTTTCAGAAGGTCCCGTTAAGGGTGAAAGCAGCGATTCTTTGCTTAAACTTTAATCTGTTATTTTAATAAATACTAGCAGAATGGCCCGCCGTTGCTCGGGATTCTAAACATAGAATGGCATGTTTATCCCTCCTTTCTGAAACAGTACAGAGAAGTACGGAATACCTCGGCCTGGGGATGGTGTCTACATTTTGTGCTTATATATATATATATATTAAAATAACAGATTAAAGTTTGCAGGAGGAAAAATAAAACCGTCAAATCGTTGACGAACTCAGGGCTGTTAACTGCTATCCAATATTGTACACACACACACACACACACACACACACACACACACACACACACACACACACATATATATATATATATATATATATATATATATATATATATATATATATATGTCTAAATGTTTTTAATTAAACATTATTGCCAAATATGCTATACATACATTCATGTATACATCGCTATTTCAGAGCACCAATCCTAATACCTAATTTTGCTGGACCGGCAATGGCTCTGTATAATCACCTCCTGATTATTACTGGAATTCTATAAGCATCCAGCTTCTATAATTTTCGGCGAAAGCAGGCTGTGCGTGGCTCTGATGAACGCCAACCAGCGTGAAACAGACCGTCAGTTTCTCTCCCTTCTTTCGACGAAAAGAAGTAAGTAACATGGATATCAAGAAAAACTTGAACCGTTAAGGTATCTTTTCTTGGTTATGTCAATATTTATAAAACAAACTTTGTATTTTATCTGATGGAAGCGTACCAAAGTTTTGGTACCCTTGAAATATATATAATAGAATAAATATGGTTTTATAAATATAGTTTCCATTTATTTATTATCATTGAATATTATACTCAGAAAACTTGTCGAGTGCTCTGAATCAGTTATAAACATTTATATTTGTTGAATTACCAACAAATTGAATATCCCTTTTGCTTATATATATATATATATATATATATATATATATGTATATATAAATATAAAGAAAAAAAGATGAAATCGAAAATGCAACTGCAGTCTTATTTTTAAAAGATATATATATTTATTTGGCTCCTTTACCGGTTTCGCAGTTCTTCTGCTTTTCAAAAGTAGAGTTGAGATGGAGGGTCTGTGGTTTTTCTCTCATCTGGTTGGTCTTTGAATGTTACTTGTTTTATATGGGAAAAATAAGACTCCAGTTACATTTTCGATTTCATCTTTTTTTTTTATACTTTCACTCGTGTAGGACACCTCGGTTTATTTTTTATTTTGTAAAAAAACCTCACTTTCTAATATATATATATATATATATATATATATATATATATATATATATATATATATATATATATATATATATTATTTATCAGAAAGTGAGGAATTTTAATACAAAATGAAAAAAACCGAGGTGTCCTACACGAGTGAAAGTATAAGGAAAAAAGATGAATTCGAAAATGCAACTGGAGTCTTAAATATAAAATATATATACCTTTATCGGTGTCGCAGTTCTTCTGCTTTTCAAAAATATTTAATAGAATTGAGATGGAGGGTTTGTGGTTTTTCTCAACCACAAACCCTCCATCTCAATTCTACTTTTGAAAAGCAGAAAAACTGTGAAACCGGTAAAGGAACCAAATAAATTTATATTAAAAAAAAAAGACTACAGTTGCATTTTCGATTTGATCTAATTTCCTTATATATATATAGCTCTGATTCCCTGAATTATTGAGCCATCTGCCACTCATGTCGAATTTTGTTTATCGTGAACTCGTGCGCCGATTTTTCGATACTCGATTATTCTACTATATTTAGCTCTAGACTTAGCTATTGACCAGTTAATTTTATTGTTCATTTTTTGTCGATTCTATTAAATGATGAATAGCTCCTGTTTATTTTAACATGTCTATTGAGCACTCTTATTCGATATGTGATTTTCCACATTCCCGAATATTTTTCGCGGATATAGAGGTTATCTCCCTTGCTGGATTCCATGTGCGTTTTCAGCTAGGGTTGGCTTTTTTATTCGTCTGGACAATGCTCGTTGATAAAGTATTTCCTGTCCGCCGCTCTCTAGAAGTCTTATATATTTTTATGTGGGCTGATAGTGGGCGGTTTAAGGATTTACAGAAACCCAAGAAGCTAGATTTACCATCTTTCTAGTGGGTCCGGGTAAGCTTTTTACATTCACATGATTTATTGATTTATTGATATTTTATCTGAGTGACCCGAATCTTCCTGATCGTAATTTTTCGGTCGTATGGTTGATTTTAGACATAATCTATGTGTGTTGGTATTTTAACGATAGTTATAGCTCTGATTCCCTGAATTATTGAGCCCTCTGCCACTCATGTCGAATTTTGTTTATCGTGAACTCGTGCGCCGATTTTTCGATACTCGATTATTCTACTATATTATATATATATATATATAAGGAAAATAGATGAAATCGAAACTGACAGTCACACTCTCTCTCAGCTGGCCTCTTCCTCACACTTCCACTCACTCACTCTCTGCTTCTCCCCCTTTCTCACTTCCTCCCGTTTGACCTGTGTGAGATCCTTTTCTCGCTCACATCTCACTCAGGTCGGATAGTCTGTATCTCTCGTCCATGATTTCACCAACCTTAAGCTTATAGATATCATGTACTTGTCTCTTCCTATCTTTCGGTTGCAATACCATCTTTGTTTGTTTACATGTCTCGCTCGCTTCACCCTATTTTACTTGACCCAATAACTTTATTTATTTATTGCTCGCACCAACCAGAGGTATATGATTTTTAAAGCGATGAAATACCAAGTGAAGGTTGGAAGATCACTGATGAAGGACTAATTTTATTCATATGTAACCCATGTGCAACCACGCAGCACTCCATTTTTCTTATATTTATATTTTTTCCTCAGTTGCGATTGTCTGTTTCTTTCTTACTGCTTCCACTCTCTCTGTATCTCTCACCTTCTTTTTACCCCCTCTGCCAGTCACAGTCTCTCTCAGCTGGCCTCGTCCTCACACTTCCACTCACTCACTCTCTGCTTCTCCCCCTCTCTCACTTCCTCCCGTTTGACCTGTATGAAATCCTTTTCTCGCTCACATCTCACCCAGGTCGGATAGTCTGTATCTCTCGTCCATGATTTCACCAAGCTTAAGCTTAAAGATATCATGTACTTGTCTCTTCCTATCGTTCCGTTGCAATACCATCTTTGTTTGTTTACATGTCTCGCTCGCTTCACCCTATTTTACTTGTTCTAATAACTTTATTTAGTTATTGCTCGCACCAACCAGAGGTATATGATTTTTAAAGCGATGAAATACCAATGACGGTTGTAAGATCACTGATGAAGGACTAATTTTATTCATATGTAACCCATGTGAAACCACGCAGCACTCCATTTTTCTTATATATATATATATATATATATATATATATATATATATATATATATATATATATATATATATATATATATATGCCTCTCCAGGAAACCCGGGAAATCAACTGACGCGTGCTCCCTCAGAGACTTCCCGATACGCCATGCGAACTGTTGCCTACGCACATACGTCGTGTATAAGATAGAATGTAACAAGTGCAACCAATACTATATAGGTAGCACAATCCGGCCGCTGCACATCCGGATCAAGCAGCACACTAACACCAGGGCCTCGTCTTTCCGGAAACACATAGCCAAATGCGGAAACAAAGACGGAAGGGCCATTGTCACAATTCTAGCGACAGAAAGAAACGTCGGCACATTACCTATCAAGGAAGCACTTTGGATCAAACGCCTAGGGCCACAATTAAACAGCCGATCCGAGAGAAGCGAAATGAGGTGGTTGGTTTAAGTAAGAAAACGATGCAGCAACACACGCACACACACACTCAAGCGAGACAACAACACACGCACACACACACACAGTAACATTCACCAAACAGGCAGAGAATACTATGGATGACAGCTAGAGCCACCCCACTCCCACAATTGAAAGAACTATTTCGGCCGCCGACCTCTGCTTGACCGACCCCATTTCACGCGCACGCGCGCTCTGCTGAATACGTCAGATATTCAAAACAACGAACAGCGGAGGACACGTTTCGCACCTTTCCGACAGACAACCTCCCCCCCCCCCTCCTCCCGGAAAAAAACTCCAGTTGATGGATGTGAATCCGAAATATATAGGGACAATTAAATCTCTCCCAAGGTAACTCTATCTCGTGTTATTATTTTTATTTTTATCCATTACGCTCTTTCCTACATTCTTCTACACGCTACAGTCTTCTTTACGCCACGCATCTCAACGTACACCCACTTACATCTCTCTCTCCACCACCGGATCTTGTTACCCGGAGATTTACCCATCTGCATTGTCGAGGCATCCAAACGACTTAAAGAAATTTACCATATATATATATATATATATATATATATATATATATATATATATATATATATATATATATATATATATATATATATATGAGGTCATAGTGTGTTAGTTCAATTCATTAGTAAGATAACTTAACCTCAATGCCTCTTTTACCCTTCGTTGTTCAGGAACGAACAGTTGTAGTAGCAGTGCATTTATAATTCAATATTCAGTAAGACCAAGGATTAGAATTATTGTTTATTTACACACCTACAAACGTTTCAATACAGCCGGAAATTATACATCAATAGTGGAGGAGAAAACTGAACTATTTTCAGTTAATTAACTCCAGATAGTCGCTTCGGGAAGTAGAAAAAGCAATAATTTGTTTAACATCAAAAAGGAAAGCAAGAATTACATAGGATTCATCATACAAAAGCAGAAAAGCAAGAGCATGCACTTATGAACATAATTAGAGATACGGCCTAAGGTAAAGCGACTATGTGGGGTTAAATAAGTGGAAAGTTTTCGGTTTTCTCGACTATTGATGTATAATGTCCAGGTGTATTAAAACGTTTGTAGATGTGTAAATAAACAATAATTTTACTCCTTGGTCTTACTGAATTTTGAATTACATCTACACACACACACACACACACACACACACACACACACACACACGCGCGCACACACGCACACGCACGCACACACACACGCGCACACACACACACACACACACACACACACACACACACACACACACACACACACACACACACATACACACACACACACACATACACATATATATATGCATATACTTTTTTATAAACATCTAAACCTTTTCATGTTATGTGTATTTGTACGTCTGCTTATATATAATATATGTGGTGTGGGGATATCTTGCTCTTCTGAAGCTTGTATGAGCAAAGACCATCACAGGGGCTCCCAATCCACCAGTCCTTATTAATTAGATGGAAAGTCATCAAAACCTTATTTTTTTTTAATGTGGTCCAATTGTGTGTACTGTTTAAGGAAGTTACTTGCCGTGGAATCTTGACATTTTAGCTTAGTGTCTAACACAAGGCAAGTCATCTGTGGTCCATACCATTTTCAGTCGTCTTGTTTAAACTTGTCAGAAGTATACGGTTGTATTGATTCGGAGGATGTCATATGTGTAGCACATTCTATTCAACAGTCCAGCGGCGATGGAAGATTGGAGTCGTGAGCAGATTTACCAGGCTGGAAGCACTTAGGTGGTATTTGCTTATCTTAACATGGTTGTATTGTATTGGAGCAGAAATAATCTGTCAGGTCAGTCCCATTCAGGAACATTCTGTTTAAACAGATTGTTATAAGGGTCTAGAAAAGGTGACCTAAACATGACTTGCTCATGTTGGGGACTGGCCAGCATCATGCGGTTGAGGGCTGTACGTTTAAGCAGGAGAAATAATAAAAAATTAAGGTATTTGAGGAGTGAGAATGAAGGTGGCTACTTGGATTATACGGACACTTCTGGACCGTGAAGGTTCTGCGAACTCAGAGCGTGGGACTGCCATGGCTGCAAGAGAGCTTGTATGTTATAAGTTAGATATGGTTGCGCTTCCAGAAAATAGACTGAGTGGTGAAGATTATTTGACAGAAAGGTGCAATGGGGAGACCGAAGGGAGCAAAGAGGGAAAATGGCGATGAATTTGCCGTAGAGGCAATTCGTTCTGACAACTGAGCAGCTTAAGAGCATCAACAAAAAATAATGCGTCTACACGTTCCACTGACTGGTAATCGTGTTATGACAATCATTTCTGTATATGATCAAACTATAACCAATAGTTAAGAATTGATTTAAGGTTCCTACCAGGATCTTAGAGTAATAATTTCCTCTATAACCAGGAAAGAAAAGATCATTTTGCTTGGTTACTTTCATGCTCGTGTAGGTCGTTGACACTCCTGGGTTCCTCCGCCCTTTCTGGGGTTTTCTTTTTCATTCCACGGGGTGTCCAGCAGAAACAAGGGGGACAACAGTCTATGCATTTCAGGCTTGGCTGGCCTTCCTCAGGACGGTCCCTCCCACCGCTTGCGACTGCTGAAAAGAGTCGAGAATATATAGTTTTCTCGTCTGTGTAAATGAGGTGATTAATCTCATTTACATATGAAGCTGCATAAGTTGGCTCAACTTATGATAGAATAGAAATAAGATTTCGCTTCAAGCATTGCTTTATACAAATATGTATAAATATTTCTTATATATATATATATATATATATATATATATATATATATATATACATTCTTTTGCTCTTTAACTTCCTTCAACCAACGTGTTGCTTCACTTTCCTTAGTCGACCTCCTTTATTTGATCATTGATGAATGAGAGAGCTTTATATGAATACATACATACATATACTCCCTTCCCTCTCCATATATATATATATATATATATATATATATATATATATATATATATATATATATATATTAATATAATCTTCTATACACAATCATACACACCCGTGTATATCTATCTATCTATCTATCTATCTATATCTCTCTCTCTCTCTCTCTCTCTCTCTCTCTCTATATATATATATATATATATATATATATATATATATATATATATATATATATATATATATATATATATATATATATATATATATATATATATATATATTAATACATTAACAGAGAAAGCTTTAAGCAATACTCCGACCGACCTCTGTCTCACTCAACAAACATTAGGATATACCTTAGTATAATCCCAATTATACGTTTGGGGTGCTAACTGTACGTATTTTGCGGATTGCCAGGTGTATTATTTTATATTTCCAAACGATCGTTCGTTTCATTATAAGTTTTCTACAAATTGGGAAAATAATGTCCAGGTTATGTAGAAGCCTACACATAGTCTATAGGAATTTATGTAGGTGGGCACTTATAAATCATCAGTGGATGCCCGATATATATACACTAGTGCGAACACACATTTTCTTGAAGATAAAGTGTTTTGCATTGATGTCATTCTATTATATAATACATATGTAAATAAGGGACAGGCCTTATGTAGTGACGGTGTCCCTACGTCTCCATCACGTGTTATAAGCTGTAATATTAAATCTAAATTTGATACTATTATCAGTAATTTAATTTACCAATTCTCTTAGCTCAGGTGTCCACAACGAGGAGTTTCTTTACAAATCTACCCTTCAACCACCTGTATGCGCCATATTTAGATCATTTCTCATCCATCAGTCCTACGCATTTGAATTGCACCTTTTTTAAATCGTCAGTCATCTGATGTTTGAAAATTGAATGGACAGCGTCCTTTTTTTTTTTTTTTTTTTTTTTTAATAAACCAGCAACTTTTTTTTTAATAAACCAGCATGATGACTCGACTATGCACAAACGAGTTCCAGATGTATTGCATCTGCGTAGCAAATATAAACATCGGCTTCAATCATATTAAAAAGAAAACAAAAAATGATAAAACAATAATAATTAAACAAGCAGATAAAGGGGGTGCAGTTGTTATAATAGATGCTGAATACTACAACGATTTGGTTGAGGAACAACTGAAAGACACAACATTCTATCATGAAATACCGTCAAATATAGACCACAACATCATGAAGAAGATCAACAACCTGGCTTCAAAATACCACAACTCACTGATAAGGAAAGAGACTACATCACCAATTTTGAGCCAAAACCCAGCAACCTGTATGGCCTACCGAAAGTTCATAAGTCAAAAGAAATACAACTGACAGTAAAAGAACAAAACTGTGAGTACATTAAATTACTACACCCAAAAAACTTAAAACTTAGACCTATTATAGCTGGTCCAACATGCCCTACCCACCGTCTAAGCAATTTTGTTGACATTATTTTGAAACCACTATGTTTCATAGAAGTTTCATCCGGGATGATATCGACTTCTTGTCCCATCTTCACAAAACCACGGAAACGAATTCACTTCTACGTAGTTTTGATGTGGTAAGCCTTTACACCAATATTACACATGATTTAGGAATAAAGGCGGTTAAATACTGGGTGGAAAAACATAGAGAAGTGATTCCCATCAGATTCACAGCGCCATTTATATTACACGCAGTCAAATTTATTCTGGAAAACAACACTTTCTTCTTCAATGGAAAGAATTACATCCAAATTAGAGGCACAGCGATGGGAACGAAGTTTGCTCCCGTTTACGCGAACTCTGTAATGGGATACTTAGAACAACAACTCTACCAAGAAATAGAGGAAAAATATAGTATTGACTTTAGAAAGTACATTGAAAAATCTTGGAAGAGATACCTTGACGACTGTTTCATCATCTGGACAGAATCTCTAGATACTCTGGATGAGTTCAATATCCTCCTGAATAACCTACACCCATCTCTCCAATTCACAAAAGAGATGAGTAGGACCAAATTACCATTCCTAGATATAATTGTTTCTACTTTTGGCACAAGGCCATCAATTATCCCAGTGCATTACTGGTACTTTATTTTATCGACCCCGTAAGGATGAAAGGCAAAGTCAACCTCGGCGGGATTTGAACTCAGATCGTAAAGGGACGTAACTATGCTGGAAAGCATGGCGCCCGACCCTCTACCAATACTGCCAATCCACCTAGATATAATGATAATAAAAAACGACAGCACCATTACCACGGATATATATTATAAACACACAGGCACCCATCAATATCTGAATTTTAAGTCGTGCCATCCACCTCATACAAATCACAACATCCCATACTGCCTAGTCAGAAGAATTTGTACCATTGTAGAAGATAAAAATACCAGGAACAAACGCCTAACAGAACTAAGAGAATTTTTGCTCAAACAAAAATACCCATCTCTACTTATAGAAAATGGCATACAGCGAGCTATAAAAATACAACCCAAGGACACCCCAAGGAAGAAGAAACCAAGGAAGGACAACCCAAGCAAGAAGAAACCAAGAACTGGTCATACCATTTATAATGACACACAACCCATGTCACCAGAATATCTTCAACACTGCCAAAGCAAACCTACCGATCATTGCTCAAAGTAATGAATTAAAAGGCTTAATCACAGATCGATCTTTGACTCTTAGTAAAAGACAGTCGAAATATTTGAAGCAATTACTAACAAAAGCAAAGACCTTAACAACAAAGACCAATCATTCACTGTATCTAAATGCAATGATAGTCGCTGTGGCACATGTCAATCCATACACGCCGGTCAATATATGAAAACAAAAACTGGAAAAATATTCCCAAATGCAAATATGAACTGCAAAAGCAGAAATCTAATTTACTGCATTAAATGCCCGAATTGTGAAGAACTATATGTCGGTCAAACTGGAAATGCACTATCGGAACGTGCACGGGTACACCGACAGCAAATCAGAGACCCAAATGTCCGTCAGATACCCCTGAGTATCCATCTAGCAACAAGTGGTCAGATAATATTTATAATATTTTCATTCTACAATTACACAGCCCAAGTGAAATCAAGAGAAAAATCAAAGAAAAAAATGTTATTGATAAATTCCAACCCAAGCTAAATGAACAATAATAATGGGTTATTAATCCTACTATGACTATGACTACGACCACTAACAACAACAACAATAATATTAATAAAAGTGATGTTGATGGTGATGATTACTAGAAAAGGCTATTTTCATCATTTCTAAAAATAGCAAAACAATTGATGTTTTGGATAGGATCAATTAGTAGTCGTTAGACATGCTCAACCAACCGTGACGCCTAAACCAATCAGCTTTAGTAATCCAGTGAAACTACACACCGATTGGTCGAAATACAGTTTGCAAGATTTAGCATTCTGTAGCCACTTTTCAATGTATATAAGGCACAAAATTTACCCATCTCATTACAGTTGAAAATTGCAAACTTGACTGTCACCACAGAATGTGAACCTGAAGATTGCGAAAGCATGAAAGTACTTGTTCAATTAAAACTTAACATTTAATATTCTACCATACTATTTCATTCTAATACCATTATAAATTTTAAAGGATTGTAAATAAAACGAGTAAATCAGACAAAGTTGGAATTCCTTTTATTAATACAATCTTCTATACACAATCATACACACCCGTGTATATTTATCTATATATATACATACATATATATATATATATATATATATATATATATATATATATATATATATATATATATATATATATATATATATATATATATATATATATATATATATATCCCACCCTCAAGCGTGAAACTAATACTAATATCATATGTACTGCCTCTTCGTTTTTCTGTTTTTTGTTCTCTGTTTATTTATTAAACTATATATATATATATATTTGGACAGCCAGATTCCTGATGATTTCTAAAGAATGAAACAGTTCTAGTCCTGTAGAATCTCATCTATATTAAAATTATATATATATATGTATATATATATATATATATGTGTGTGTATGTACGTTTGTCTGTTTTGGCGTATGTGTGTGTGTGTGTGTGTGTGTGTGTGTGTGTGTGTGTGTGTGTGTGTGTGTGTGTGTGTGTGTGTGTGTGTGTGTGTGTGATTGTGTGTATGAATGTGTGTGTGTGTAAGTGTGTGTTTTGTTCAATTAATAGATAGAGACCAGGAGAGAGAGAGACAGACAGAGAAAGAGAGAGAGAGTGTAAGAGAAAGAGTGCCTCAGAGAGAGGGAGTAAGAGTGGGAGAGAGAGAGTAAGGTAGATAGATAGATAGATAGAGAGAGAGAGAGAGAGAGAGAGAGAGAGAGGGAGCGAGGGAGAGAGAGAGAGGGAGAGAGAGAGAGAGAGAGAGAGAGAGAGAGAGAGAGAGAGAGAGAGAGAGAGACAAACAGAATAAATTAAATATTTTCTTAAAATGTTAAACATTGAAATTTGATGCAAAAGTCACGAGACTGGTGTGTTGGGGTGGCGGTGCTGTTGGTGATGATGGTGGTGGTGAGTTAGCGTAAGAGGGAGGAGTTGGGTTGACGGTGTGTGGTTGGTCTTAGTCTTAATACCATTGATGCTGTGTCAAGGATGGTGGAGATGGTAGTGAGGCTAGTGGGGTGTGTAGGTAGTGACCAACGTGTTTCAACTGTTTTTTGTGGATGAATTCAGTGCTGTTTGATGGAATATTTCAATGTAACAAACGTGTGTACCTTACACATGCAAAGACACACACACACACACACACACACACACACACACACACACACACACACACAGATACACTCACACGCACACACACACAGACACACACTTATATATGCATATATATATCTATATATATATATATATACATATATACACACGCACAAACACATACATTCATATATATATGTATATATATATATATATGTATATATTCGCGCTCGCGCGCACCCCCACACACACATACACACACACATATATATATATATGTATATATATATATATACATATATACACATCTGTCAGTAGCACCACTTGACACGAGTGTCACATCACAGAACAAATATTCTACACTAACAGTATTAATAAATTCACCCCTCCCCCCAAAAAACAAAAAAAAAACACCAAAAAAACAAAAACACAACAAAAACAAAATAATAATAGCAACAACGACAAACAAACAGAAAAAAGTAAATAATCAAATAAGGTGAAAATAAAAATATAAATATAAAGCCCTCAATTTCTTCTCCATCGCAATCTTACAAGCCCCCAAACATTTGTGAAACTTTAGCTTTAATAAACAACCTTATTCTCCATTCATCAAATATATTCCATGAATCAACATCGTATTAAACCTGACCTTACATAAAACACTCTTTATTTTACTCCCCCCCTCTTCCAACAAAAAAAAGAAGATGAATAGGTACAAATAACAGTAACTAAATCTAAACAACTCATAAAAAAAATATAGAAGACACTGAACATTTTTGATATTTTGAATTTTTTTTTTATGAGTAAACGAAAATTTAAAAATAAAGTTATTTAAAATGCACTTTAAATTCCACCAGTCAAGAAGACATGAAATTTATTGATATTTATTTATTTATTCATTTATTTAATTTATTTCTTTTTTCATTTATTCATTTATCTAATGAAATAATGACACTTAAAGGACTGGTTCTCTAAGACATATTGTTTTTGTATTTGCTTTGCAAGATACTTAATGTAAAATCGTGTATTGAAACAAATTTTCTCATATTTTGGGAGGCTCATAATTGCCAATAAAAATACACTCACGAAAAAAAAACACAGAGACGAAAAAACAAGACAATAGTGTCACGTGATAAGAAGGGAGAATTGTCGCCTTGATATATGAATAGAGCTGTGTGCATCACAGATAATATTGTACAATTGGCAACAGGTTCAAAATATCTGCTGTCTTCAGCCGTCGAAATGGATGTACACAGTTTCGACCACTACCGACGGTACTGCTGATCCATTCGGAGTCACAGTTTCAAACGGTGTACTGGGGTTAATTTTTTTCAAGATGAAAACAAAATTCGAGAAAGCGCATGACAACAAAATACATATATAATTAAATGTCCGACACACAGAGACACACACACACACACACACACACACACACACACACACACACACACACACACACACACACACACACACACACACACACACACACACACACACACACACACACACACACACACACACACACACACACACACACACACACACACACACACACACACACACACACACACACACACACTCCCTCTCTCACACACACACATACATATATATACACAAATAAAGCAAAATATATCATCATTTCTTGATTGAGGACATTGAGTTCGAATTATTAGCGGCATATATCATTATTTAACTTGAGGGTGTCTGTGTGTTTATAATATATATCCGTGGTAATGGTGCTGTCGTTTTTGATTATCATTATATCTAGGTGGATTGGCAGTATTGGTAGAGGGTCGGACGCCATGCTTTGATGCATAGAGTTACGGCCCTTTCCCTTCTGAATTCAAATCCCGCCGAGGTTAACTTTGCCTTTCATCCTTACAGGGTCGATAAAATAAAGTACCAGTAATGCACTGGGTAATTGCTGGTCTTGTACCAAAAGTAGAAACAATTATTTAACTTGAGTTTTTACTTTGATGTCGATAATTGCCATCACTTGATCCCTTTCTCATACTTAGGTGACACAAACATAACTTTTTAGCCCCACTAAGGACTTACATTCCTTTCTGCATATGCTACAGAGAAAAAGATGTAGATTTTTTCGGTTACGGTCAGCCATGCTCATGCAACACATGCGAAAGCGATGCCTATCCTTGTAGCCCTTTTAAGTAAAAAGAAAAAAAAGCCTTGTACTGGACTAATTGCGCTCTCTGGAGGATGGTGGGAGGTATTCAAAAATGAAGAACAAGTCAACACTATTGGCTATTATCAAATCACAGGTTTTACATCAGTTTTATTTCTTATAGAATGATGTCCTGACATGGACTAGAATCACTCACACCCCGTGAGCTAACCGTGCCCTGGGACACCAAACCGAATATTTCCAAATCCCTTCCCTGGAGGAATCACTCACGTAAACTCTCATATCTGAAGAAGTGTCGATTAAGAGTCGGGATTTGATCCCCTGATCAAACCCGAGCAGATCGATATAGAAACAATTGTAATATGAAATAAAGTTTCACAAAAAGCTGCAATTCTTATTCTCTCTCTCTCTCTCTCTCTCTCTCTCTCTCTATATATATATATATATATATATATATATATATATATATATATATATATATATATATATATATATATATATATATATATATATATATATAATTCAGCGAGAATCGTATTTCGGCTAGAAGAAAAAGCGAAACGAAACGCAAAATCGTAGAAATGCTGGCAAGCGCTCAATAGTTAAAAAACTAGAGCTAAACAATATGCCAAAACGCCATACAAACTGAAAAAGTGGTTAAGAAGTCATTAACCACATAAGCCAAAAAACAAATCAAGCTAAACAGGTCAAACAAAATAAATATATATATGTATATAAAGAGAGAGGGAGAGAGGGAGAGAGGGAGAGAGAGAGAGAGAGAGAGTGAGAGAGAGAGAGAGACTGCAGTGCTGCGACCGAGGAGACCACTGATCATAGGAGTACTCAATGCATAGAGAGATATACAGTATATATATATATACTGTGTTTCTTACTATATATTGTTAATCGGCTCAGTATTTATTTGTACTTTATACTTAGAGCTTAATGGTTACAGGGTTCTAATTCTCATATATATATTTCTGCTCCCTTACAAGTTGAGCTATTAAGTTGTGCGTGTTGGACTGTTATTTCTGTTCAATACGCGCTTACCACGTTTGACTGGCGAAGCACGAGGTGATGAATTCATCTTTCTGTGTAAACGTTGGCAAATAGTGTTTGTGGCATTTAACCGCAATCTCTCGCTGATGAAGCCCAGGATTATCTGTTACAAACACACTCAGGGCGAAACAGATTAGGGATAATCTGTCCGAGAGATATAATGGTTATTGAGGCGGTTTGTACTATTTTGATAATATATTTTTATTTTCATTCTGTCATTCTGTCTGTTTCGTGGTTAAATATTTCAAGCATATATGGTTTTTCAACCCTTGTAATTTTAGACACACGGTTTACTGTGTTTCTTACTATATAATATATATATATATATATATATATATATATATATATATATATATATATATATATATATATATATATATATATAAATGTAGGTATGTATGTATACGTACATACATATATGTATACAGACGTACAGTAGCATGTATATATATACATACAGGCACACATATATATATATGCACGTATCAGTTTACCGAACATTTATTATAATGCTCGGTTTGTTCGTTTGTAAACAAACAAACAGCCTGAATTACGCCGTACAGTGTTTAGGCAACCACGTCACCTTTTTGTTCAACACTGACACAGGAACGATGTACTAGTTTCAAGCTTATTAGCTATCGTCAGCACCTTATACCTTTCTGCCAGATGGTTGAACGTCCGAAAGTATATACTTTCCATATGAAAATTAACCGCTGAGCAGCCTAATTTGCATATCGAGTGAGTTCAGTCGGCCAGGCGCACCGAAAACGATAAATGGAATAGAATGAAACGAAATTTCATTTCTCACTCTTAGTACGGCACTTACTTAAATGTAGGTATGTATGTATACGTACATACATATATGTATACAGACGTACAGTAGCATGTATATATATACATACAGGCACACATATATATATGCACGTATCAGTTTACCGAGTAAGTGCCGTACTAAGAGTGAGAAATGAAATTTCGTTTCATTCTATTCTACATATATATATCGTTGTCGCTGTCATCACCATCTTCACCGTTGTCGTCGTCATCGTTATTATCATCATTATCATCTAGAACAACAACAAAAACAACATCAAGAACTAGAGCTATCTTCCGTGTATACCGCGGAATTTCTTTCCCTTTTTTTCTTGTCTGTTTTGAGGGTACGAAGAATATACCCCAATTAAATGTTATACAACAAAACTAGACTTCTCCGAACATTTTTCTGGTTAAAAAGGAGTGCGCTTTATATACGAATGCGCGCAATACACGGAAAAATACGGTAGAATGTGTGACATTTACCAAACAAACACTAAACCACGTGGAAGAGAGAGATTATTCGATAAAATAAACTGGTTGTTTTTATCATACGTAACTTAGGTAAGATAAGATAAGTTTATCAGTGAAGGTTTTGCACTATAACAGAGGCAAAACAAACAAGTAGGAGTAGCTTAGTGAATGACTGAATGTGTACTCTATTGACATAGCAAGGACGTTGTTGGGCGTATATATATATATATATATATATATATATATATATATATATATATGCAAAAGTTCTATTTAAATTATTGGGATACAACAAGCAAATATTTTTATAACTGATATAAAGCACTCAATAAGTATTTGGAGTAAACATACGCTATTAACAAATGGAAACTATATTTATAAAACCATATTTATTTTATTATACATATTTCAAGGACACCACGTGAAGTTATGGTGTGCTTTCATCAGACAACATACAATATAGATCAGTTTTATAAATAAATATTGACATACCCTTAAAAAATGCAACCATTACTGTTGGGAGCTCCACTATCCGGGAGCTTCCAACACTAATGGTTGCATTTTTTAAGGGTATGTCAATATTTATTTATAAAACTGATTTATATTGTAGTTTGTCTGATGAAAGCACACCATAACTTAACGTGGTGTCCTTGTAATATGTATAATAAAATAAATATGGTTTTATAAATATAGTTTCCATTTGTTAATATCGTATATATATATATGTATGTGTGAGTCCCGGGTTTAATCGGGGGAAACCACAGTAAGTAAGGTACTCAATACATTAGTAGAGTGTATACAACAAAATTTATAGGACTAGAACTGTTTCATTCTTTCCTGATGATTTTCTTCGAATGAAACAGTTCTAGTCCCGTAGAAGCCATTTCTATATTAAATGTTGTTGTATATATATTTTTTCTTCTAACTTTAATTTTATACCTAATTGTGTATGGTTGACGATATATTTAATCGATTTCCACGTGCTATTGAAATGCTGGGTAAATATTCTTTAGCTGTTGATCGCGAATAGATGGCTGTCGTTTATTTATCTATTATTTCTTCATAGATGCTTTTAATCTTATAGCCTGGTTTAATTGTTTTTGTGTGTGGTGGATTATGCTGATTGAGAGAGGAGATGGTGTATATATCCCATCAAATGATTCTATGGATATACACTTTATTGTATATATATATATATATATATATATATATATATATATATATATATATATATATATATATATATTTCGTTTCTGAATTTGTTTAGCAAGATTCTTTATCTGAAATCGTGTGTTGAAACCGATATTGTTACACTTTGGGAGGGTCATGTTGCCAATAAGAAACACACGCACCAGTTGCTTTCACTTCAATTTATTGCACAAACACACACAGACACCCGGATGTGGCGCATGTGCAAACTGAGCACACAACACACACACAGAAACAAAATGGCGTAGGACAGAAGAAAGGAAAGGCACAGAAACAAAGAAAGGAATCCCCAGTCACTGAAGAGGTCACAGAGTGTGTGACGAAAGGGCTATGACTATATATAAACAACTATCTGGTTGTGGAACCAACCAACCAACCAGAAATTTATAAATTTGTAGATTTGTAAATTTATAAATTTATAAATATATAATAAATTGAAGTGAAAGCAACTGGTGCGTGTGTTTCTTATTGGCAACATGACCCTCCCAAAGTGTAACAATATATATATATATATATATATATAAATTACACAATAATCAAAGCTATGTTCAAATCATTTTATTGCTGACAATCGTTTCTTCCAAACTATCGTTTGGATTCATCGGAGCAGTAGCAATGTTTGTACATATAATTAACTTCCTATTCAACTGAACAATCATATAGATACATGGATATTAATGTCAACAACAGTTTCGCATTTACACGGTGGAATGGATGCGACATAGATTACAAGAGAATTGTACAATAATTAAAATTTAAAATTAAAAATTAAAAATTAAAAATTAAAAATTAAAAATTAAAAATTAAAAAGGTACAGAGTGGAATGCAAGCGACAGAGATTATAAGGAAATAGTATAACAATTAAAGAGGCATTAAGGTAGAAAGATACTCGTAAAACGAGGATATTAGCAGTACATATGCAAGCGTAAAGAGAGTGCAAATGCATTAGTCATATACAGGAAGGAAACAAGCAATGGTATTAGGCATATATAATTTTTTGCAAGGCAAAGGTATCACATGAAGTAAGCATATCAGGCAAAGCTGTTTTTGTATTAAAACTATGTGTTGATGGTGGATATAGTGTGACTGTTGTTTCTGTAATGTTCAAATGTATATGTGCTGAGAGTATCAATCTTATTGCTATATTTTCCATTACATTGGTTATGTTTTATTTTAGTGAATGTTTTTAATCAGTCACAGCCATGGATTGTACACCGGTCCTATTATATTGCTATCAGGGTTTCAAGTTGCTGTGGAGTGATTTTACTAACGGTTTAATTTCCGGAAGTGAGTTTGATCTATATTAAGGGGAGCTAATAAGTAAGAGGAGGTAACTAGTGATTACATTGAATATGATAGAAAAGAAAAATTAGAAAAATGTAAAGTTGTTTACAGCTCCAATCTGTTAACATCTTTGTGTTGATATACATTATATTATAAGTGAATCCCTTTTATATAATACTATTTGTTTATATTTAATTTTGAATAGAATCTATTTTCCTATAATACATTAAAGGTCTCATTATATTGTTATCTATTCATTACTACTAAAGTATAAGAAAGTTACAGGAAAACTATATATATATATATATATATATATATATACACATATACAAACAACTACAACATTATCTCTCATGGTTATTATTCTATTTTCTAAAGATAGAAGTATGTGATTTGAGTGATAATTGGCTGCTCTTTCGTTTGCAAGTCAAGTAGCAACGACGTAGAGACTTCTTCAATGGCCCGTTACAATTTTTGTGTCGACGTTAGCGTCTTTTCTGTCGTATATTTCTTGATAAAACTTATTGACTTCCGATTTAGCCTTCGTAGAGACTGAGGTTATATTTCCTGCAGGTTAAAAGATGCACTGCAAGCTATAATTGGAAGATAAGAAACAAGTATATTATTTGTATATTTTATTATGTATAATTTAATTTGTTACTGATGATTTTTTTAATGTTTTAAGATAGAAAATTTGTCTTTCTAAAGTTTGTTTTTGCTCATGGAGTTTATTATAAGAAAGACTTCGTTTTGTTTTATTTTTGTCAGTTATAAAAATTGTTTGTGATTTGAATGGGTCTCTCTTTAGATATTGTACGTTACAACAGAATCCGATAGGTTAATAATGGATTGTTCTGTAAATAATTGTTTCTACTTTTGGGCACAAGGCCAGAAATTATCTCAGTGCATTACTGGTATTATACTTTATTTTATCGACCCCGTAAGGATGAAAGGCAAAGTTAACCTCGGCAGAATTTGAACTCAGACCGCAAAGGGACATAACTCTATGCTGCAAAGCATGGCGTGCGACCCTTGTTCTGTAAATAATAAAAATACAGTGGTGTTGTATTGTACTAAACAAAGGATGGCATTGTAGTTAAGAAGTTTGTTTACCAATCATGAGGTCTCGGTCAGTGCTACTGCGTAGTAACTTGGGCATTATTTACCATAGTCTCGGGTCAAACTAAGCATTGTGAATGAAATGTGGTAGACGGAAACTGTGTAGAAGTCCGTCGCATGGATTGTACCTCATTGTACATTATAATACAGGATGGAATCTAGGTATACATTATAGAACCAGTCTTATCCGGCCGAATCTTCTTCAGATGATTATGTAAATGCTACACGTGTTTTTGAAATGCTCAATCACATACAAGCAGTGTAGGCGCATGTCTTAGTGGTTAGAGCATTGGGCTTGCAATCGAAAGGTTGTGAGTACAATTCTCGGACCGGGTGATGTGTTGTTTCCTTGAGCAAGATACTTTATTTCACGTTGCTCCAGTTTACTCGGCTGTAGAAATGAGATGATAGGACTGGGATCCCTATCATTAAAATTACCCAAGACACCTCAAACGAGATATACCTTGGAGGAGGTCAGCTAAACCTGCATAGGTGTGAGCTGTCACACACACACACATACAGGCAGGTTGTTTCGATCGAACAACGGGAACACTCATCGTCGAAACCGACGGAGGGACAATTATCATCAATATCCCTTGATATTGCGTGTAGCGACAGAATTCGATGCTATAGTTAATGAGGGATTGTACAGCGAATATTAACAATACAGGAAGAAGACAGAATGAAAGCGCTGGTCTTCCATTGTACTAAGACTAGTCTTAGAGTTTAATTGTAATTTCACAGATAAGATATTCGATATTTCATGTATGTATACAGGATATATATGTGAACAGCCAACCAAACAACAAAACAAATATGTCTGCTCTGTTTTGCTACTACTACTACTACTACTACTACTACTACTACTACTACTACTACTACTACTACTACTACTACTACACACGCGCACAGGCACACATACGCACGCATACATGTATAAATATATATATATATACTGTATGCATATATATATATATATATATATATATATATATATAAAAATATATATATATATACTATATATATATGTATGTATATACTATATATACTATATATATTTATGTATATATATATATATATATATATATATATATATATATATATGTATGTATATATTATATATATATATACATATATATATATATATATATATATATATATATATACATATATATATACACATATTTATATACACACACACACACACACACACACACACACACACACACACATACACACACACAGACACACACACACACACACACACACACACACACATATATATATATATATATATATATATATATATATATATATATATATATATATATATATGTGTGTGTATATATATAATAATGTTGATATAAAAGGTTGTTTAAAAACAAGACCAAAGAAAATAACAATACAAACAGATACACGGACAGATGTTTTCTTATCTGGAAGACAGAACTGTAAAATATTATACATAGAGAGAGAGGGGGAGAGATGCAGAGTGAGAGAGAGGAGAAAAAAGGGGGGGGGGTACACGAGTCTGTCTTTGGTGGTTGTGGGAGTGGTAGGTTAATTAATTCAATGTGAGAACAAAGTGTGATATTTGCATGACATTATCAGTCTGACAAATAATTTTCCTCTAATTCAATACATTAGTAAATAATTCATACATAATACATACATATAGACATACAAACATACATACATACATACATACATACATACAAACAAACATAGATACATACATACATACATACAT
>OZ024742.1:36165972-36175972 GCA_964016885.1 Eledone cirrhosa | reverse complement strand
GGGGCCACTTTTTATTAAGTTAATAATTTGAAAAATATTATTGAAAGTTTATTATAAAGAAGCAGTTTCAGGGAAAAACAATAGAAATATGCACTTGGGGCTGGGCGGCGTATAATGAGAAGTGGAGCGACGTGAAAAGCGTTGTTTATTAGCAGCGAAATAGCAATGTCGATGATATGCAATTTGAAAAAAACTACTTACTGTTAGTGGTGGTTAACATGTATTAGGATTAAAATAAAAACACGCGCTCCTTCTTCGCAATTTAAGGGTTTTATTTCTTTTGATGGAAAACAGTGACCGTACTGCAGAATCGATTTCATAAAACGGTACTGTGAAAATGAAACGTACTGTAGAAGGCAACAGTTTATTAATCTGCATTTTCAAACTTGCATATCATCGACATTGCTATTTCGCTGTTAATAAACAACGCTTTTCACGTCACCCCACTTCTCATTGAACGCCGTCCAGCCCCAAGTACATATTTCTATTTTTTTTCTCCTGAAACTGCTTCTTTATAATAAACTTTCAACAATATTTTTCAAATTATTGGTACTGTATGTTAACAGCGAAAGAACGAGTTTAAAAATTGATGAGTTTAACAATTTGTATGAAATTGTAAATAACTCATCCAAGTATTAGAATAGGGGGAAATAACTCACCGAACGCGATAGTAAATAGACCGTTTGGGGACCCTAGGGGCCACATTTTTCAAGTTAGAGATTTGAAACCTCATCTATTTGCTTCATTGGCACTTTTTACATAGGTGTGTAAATTTTCATGTCCGTCCGACTACGTCTACTACCATTTAACCGTGCACATCTGAATTTCAACCACCACCCATTTCACAAATATATATTAGATATATATATACATGTGCGTGTGTGTGAGTATGTGTGAGTGTGTGTGCGTGTGTGTGAGTATAATCTTCAACAAACTAAATCAACAAATAACAACGCAATCAAATAATGGTGTATCAGTTTAACGATTGATGTAGATGAGAATGAGTTTTAAATGTTCGGACGCTAGTCCTCCTTTATCGGAAGTTAGAGAAAGGGTCAGAAAAGTGGGTGTTTGAGAGAAAAGCAAAAGAAAGACAGACGAAGGTAAAACAGAAATCGGAAAAGTGTTGACAAATATACAGTAGTCAATCAAATTTGGATACAGCTGGATGTTCACATTCTTTTTTTCTTATTTTCTTGTCTTCATGCGAATGTTAACTCCACCACGTTATCTTGGTGAATATTAATATGGCGACGATAACCTGGCAGTGTTAGTGTAGTTAAGGGAGATAATCTATTGAGTATTTTAATACTTTAAAATTTCGGATAGCTCGAAGGGAGAAACCATATATAGTAAGAATACCAGATTACATCAATTCAAACTAAATTGAAATAAATTATACTAAATCAAACTAAATCAAATCGCATTAACATCAGTGTACATTCATTGACTTGAAAGTTTCAAGAAAATTATTTTCTTTTACCGTTCTGTAACTTCACTTGAGTCATGAAGTTTATAAAATGGGAATATTAAAATGTTTTTTGCAGTGTGTTTTCAAATGACGACTTAGTGGGATCTGCCTCACATAAGGGTCACTAATCCATTGACAGTGTATTGGCATACGTTCTGCTAATGAATTTCACATCTATTCAATGTATATTTCTTTGCAATTCGGGCATTTGATATTGTAAATCAGATTTCTGCTTTTACTGTTCATTTTTAAATTTGCAAATATTTATCTTCTGGGCTTTGTGTTGATATAATGACCAGCATGTATAAATTGACTTGTACCACAACGATTCTCATTACACGTAGGAAGTTATTATTGTTGTTGTTTAGATCAAACTTTGTTCTTAGATCAAACTTTGTAGCAATTGTTTCATGTACTTTGGTTGTCGTTTGCTTTGACTAAACCTGCTATCAGTAATTCGTTTCTTTAGTTTATTACTTTGTTTGATATTCGGTATGTCTGATTACCGTCTTTAATAATTGTTTCTACTTTTAGCACAAGGCCAGCAATTACCCAGTGCATTACTGGTACTTTATTTTATCGACCCCGTAAGGATGAAAGGCAAAGTTAACCTTGGCGGGATGTGAACTCAGAATGGCAAGGGCCGTAACTCTATGCGTCAAAGCATGGCGTCCGACCCTCTACCGATACTGCCAATTCACGACAGGGAATCCCCCCAAAATGTATACACATTTCAACAGCATTCTAATAAATATTTCCTGTACAGGTAATCAAAGTGTGTATACATTTTTTGGGACACCCTGTATTTTAATTATATTTATTATGTGTTGCTTCAAAGAGTAGAATATCTCGGTCTTGGGCTGCCCGACATGGCTCTATAGCTATTAGTTTCACACGTTTTGTACCATTTTGTATAAGAGGTGGTGTGTATTTTTGTTTCAGTAGTAATACTTCGAGTTCTGAAAGTCTTTTTTCCTTGGTACATACACCATAAACAACGGTATAAATATTCCTGGCTAAACAGAATGTTACATTTTATATATTGAATGCCAGGTTACGGTATGTGTTCGTGTGATTGTAATATATAACTGCTGTAGCCGTGGTGCTATTTTAATCACCATTTGCTCCAAAAATAGTACTTTCCAGGCATTTGGCTCATTTCTACATTTAAAAGTAATACAATGAAGTACAACTTGCTTATACAGGTTTCTGATTATTATATAATTAGTCTTTATTGTCTATTTATGTTATTTTGTGTTTACTGGTATATTTATCTATTTACCTATTTACGGGTGTACATAGCTGGGGTCTATGAACATCCAAAGATTCCATGAAGGGATCAATGTTGCTGTTGTTACAACTCACACCTATGCAGGTTTAGCTGGCTTCCTCCAAGGTATATCTCGTTGAAGTTGTCTTGGGTGATTTAATGATAAGGACCCCAGTCCTATCATCTCATTTTTACAGCTGAGTAAACTGGAACAACGTGAAATAAAGTGTCTTGCTCAAGGAAACAACATATCACCTGGTCCGAGAATTGAACTCACTACCTTTCGATTGCAAGCCCAATGCTCTTACCACTAAACCATGCGCCTTCACAATGGTCTAAAAGGTTTGTGAATTCATCATGTAGAGGCTCAATTGTTACTTCGGGCTTAACGATTCTGTGTATATGAAATGGCAAAAATTCTAAAGATTGAGAAGGCTATTTAATATCTTAATCGTAAGACTTCCATTTATAAAAGTAGGATTACTGTGTATGTATGTATGTATGTATGTATGTATGTATGTATGTATGTATGTATGTATGTATGTATGTATGTATGTATGTATGTATGTCAGGTCACCACTTGGTGCTACTGGTAACATGTATTCCAGTACAACCTGTCCTGTGGTCGGGTTGTTGGCGACTAAGCTGGCAACCCCACCAAGGTTTCTTGGTGAGAAGGTGACTTTGGATATCCTGCAGGACTAAAAACAAAACCTGTCAAGGGGCAAAGGAGCTCTTAAGAGTCAATGGCCATCCAAAATCACCGGGAGAGATGACCCCTTAGCCTTTGTCAAGGCAGAATTCTAGGAGAAGGAAAACTATGTCAGGTCACCACTTGGTGCTACTGGTAACATGTATTTCAGTACAACCTGTCCCATGGTCGGGTCGTTGGCGACTAAACTGGCAACCCCACCAAGGTTTCTTGGTGAGGAGGGTGATTTTGGACATCCTGCAGGATTAAAAACAAAACCTGTCAAAGGGCAAAGGAGCTCTTAAGAATCAATGGCCATCCAAAATCACCGGGAGAGATGACCCCTTAGCCTTTGTCAAGGCAGAATTCTAGGCGAAGGAAAACTCTGATATAACACCTGCAACCCTGATGGTATCCAATGATGTTGACTTGTTCTTCTTTTTGGTAAATATCATCTTGGTTAAGAGAGTGGGACTGGCTTTGTGCAGTGCCTTTGCTCACTATAAAAGCTTCACGGCACAGGCATTGCTTTATATCTGGAGATCTCTCTGCACTTGTCGTCACATGGTACCATGGGCCCAGCACTATGTGTCAATAATTATCACAAGTGTAGTGTTTGTACCAGAGTTTTCAAGTCGCTGGCTGGACTAAAAAGTCACACTCGTCAGCGCATCGGTAGGCGTTCTCCTACATGGATATAAAGTAGTGGCCGTACTCGATAACGAGTTGGCAGCCACCATGTATGTATGTATATATGTACATATACATGGGTGCATGTATATGTATATGCGCGGGAACATAGAAATAGTCGGGCTGGACACCCGATCGCGTGGTTAAACAACTGGGAGTGAAGGACCCCTAGCCTTTGTCAGGGCATTCAACTAGGAGAAGGTCACTCAAGAAACTGGGATAACTCCGATATAAAACCTGCGGCTCAGAAGTTACCCATGATCTTGATCTTTTCTTCTTTTCGGGTTATAGCTACTGTCGCTCAGAGAGTGGGATTGGCTCGGTGCACAGTCTTTCCTCACTTTAAAAAATATCTTCACGCACAGGAATTGCACGATAGAATTAATTAATAATTATTAATGATGGTATTTCGTGCAATGGCCATACTCGATAACGAGGGGGGCAGCCATCATGTATGTATGTATGTATGTAACGCAATACAACCTGTCATATGGTCAGGTCGTCGGTGACTAAACTCGGCAGCTCCATCAAGCTAGCTTAGTGAGGATGGTGATTTTTAGGATATTCTGTGGGAGGAAAAACATAATCCGTCGAACTGACGGAAGAATTCATGAGTCAACGGTCACGGTCATCCAAATGTTTATTAGAAGAGGGCAACTCTGGTGGAAAATCTGAAAATGGATCAGTTGCTGGTCGTCCCAACCTAAGTCGGGCCATCGGCTTTTCCTGTTGGTTTTTTTTTTTTCTGGGAAGTGTGGATGGTTTGTGCAAACCACGTCCACTATAATCGAATTCACGCACATGTACTTCTTAGACTCTTTAGACATACGTGTCATATGTATGTATGTATGTATGTATGTATGTATGTATGTATGTATGTATGTATGTATGTATGTATGTATGTATGTATGTATGTATGTATGTATGTATGTATGATATAACACCTGCAACCCTGATGGTATCCAATGATGCATGTATGTATGTATGTTCTTCTGGTTTTATAATTTCACAAATTTTTCCCAATAGAGAGTCGGTTTCTAGCATAGACACAAGACTCTCTCATTGGAATTTACACAACATCAACTAGGTAGATATGTATGCATGTCTGCATCCATGCATGTGTAGATATGGATGTTATTGTATGTTTTGAGTTGTATGTGTGCATGTGTATATGCTTAGTATCTGTACATGTGTATATGCAGTCATTAGATGCAAAATTTGTGGAATGTTTTACATATTTTTACTGTTCCATTAATGGATTGTACTTGTATTTATGTATGTTCTTCTGATTTTATAATTTCACAAATTTTTCCCAATAGAGAGAGAGTCGGTTTCTAACATAGACACAAGACTGTCTCATTGGAATTTACACATCAAGTAGGCAGATATGTATGTATGTCTGCACGCAGACATATGTGTAAAGGTATGGATGTTATTGTATGTGTGGATGTGGATGTTTTGAGTTGTATGTATGCATGTGCATTTGCTTTGTATTTGTACATGTGTATATGCAGTTATTAGATGCTAAATCTTTGGAATGTTTTACATATTTTTACTGTTCCATTAATGGAGTGTACTTGTACAATGTATGTATGTATGTATGTGTGTATGTATGTTCTTCTGGTTTTATAATTTCACAAAGTTTTACCAATAGAGAGAGAGTCGGTTTCTAACATAGACACAAGACTCTCTCATTGGAATTTACACAACATCAACTAGGGATATATGTATGTATGCATGCATGTGTAGATATGGATGTTATTGTATGTGTGGATGTGTATGTTTTGAGTTGTATGTGTGGATGTATATGCTTTGTATCTGTACATGTGTATATGCAGTTATTAGATGCAACATTTTTGGAATGTTTTACATATTTTTACTGTTCCATTAATGGATTGTACTTGTAATTTCCTAACTAGTTGTGTTCTTTCTGTTCCTGTGAAGCCTAGCTTCTCAAGATTTGTATTGAGGCAGTTACTAACATATCCCAGTGCCCCAATAATCACAGGCATAAATCTGAAGGTGTAATCAGGGTGGAGTATCTGCAGATTTCTCATCAGTTCTGCATAAATATTCTCCTTTTCACTAATCTTTGATATTATATTGGCATCTGCTGGGCAGCTAATTTCCACTACTGTGCATGTTTTCTTCTCCCTGTCCCATATCATAATATCTGGTCTGTTATGCCTGCATTTTATTGGGGTTTTTACTGGAACATTCCACCAGTACTCTTTTATATTATGTACATGATGTCTTCCACATTGTTGTAGCTTTTAATGTGTTTATTATCGGGGCTATCTTTTTTACGAATTGCATTGTACAGTGTTTTGGCCACTACATCATGCCTCATAGGTAGATAGTACCGCGATGACATCTTTGGGCAGCTGCTGATGACATGGGTGATATCCTCGATATTAGTTCTGCAGAGTCTGCACTTGTTATCACATCTAGGTGTTTTGCCTGCATGCCTATCTCTTTTGTGAATCAGGTATTTCGTGCTAATCTCCTGTTCTTGGATTGCAAAAGCGTATCCTTCAAAGTGGGTGACAATATAGCGGTTGTTGGTCCAAGATAGACTACTTTCCTTATCTATATTACTCTCACTCTGGAGCTTCCTGGCAACATATCCATGCATGATTTTTTGCTGATAGGCATGCAGTTTTTCATCCATGGATTCACTGCGATAATTCTGAGCGACATCCCTGGGTGTGAGTTTTGATTATCACACAGGGAATATCTCTCAAGGAGTTCCTTCCCAACTCTCATGATCTTATCTGTTTCATCCAGATAGACTTGCTCGAGAAGCGGGCTCCTACGCTTCGAGGTTCGTAGATGTTGTCGGAGAGATATGATGCGACATTCAAATGTTGTCTGGACTGATGTTAGGCCTCTGCCTCCCTGCTTACGTTTCAAGTAAAGGCGGTCTATGTTACTGTTGATGTGGAAGTTTCCGGTGTTGTTCAGTATTTTTCGAGTTCCAACATCAACTGCTCGGATTTCGTCTATCGTCCAATTAAGTATTCCAAACGTTGGTGTTAGGACAGGCACAGCAAACACATTGTGAGCCACTGTTTTGTTTTGCGCAGAGAGTTCCGATGATCAGATCTTTCTTAATCGGGTGTAGTATTCCCTGTTTACGCGTTCTTTATTACAGATACCATTATAGGATATGTTCTCATCTATCCCCAGGTATCTGTAGCAGTCCTCATCAGATATCGGTGAAACATTTAGACCATTGATGACAATGTTGCTAGATTGGGTTGTTGTTTTTCCCCGCTTTACAGTCCTGTATTAGCATTTATCTTGTCCAAACTCCATTCCTATATCCTTTGAGAACGTTGTAACCAAGTCAAGATTTTTCTTCATCCCATCCATGTTCTTGGCATAGAGTTTCAGATCGTCCACAAAGAAGTTATGGGTTAGGTTCGTATTTCTGTCCTCCTGTGAGCCAATGATGTATCCCTCACATTTCTTGAGCAGAAAGGACAAGGGGTTTAATGACAAGATGAACAATATCACAGAGAGACTGTCCCCTGAAATATACCCCTGCAATATTTTATTTTATCAGTGAAAATAGAGTCGTCCCTCTCTGTCTTTAGGATAGTAGCCCAAGAAGAAGACAGCCTCTCTATGGCTCTGACAATGTCTGGGACTTTAGCAAGTTGGAGGGCCTCTATCATCTAAGAGTGGGGAACAGAATCGAAAGCTTTCTTGTAGTCCAGCCAGACTGTAGTCATATTCCTCCTAAGTTGTCGCACCTCCGACATCGCAGTTTTGTTGATTAGGAGTTGTTCAGCACATCCCCAAACCCTTTTCTTTCCAGCTGCTTGTTCATCTGTGATGATGTTATTATTTTCACAGTGATCTTGGAGGAATAGGTTCAGACAGGCTGTATACATCTTATACATCAGGTTCTGGCATGCAATGGGTCGGTAGTTTTTTGCCAAGTGGGTGTCTTTGTTCTTGGGGACCAGTAACGTTTGTGCTAATGTCAACCATTCTGGTATAAGTGTATCTCCCTTAAGAACTTGTTGGTAGAGGTCAGTAAGATACCTCCGATAGAATATTAGTTTTTTGTACCATTAGCCGACTATCATGTCTCTTCCTGGTGTTTTCTTATCTTGGAGTTTTCCTATCACAGTCTCAAGAGTACCCTCACTTATTTCGTATGTTTTTGTTGTAGTGTAGGAGCAATAGTTCTTTCGGATTTCTCTTAGCCACAATGCATCTTGGTTGAAATTCTTCTTTTCACCCAATATTTTCCTACAAAAGGAATCTATGTCTTTCTGGGATGGGGCCTCAGTGACACTTATTATTTTGCCCTTCATATCTCTATATACTGATGTTTGGTTTCGTCTGAATCTTTTATTAAGCATTTTTCTCTCATCTACCTTCTTCAGGTAGCGGCGTTTTTCGCTAACAGCTCTCAATTCTTGTTTGAGGGTGATCAGCTTATATTGGAGAGTTCTGGTTCTACTGTTACCAAACATCGTCTCTATTTCATTTTTCACTCTTTGTTGGTGAGGAGTGAGTTTTTTTGTGTTTGTTTGCATGTAAAGAGCATTGTCACATGTCCTATTTTTTTTCGTAGGTCAGCACTCTATTTTAGTTATATATGATGGTATTTTTGGTGGTGTTTTGTTCTTGTTAATATCTCTGCTATCACCAGGTAAGGCATATAAACAGGCGTTGATTTGCCAAAATGTTGGGGTTTTTATCCGTTGTAAATATTCATCCCCTATTTCGTCATTAACACGTAGTATTTCATTATTTGGTTTTTTATTCACCATTGTCATTTTAACACGTTCAGCCAGAGAGATATTTATACATGAGTTAATTTCTCTCTGGAAGATTTCGTTGAGGGAAATTTTCAATTGTTTATACTTTTGATTATCATTATCGATAATATTTTCCACAACAGTCGAGGTAGACTCGGATGGTATACGTGGTGTTACATTTATTCGATTATTATTATTATCGATAGTGTTTTCCCCAGCATTCGAGGTAGACTTAGATGGTACAGGTGGTGTCAAGTTTCTTACAGGCATAGTTGTTTCAAGACGCTGTTCGACCTGGCTGCTAGGAAGTCTAGTAGCATGGCGATCTGTAGCACGTGTTGTTGATTCCATGTTTGTTGTGGGGGACTTACAATTAATAATATTTATCTTATTTTTACGTTCAACAAACGTCGCTTGTTGGCGTAATTGTTTCGCTGTGAAATAATTTAGCTCTGGGTGCATTTCGTCCCAGTGTAGCTTCATTCTATTCATATAGCCAATGGAGGGATTGTTTTTTGCCATTTTATAACAATTAAATAAATCATTGGCAGTATCGGTAGAGGGTCGGACGCCATGCTTTCCAGCATAGTTACGTCCCTTTACGATCTGAGTTCAAATCCCGCCGAGGTTGACTTTGCCTTTCATCCTTACGGGGTCGATAAAATAAAGTACCAGTAATGCACTGGATAATTGCTGGCCTTGTGCCTAAAGTAGAAACAATTATTAAGTTCGCAACTCCAAGAGAAATGCGATTTATAATTTCGGTTTCTTCTGTAGCTACAACTGAATAAAGTTTGATTACCTTCTTTGTTATTTGTCTTCGATACTTCCTTAATTTTCTTGTTGATGTTGTGTTCAGCCATACTGTTTGTAGCAAATCCTTGTAAAATGAATTATGTATTTAGTCGGATATCTCTACGAATTCGAATAAAAGGTGTCTTCAGAAGGGATAGTTAGAAGAATAACCAGTTATTCAACCTGGCTGTAGTTGTGGCATTACTGTCAGAGATAGTATTCATCTTAAATTTAATAAATAGTCTCCCACGCCAAAATATGCGACTGATCGCGTTGACTGATGGAATGTATGTATATATGTATGT
>OZ024742.1:36150972-36155972 GCA_964016885.1 Eledone cirrhosa | reverse complement strand
GCTTAGCTCTGTTTCTCGACCGTTATATCGCGTGACTATCTCCCCCTCCGCCTTTTGGGATTCTTTCTCACGTCGTGTAGACGCGTTCTTGAGACTAGTAAAATGAGGTATCCTCTTGATAAGTCGGCAGACCTCGCAAGGACTCTATATCTTTATGATATATTGTTTTTGTTTATGCCACGAAACTACGTAGTCGAGGAATTTAGGAGCAGTTTAGGTATGATACATTTTATTACTAATTATATCTAAATGTTTCTTCTCTCTTCATAATGTATTTTTAACTCTGATACTGGTTCAGTCTAGTTCAACTGAATTGGTCTGTCCCAGTCATTCATTGAGCAACATCGGTGAAGTTGGCACCCTTAACTCACAGTTGGGTGCGGATGCATTCATGTATATATGTGTGTGTCCGCATGTATCTGTGTGTTTCTAAATATATTATATATATATATATATATATATATATATATATATATATATATATATATATATATATATATATATATATATATATATATATATATATATATATATATATATATATCACACAAAAAATTATATATATATATATAAAATAACCTTTGTCATCGTTCTACTAATTTATTTATATTATTATATTATTCTTAACTCGGTGGATTGGCAGTATCAGTAGAGGGTCGGACGCCATGCTTTCCAGCATAGTTACGTCCCTTTACGATCTGAGTTCAAATCCCGCCGAGGTTGACTTTGCCTTTCATCCTTACGGGGTCAATAAAATAAAGTACCAGTAATACACTGGGTAATTGCTGGCCTTGTGCCTAAAGTAGAGACAATTATTCTTAACTCTGAAGCCGAGAATCATTCGGTTTCCTAAATAGAATATTAGTCTACGACTTCATTTATACCATAAACGTGGTTTTGTCTTTGTGTGTAATTGTTCTCCACGCTCCACATAATGACGTATTATCTTCGCTTTTTTCCGTTCATTGCCAGGGAACGTCTTCACGAACCAAAGTATCGTCTTCCTGTTTTCCTTCGGTTGCAACGTTTTTCGAAATATCTACTTCTGCATTCACAGATTGATTTTTTTAGGTTTAGAAGATCCCGTTAAGGATGAAAGCAGTGATTCTTTGCTTAAACTTTAATCTGTCATTTTAATATATATATATATATATATATATATATATATATATATATATATATATAGTGTTATACTTGGGGAGGGTCATATTGTTGTAATAATATTGCCAGAAATAAAAATAGAACACACTCACTGTTTGGTTGGTTTTCGGTTCTGAATCTGTTATATCTCCACAATTAATTCATTTGGTCCTCAATGTTTATCATTGACTGACCAACGGTAAAAAATACAGATATAATATAGATATAAACACATATATATAGTCTAATTAAGTTCTTTCGTTGCACATCTGCAACATCATCAGTGGTACTATTATGTTTCCTCCTGTTGTATTGTATGTCTACGCCATTTTATAAAAATGGAGTAGACATACAATACAACAGGAGGAAACATAATATCGTATTTCTACTTGAAACCATTTAAAATTGTTAAACTTTATTCTCATTTCGTGAGGATATGCATGTTATAGATATTATGTATGGTGTAGTTAATTAATCTTCTTCAAATGGTGTACCATTATAACCGTATTGAAACGGGCGTAGAAAAAAAAGGAATAAATCTAAGTTGTTATGTTTTGTAATATTGTGTGTGTGGTGTGTATATATATATAAGACGGACAGTACCATCTCCTTTGCCTACCTCTGGAAAATCCTACGGTTTCGGTGTACATACATACATACATACATACATACATACATACATACATACATACATACATACATACATACATACATACATACATACATACATATATATAATGATATTAAATAAATAGAAACTATATTTATAAAACCATATTTATTTTATTATATATATTTCAAGGGTACCAAGATATATTGGTTCGCTTTCCTCAGATAAAATACAAAGTTTGTTTTATAAATAGAGACATACCCATGAAAAACATACCTTATCGTATGGATATCCAGAGAATATCCAAACGATAAGGTATGATTTTCATGGGTATGTCTCTATTTATAAAACAAACTTTGTATTTTATCTGAGGAAAGCGAACCAATGTGTCTTGGTACCCTTGAAATATATATAATAAAATAAATATGGTTTTATAAATATAGTTTCTATTTATTTAATATCATTGAATATGTACTCCACTTATCTGTTGAGTGCTCTAAATCAGTTATAAACATTTATATTTATCGGACTTCCTACAAATTAAATATCCCTTCTACTTATATATATATATATATATATATATATATATATATATATGTGTGTGTGTGTGTGTGTGTGTGTGTGTGTGTACTCGAAACTGTCTTTTACCTATATTACTCTGGACTACAACATCAAATTTGAGCTTTGAATTATTTCTTGCTTTATATGTTTGTATTATCAAGTCATCTAAACTACCTTATATATATATATATATATATATATATATATATATATATATATATATATATATATATATATGTATATATATTCGCTTCTTTACAGACCTCGGAAAGAGCTATATATATATAACTATTTGTTAGTTATTTGAACATGGCAAAGCCGGCCATTAATCGCTCATATACATGAAACTGACTGGCCCATCTGTTGATATGCAAATCAGTGGGACTGCTAATATGCAAACCTAGCCCATAAGTCACTGTATATTTCAGAATATATCATATATTTTCACTAGCTTTGACACGTTAGTGTCTGCCGTTCTGTTTCTATGCCAACACAAGAACAAGAATGACTGAGTCATTCTAGTGACATGGTTTAAAGACGCTGTTTGCATAATTGCAAACGAATTTAATATTATTATTAATATTCGAAAAATTCAGATTATATTTATTGTATTCAGCCATGTAGAGCGATTTATATATATATACTAGCAGCTGAGCCCGGTTGCACCCGGGGCCACTTTTCATTAAGTTAATAATTTGAAAAATATTATTGAAAGTTTATTATAAAGAAGCAGTTTCAGGAGAAAAAAATAGAAATATGCACTTGGGGCTGGACGGCGTACAATGAGAAGTGGAGCGACGTGAAAGGCGTTGTTTATTAGCAGCGAAATAGCAATGTCGATAATATGCAAGCTTGAAAATGCAGATTATGAAGGTTTGTATGATAGTTTACACTTTTATTGCCCTGGTCAGCAAGAGGGGCCTCTATATATTAGACGTTTATTAGAAGAGGGGGAAATAACTAACCCCAGTATTAGAACAGGGGGTTCGCAATGTAAGGGTTTTATTTCTTTTGTTAGAAAACTGACCTTTTTCGGTTTGGCATTTCGTAAAATTCTACTGCAGAATCGATTTCATAAAACGGTACTGTATGAACGTTATAGAAGTATTTAAATTTAATATAGAGCAACTGTAATTGAAAAATGAAAATGAAACGTACTGTAGAAGGCAACAGTTTATTAACAGCGAAATAACGTTGTCTTCGATATTTTATTTTAAATAAGACAATGAATATTTAGAAAAAACTGAATTAATTAACTCGGCAACCAAAGGCCTTATAGATCCCATTCCTTAAGTTTACAATGAATATTAAAAAAAAAACTGAATTAATTAACTCGGCAACCAAACGGCTTATAGATCCCATTCATTAAGTTTACAATGAATATTTAAAAAAAACTGAATGAATTAACTCGGCAACCCAAAGGCTTATAGATCCCATTCATTAAGTTTACATGCATGTATTCTTTAAACTTTTCATTTGACTTTGAAAAATACTACTTACTGTTAGTGGTGGTTAACATGTATTAGAATTAAAATAAAAATGATATCGGAAAAAACGTACCTGAGAACACGCGTCCCTTCTTCGCAGTTTAAGGGTTTTATTTTTTTTATGGAAAACAGTGACCGTTTTCGGTTTGGCATTTCGTAAAATGGTACTGCAGAATCGATTTCATAAAACGGTACTGTGTGTTAACAGCGAACGAACGTTGTGTTTGATATGTTATGAAAAAATTGATGAGTTTAAAAATGTGTATGAAATTGTAAATAAGACAATGAATATTGAAAGCGACTACGGAAAATAACTCATCCAAGTATTAGAACAGGGGGAAATAACTCACCGAAAGCGATAGTAAATAGACCGTTTTGGGGCCCGGGGACCACATTTTTCCAGTTAGAGATTTGAAACCTCGTCTATTTGCTTCCTTGGCACTTTTTACGTGTGTAAATTTTCATGTCCGTCCGACCACGTCTACTACCATTTAACCGTGCACAACTGAATTTCAACCACCACCCATTTCACAAATATATATTATACTAGCAGCTGAGCCCGATTGCACCCGGGGCCACTTTTTATTAAGTTAATAATTTGAAAAATATTATTGAAAGTTTATTATAAAGAAGCAGTTTCAGGGAAAAAAATAGAAATATGCACTTGGGGCTGGACGGCGTACAATGAGAAGGGGAGCGACGTGAAAAGCGTTGTTTATTAACAGCAAAATAGCAAAATCGATGATATGCAATTTAAAAAATACTACTTACTGTTAGTGGTAGTTAACATGTATTAGAATTAAAATAAAAACACGCGTCCCTTCTTCACAATTTAAAGGTTTGGCGATATTTGGTTTTAGTGTCCTAAATTATCATCATCGACATTCAATTATTAGCTCCACCCACTACACGATACGTCACGACACGTCATCAGCTGCTGCTGCGGCTTGATTTTTACATGTTCATTTTCTTACATGCTTCATTTTTGCACGAAAAAACATTGAATTTTTAGAATAAATATTTATTAAAATATTAACAGAGAAAATTAGATTTTTGATTTATTTTTTGAACAAAATAAATATTTATTTACAGTTTTTCACAGAAAAATTATGCTTCATTTTTACATGAATATTTATTTACAGTTTTTAAGTTTTTAACCGAAACACTATGCTTCATTTTTACATGAATATTTATTTACAGTT
>OZ024742.1:36113472-36135972 GCA_964016885.1 Eledone cirrhosa | reverse complement strand
AAAGCCTACAGAGACTGGATTAGCGTATTAGTTAAGTGGGCGTTGACGGGAGCGGTCGTCAACAGCAGGTGGTGGTTCGCACTGAAAAGGGCAATTAAAGTAGAGTCGATTAGGTTTAGCAAAGGAGTAGTGATAGAGGAAAATAGAGTAGAGGGAGAGCTAGTCAGAAAGCTAGAAGAGGCGTTTAGGACAGGCATCGCAACCGACGTTCTTGCGGCGAGATTGGCACTCGACCAATTCTTCAGCGCAAAACACGAAGGCTGCGTTGTCAGAGCTAGAGCGCGTGCTCTGAAACACGAGGGGACAAAAGCCGTCCAATTGGCCCGGGTGGCAGAGGTGCGACGTGGCAACAAAGCCACAATTCGGTCTTTGTCTGACCAAAACGGGTGCGTGATGCTCGAAGCCGAGCGGATGTGTGAAGCTTTTCAGCAGCACTTTGCTGAACTGTTCGGGAGAAGCGGCGGGCCGGATCGGGGCATGGACTTCAGTGCATACCTCGACGGACTGCCTCGGCTCTCGATGACCGCAGCACAGTGTTGCGAAAAGCCAATAACAGTCGGTGAAATACGGGAAGCGATGGCTAACTGCACAAGGGGTAAATCGCCAGGTTTGGATGGTCTGCCCTACGAGCTTTATGCATTTATGCCAGACTTGTTCGGTAACCTCTTGGCAGACGTCTACTGCAACTGGCAGCAGAACGGGAGCATTCCCAGTTTTGTGAGCCGGGGAGCAGTGGCGCTGCTGAGAAAAGACCCGAACAAGGAGGATGTTATCGATAATTTCAGGCCCATAACCCTGCTAAACGCAGAGTTCAAGATTTTGGCCAAGGTGTTAGCAACGAGGTTGGCGCTTGTCGTCAAGGGTCTGGTGGGAGAGGCGCAGACATGGGCCATTCCGGACAGATCCATACACGACAATCTCCACCTCATGCGATACATCATAGAGAGGGTGGTTAAGGGACCTGGCACGGGTGGGGCTCTGATCAACTTGGATTAATCCAAAGCATTCGATAGGGTCGACTATCGGTACCTGGCGGCGGTCCTCGAGGCAGCCGGTTTCGGGCCCGTTTTCAGGGATTTGAACTAAGAACGCAAAGGGACGCAACTCTATGTCACGAAGCATGGTGCCCGACGCTCTACCGATACTGCCAATAATAATAATAATAATAATAATTGTTTCTACTTTTGACACAAGGCCAGCAATTACGCAGTGTATTACTGGTACTTTATTTTATCGACCCATAAGGATGAAAGGCAAAGTTTACTTCGGCGGGATTTAAGCTCAGATCATAAAGGGCCGTAACTCTATGGTGCAAAGCATGGCGTCCGACCCTCTATCGATATTGCCAATCCAATAAGGATAACAAGGACGATGTTATGTCTTCATTACGTTTATTGAGTAGAAAAACGCCTTAAGAGGTTCATTCTGTCATTACCACAACAGAGGTCCGACGAGCTTTTGATTCCAGAGTCGGGCTAGATCGATACAGATCGAACATTGAGCTGATCAGTAGCGAAACGCGCGTCACTATTCAATAAACGTAATGAAAGCCTATCGTCCTTTTTATTATTATTACACTCCTCTTTCTTCTACACCTCTATCACTCTGTTGAACCATCAGTAACTGGACGTTACACTCCCTATATATATATATATATATATATATATATATATATATATATATATATATATATATATATATATATATATATATATATATATGTATATATATATATATATATATATATATAGTTCAGGAAGACAACAAACAGAGGTATAAAATGTCTTATTAGTTTCACGCTTTATACGGTAAAGGAGAAATAGATTTCGACGTGACGGGCTTAAGCCCTTCTTCAGGAGTACAAAATAGAGATAGAGATAGGATCACAAAGGAGAAACACACACACACACACACACACACACACACACACACATATATATATATATATATATATATATATATATATATATATATATATATATAAAGAATAAAATGTTATAGTTTCCTTGAAATATCTTACAGTCCATTTTGCATTGTTTGGCCTTTCATCTCTTTCAACGTTAAATATATATATATGTATATATATATATATATATATATATATATATATATATATTGGTAAACGGAAAAGAAAATGCTGACAAATTGTTCACAGTGAAAAATAGTTTAATTAGGAATAAGTGAGAATTAGTAATAGTTGTTTCTACGTTAGGCACAAGGCCAGCAATTATCCAGTGCATTACTGGTACTTTATTTTATCGACCCCGTAAGGATGAAAGGCAAAGTTAACCTTGGCGGGATTTGAACTCAGAAAGGCAAGGGCCGTAACTCTATACGTCAAAGCATGGCGTCCGACCCTCTACCAATACTGCCAATCCACCGCCCTTAGTAATAGTATTGGTTAGTATTCAGTTTTGGTTTTAAGTTTTACCGGTTGCGCATTTCTAATGCTTTTCAAAAATAATTTTGAGATAGAGTGTCCGTGCTGTTTGCTCTGATCTGATTAGTTTTGGAAATTCTACCTGTTTTTATGTTAAAAAAGTGGCTCCAGCGGTATTAAAATAAGTTTTGCGCCAATTCGTGTTGCAAAATTTCTTGTGGTCAAAACAATTTTGATTGGTCGGTAGAGGTCATGTGAATGTTAAAAATTGATTTTGCGCCAAATGTAGGTTTGTGTCGGCTGATTGAGAAGTCACTGAAAAATAAGTCTTTCAAAACAAATATGTGTGTGTGTAGTAGTAGTAAAGAGGTTCGTAGTTGTGATAATGGCCAGCAGGGATGTGTGTGCGAACCGCAGCCTGTTGACAGTTCAAATGCCTATTAAGACAAGTGTGTGTGTGTGTGTGTGTGTGTGTGTGTAGCAGAGTAATTCGTGGTAGAGGGATGGTCAGTAGGAATGTGTCTGTAAGTGTGTGGGGGATATTTTAACATGTTAAAAGATATTTTTCAGCTCTTGTCTTATACGGAGAAGTGTGTGTGTATGTGTGCATATATGTCTCTTTGTATGTTAATGTACGCGTGTGTATGTGTGCGTGTATATATGTGCGTGTGTGCGCATACACGTGTGTGTGTGTGAGAATGTGTATGTGTGTGTGTGGGTGGACCAGTAATTATTTTTGTGATACTGGTGAAATGGTGTACATTATTCGATATTTTCAGTAAAATCGATTCTCTCAATAGAACATCAAAAACCTTAATAATAAAAGGTGTGAAATGATATATAGTATTGGCATAATACCAAGGTGTGTGTGAGTGTGTCCAGATTGTACGTACTGCAAGGGGAATCCATTAGGCCTTGCCGTATTGGAATACTTGTGTACAAATATGTATGTGCCCATCAGTGTGCAATGCATGTGTGCGTTCATGTATGTGTGTGTCGGCACGTTTATATCTATAGATATCAAAAGGTATGCAAATTTGTGTATATTTGTGTTGCACCATAGAACATGTGTGTTTACGTATGTCATTGTGTTTATATGTGGATAGAGATGTATGTAGGTGCTGATGTAGGTATGTATGTTGACGTGTGTATGTTGTGGGTTCGTCTTAGGGAGAAGTGTTTAGACGGGGTCCGTATTTGTTAATAAAGTAAGATTCCTTGCTGATGCGCTGGGTGTGGGTGGCATTATCTTTACATTTGTAGAGGGGAAAGATTCTGAAGTTGGGATGATTTTGAGCGGCACAGGTATCAATGTGTTCACTCAGTGGTATTTTCCTGTATTCCCGTATTTTAATTTGGGATCTATGGACAGTCATGCGTTGGTGGAGGCTGTTTTGGGTCTGGCCTATGTATTGTTCTCGACAACCTGAGCAAGTTAATACATATATTAGATTTTCTGATGCGCATGTGAAATTGTCTTGTACTATAAAACGTTGTCCTTCTTTGAAATAGAATTCCGAACCCTCTATTAGGTTGATGCATATGCCACAGTTGGGTCTATCGAATTTTTTTACTGTGGGTTTCGTTGTTGTGGTTGGCAGTACTTTGGCGTGTGTTATGATGTTTTTCATTGACTTAGATTGTCTTTTGCTCTTTATGATATCGTGTGTTCGTAGGATTTGGTTCATTCTATGGTCCTTTTTCAACACAGGGATGTTCTGGAGGATGGTGTCAAAGGCCTCATTGTTGAGGGTGTTGTGTGTGGAGATGTATGGAAGAGCTTTTAGTTTCGGTTGATTTACTTTAGGGTGTCTAAGGTCCTGGGTACTGAGTTTTAGGGCACGTTGGATTCCATTGTCAATTAGTGATGCAGGGTAGTCCCTGCCTATGAGTGTGTCCTTTATTTCTTGTAGCCGTAAGCAGCAGGTGTTTTTATTGGAGACTATAGTACAGATTCTCTTGGCTAAGTTGTAGGGAATATTAATTTTAACGTGTCTAGGGTGGCAAGAGTTGAAAGGAAGATATTGCTTGGAGTCTGTGGGCTTGTAGTATATGTCTGTTTCTATTTTTTTGTTATGGATCTTAATGAGGATGTCGAGGAAGGGGAGTTGTTTATTGCTGTATTCCATCGTGAAGTTAATATTCTTGTTGAGCCCATTTATAAGGGTGTGAAATTCTTTAAGTTTTTCGATGTTTTCGTGCCAAAGGATGAAGCAGTCATCTAGATATCGCTTCCAGTTCCTTTCTATGTGTAAGTGGAGAGTGTTTCCAAATTTGTTTAGGACTTTAGTGTAGAGGGTGATTTCCAGGTATCCCATGACTAGATTGGCATAAGTGGGGGCTGTTTTTGTTCCCATAGCGGTCCCAGATTTCTGCCTGTAGGGTTTGTTATTGAAAACGAAGTAATTGTTCTCCAAGGTAATTTTGAGTCCCTCTATCACGAATTCTTTTTTGATGCGTTGTGGGAGTTCATTGTGGTAATTATCCAGCCAGAATTGGATAGCTTCTATTCCTAGGTTGTGGGGGATGTTGGAGTATAGGTTGACTACATCGAACGTCACTAGTAGGGTTTGTTCAGAAAGGGGCATATTAGGGAGGTGATTGAGCATATCTAGGTCGTCCCTTATATAGCTTTTGATGTGTTTGAGAAAAGGCTTGAGAAGGGTATCAATGAAGTTGCTAAGGCGGTGGGTTTCGCAAGCGGGGCCTGCTATTATAGGTCTTAATTTGAGATCATTGCGTGAGGGGACATTGATGACTATATCTGTGGCTTCCTTGCATGCCTTACTTATTAATTCGCTTTTATGTACTTTAGGGATACCGTAGAAAAAGCTGGATTTACTTGTGAAGTCTGTGATGAAGCTGAATTCCTTGTTAGTGAGTCCTTCTTTGTATTGGTTGATCAGAGTTTTTAGGTTTCTCATAATTTTCTGTTGATTGTAGTGTTCAGCCTTTTCGTAGTATGTTTCGTTTTCCAAAGTGGAGAGCGCTAAGTTGATATAGAATTCTGTCTCCATTAGGACTACTGTACTCTCTTTATCAGCCTCTTTAATTGTAATGGTTCTGTCGGTTTTTAATCTATTTAATTCTTCCCATTCTTTCTTGTTGAGGTTTGGCTTGTGTTTTTGTCTGTGCAAGTGTTGGTAAGGGAAGTCTGTGATGTGTTCACAGAATTCGGCCAGGATTTTATTTCTACCTTTTGATGGGGTGTAATTGCTTCTATTTCTGGCTAATGATTCATCCTCATTGTACTGGTCGAATAGTTTTTCACTGAGTCGTAACTTTCTACAGAAGTCTGTGATGTCTTCCTTCATTTCATAGTAGTAGGGGTCGGTGTGAATTTAAAACCTTTGGAGAGTAAGTTGATAAGGTTGGGTGTTGGTTCTGCACTAGTTAGATTGATAATTTTTATTACTATCGGTTTCTCCTCCCTGTCTTGTGTTATTTTGTTTGCCTGTATCTGTGTGCTGTGTCTAAAAAATGGTTGGGGTAGAGGGGTTGTCTGCTGATGTTAAGTGGTCTCCTGTGTTTGTTATATTCCTTGTTGTTGTAAAATGTGGTTCGGGTTGGTGGTTGTAGATTGAATGGGGTGTTCCTGTACTGCGAGTATGGGTGTGTGTTTCTATGTGCCATGTTGGGTTGTGGTGTTATAGGTGGCCTACGTTGTTGGTTGTATCGTGTGGTGTGGGTTTGTTGTGTATTGTGGAAGCGAGAGTTGAGAAAATGGAAATTACCTTGCTGTCCCCTTGAAGCGGGGAAGTTGTTACATCTATCATGGTGGTGGTATCTTTTCCCTATGTTTGACGATGAGGCATCCGCGTAGTAGTTGAGTGATTTGGTATGGTGTCTCCTTGAAGGGAAAGTTGTAAATGTCATTCTGGAGGAGATGATTTCTAGGGTTTTTGTTCCTTCTTATGGTAGCGAGGTTGGGAAGTTCATCTTCGGTGTGGTGCTTCCTTCTTCGTTTGTTAGTGGCTTGGGGGTTTGCGAAGTTGTTGTGCGGTTCAGTTATGGGTTTTCCTATTTTTATGAACGGGTTATTGGAGGTGTAATCCGTTTGAAAAGTCGATTCATAGTGTAGGAACCAAGCGGCACTTTTTTCCCAGCGTTGAAGGGATTTCAGTTCTTCTCTGTTGCAGTCCCCTTTCCATAATTTGGAGATCTTCTCTACCTTGGGGCCTTCAGTTTTATTGTTGATTTCCAGGAGGATCTCTTCATCGATGGTTTTGATTTTTTCCTCATTTGTCTGAGCCCTCAATTTAAGAAGTTCAATTTCTGTCTTCATTTTTTCCAATGCCATTCTTTCCCTAAGGTGTCTTTGAGGTAGGCTGTATGAGCACTCGATGCTCTCATAGACCAGAGTATGATATCACTGGAAAAAAGAGAATCAGTGCTGCGACGAATGGAATTTATTAGACATATTACAATCGTTTCTCTGGCGACCAGCTTGAGGCACGATCGATGTGATGATCGTTTTTTTTTGGTAGTAATTATAGACAGTAAGTCTATGGTTTCCCGCTTTTACTTCGGTCCGGTTTACATACGGGTCACTTTTACGACCTTTCAGACCTGTATTAGCTGGCAGAAGATCATATATTTTATCGTTCCTGGGTCGTTTAGCCCTAGGAAAGGAAAATGCTTCTCTGATGAGCTTTGGTTTTCCATCAGATATCCATTGGATTCTGGGGTTTTACAAAGCGAAACTGATCAGTAAGGGCCATTAGAAGAGGTAAATATTTATATTATATTTTTTAATTTATTTTGAAAAATTGGTTGAATTTTACTTGTTCTGCTTATCTTAATATATATATATAGATATATGTATGTATTTATATATGTAATATATATACATACACTCTAGTTTTCACTCTTATATTTCAAATTTCCATTGTACCGGCTTTCTCAAAACAATAACATCCATATATATCACAATGCTTCCTATGAACTATAAGCTATAAACTACAAATTTCTACCTCATTATCCTCTGGAATAACGTATTCGTATTTTCGTCCGCTGAGACTACGATGTAATATCTATCTGATGTTTACAAAGGATATGTCACAGTAATGTTAGAGTGACTCTTTCAGCACATCTCACTCGCTATTCTCAGGGGTAACGCACTTGCAATTCTCTCCACTGAGACAGTGACGTACCATCCACACCTAGCTGATACTTTGCCAAGAACATGTAATGATAATGCTGACATTTGTCTGATTATTCCTACTCACCTATTTTTGTCGTTTATTTTCAACTCCTCTTTCGTCTCATTTTTTAATTCTATATACCAGATAGTAATACAAGAATTGAATTGTATTAACCCTTTTGATACCACTTGAGACAACGCCTGATCCTTCGATACAAAACGGTTTGTTTTAAAGAGTTTATATTTAAAAAAAAGCGCGTTTTCTTCTTCTTCTTCTTCTTCTTCTTCTTCTTCTTATTATTATTATTATTATTATTATTATTATTATTATTATTATTATTATTATTATTATTATTATTATTATTATTATTATTATTATTGTTGTTATTCCTTGAATCTCAGTCATTGATGTTGGTTAACTGGAAAGTCCGTTGGATTGAATATCAAGCCACTACCTGCAGCCTCAGATATTCAGGACGTATCGGAGGGTTCTTGCTGTTCCAAGCAAGCATGCCTTTTGAAGCGTTCCAAAAAGCGTGAAGGGGCCGATTTTCTTTAACCATCCCTGGAAACTTTTGGAGATAGTCCCCAGTGCGCCTATGACAATCGGGATCACTTTGACTTCATGGCAGTTCCAAATCCTTTTCACCTCCCACTTTAGGTCCTGGTATCGGTTAATTTTCTCCCTCTCCTTCTCTTGCACTCTCGTGTCGAACGGGCAGGCCACATCCACAATCAGACACGATCTTTTTTCTTTGTCCACAACCACCAGATCAGGTCTATTGTGTTCCAGTTTTTTGTCCGTCTGTATCCTAAAATCCCACAGCACCTTCACCTGATTGTTCTCCATCACCGCCTCTGGCCTATGCTCATACCATTTCTCAGAATGTGGTAAATTGTTTACTTTGCACAGGTGCCAGTGGATCACCCTGCCCATCACATCGTGTCTCCAGCCCTTATAGTGGGTCTGGGCTAGGTGTTTACACTCGGACACAATGTGAGCCACAGTCTCCTCTCTCTCTCCACAGATCCTGCACAGTGGGCTAGCCTCCTCCTTGTAGATATGGTGCTTCAACCACTTCGTTTTGAGGGCCTGCTCCTGCGCAGCCATTAGCATTCCTTCTGTAGCCTTTTTGAGGTCTCCTCTTCTCAACCAGTTCCATGTCTGTGGATCTCTAAATTCAGTTTTCTCAAAGAAGGTACTATGAAGGGATTTTCCCTTAAGGCTGCTCTTCCTCCTTGATGTTATTTCCTCCTTGGACATCCCCTGGCCTACTGTCCCCTCCTTCAGTACAGTTCTGAGCATTGGCTCCTTACTATAGGTCACGTATTTGTATAGGTTGTTTTTCTCCATCTGAACACAGTCCTCTATGCTGATAAGACCTCTTCCACCCTCAGATCTCCTTAGGTAGAGTCTATCGACATCACTCCTCTTGTGGAACATGTTGTAGATAGTCAATAGCTTCCTAGTCTTCCTATCCATTTCTTTTTGTTCAGCAACATTCCATCTCAGAATTCCAGCACTGTACCTAATAATAGACACAGCTCGGGAATTTACTGCGCTTATGGCATTTCTGCTGTTCAGATGTGACTTCAATACGCTCCTTACTCTCCGAATGTATTCAGTTCTTAACAATTCCTTCATTTTTTTGTTCTTTATGCCATCAGCCTCCAGAACGCCCAAATACTTGTATCCTTCCTCAGAGTCAATTTCCTTTATCATCTCACCTGTTGGTATATGGATCCCGTTACTTCTGCTCAACCTACCCCTCTTCATCACAATGACTCCACATTTACCAATACCAAACTGCATACATATATCACTGCTGAAAATACGGACAGTGTCAACAAGCACATCCAACTCCTTCTCACTTTTCCCGAAGAGCTTAAGATCGTCCATGAAGAGGAGGTGATTGATGGTAAGCTCTCCCCTTCCCAACTTGTATCCTGCTCTCACTTTTCGCAGCATAATGGTCAAGGGCATCAGGGCAAGGACAAACAACAGAGGGGACAGGCTATTATTATTATTATTATTATTATTATTATTGTTATTGTTATTCCTTGAATCTCAGTCATTGATGTTGGTTAACTGGAAAGTCCGTTGGATTGAATATCAAGCCACTACCTGCAGCCTCAGATATTCAGGACGTATCGGAGGGTTCTTGCTGTTCCAAGCAAGCATGCCTTTTGAAGCGTTCCAAAAAGCGTGAAGGGGCCGATTTTCTTTAACCATCCCTGGAAACCTTTGGAGATAGTCCCCAGTGCGCCTATGACAATCGGGATCACTTTGACTTCATGGCAGTTCCAAATCCTTTTCACCTCCCACTTTAGGTCCTGGTATCGGTTAATTTTCTCCCTCTCCTTCTCTTGCACTCTCGTGTCGAACGGGCAGGCCACATCCACAATCAGGCACGATCTTTTTTCTTTGTCCATAACCACCAGGTCAGGTCTATTGTGTTCCAGTTTTTTGTCCGTCTGTATCCTAAAATCCCACAGCACCTTCACCTGACTGTTCTCCATCACCGCCTCTGGCCTATGCTCATACCATTTCTCAGAATGTGGTAGATTGTTTACTTTGCACAGGTGCCAGTGGATCACCCTGCCCATCACATCGTGTCTCCAGCCCTTATAGTGGGTCTGGGCTAGGTGTTTACACTCGGACACAATGTGAGCCACAGTCTCCTCTCTCTCTCCACAGATCCTGCACAGTGGGCTAGCCTCCTCCTTGTAGATATGGTGCTTCAACCACTTCGTTTTGAGGGCCTGCTCCTGCGCAGCCATTAGCATTCCTTCTGTAGCCTTTTTGAGGTCTCCTCTTCTCAACCAGTTCCATGTCTGTGGATCTCTAAATTCAGTTTTCTCAAAGAAGGTACTATGAAGGGATTTTCCCTTAAGGCTGCTCTTCCTCCTTGATGTTATTTCCTCCTTGGACATCCCCTGGCCTACTGTCCCCTCCTTCAGTACAGTTCTGAGCATTGGCTCCTTACTATAGGTCACGTATTTGTATAGGTTGTTTTTCTCCATCTGAACACAGTCCTCTATGCTGATAAGACCTCTTCCACCCTCAGATCTCCTTAGGTAGAGTCTATCGACATCACTCCTCTTGTGGAACATGTTGTAGATAGTCAATAGCTTCCTAGTCTTCCTATCCATTTCTTTTTGTTCAGCAACATTCCATCTCAGAATTCCCGCACTGTACCTGATAATAGACACAGCTCGGGAATTTACTGCGCTTATGGCATTTCTGCTGTTCAGATGTGACTTCAATACGCTCCTTACTCTCCGAATGTATTCAGTTCTTAACAATTCCTTCATTTTTTTGTTCTTTATGCCATCAGCCTCCAGAACGCCCAAATACTTGTATCCTTCCTCAGAGTCAATTTCCTTTATCATCTCACCTGTTGGTATATGGATCCCGTTACTTCTGCTCAACCTACCCCTCTTCATCACAATGACTCCACATTTACCAATACCAAACTGCATACATATATCACTGCTGAAAATACGGACAGTGTCAACAAGCACATCCAACTCCTTCTCACTTTTCCCGAAGAGCTTAAGATCGTCCATGAAGAGGAGGTGATTGATGGTAAGCTCTCCCCTTCCCAACTTGTATCCTGCTCTCACTTTTCGCAGCATAATGGTCAAGGGCATCAGGGCAAGGACAAACAACAGAGGGGACAGGCTATTATTATTATTATTATTATTATTATTATTGTTATTGTTATTCCTTGAATCTCAGTCATTGATGTTGGTTAACTGGAAAGTCCGTTGGATTGAATATCAAGCCACTACCTGCAGCCTCAGATATTCAGGACGTATCGGAGGGTTCTTGCTGTTCCAAGCAAGCATGCCTTTTGAAGCGTTCCAAAAAGCGTGAAGGGGCCGATTTTCTTTAACCATCCCTGGAAACCTTTGGAGATAGTCCCCAGTGCGCCTATGACAATCGGGATCACTTTGACTTCATGGCAGTTCCAAATCCTTTTCACCTCCCACTTTAGGTCCTGGTATCGGTTAATTTTCTCCCTCTCCTTCTCTTGCACTCTCGTGTCGAACGGGCAGGCCACATCCACAATCAGGCACGATCTTTTTTCTTTGTCCATAACCACCAGGTCAGGTCTATTGTGTTCCAGTTTTTTGTCCGTCTGTATCCTAAAATCCCACAGCACCTTCACCTGACTGTTCTCCATCACCGCCTCTGGCCTATGCTCATACCATTTCTCAGAATGTGGTAGATTGTTTACTTTGCACAGGTGCCAGTGGATCACCCTGCCCATCACATCGTGTCTCCAGCCCTTATAGTGGGTCTGGGCTAGGTGTTTACACTCGGACACAATGTGAGCCACAGTCTCCTCTCTCTCTCCACAGATCCTGCACAGTGGGCTAGCCTCCTCCTTGTAGATATGGTGCTTCAACCACTTCGTTTTGAGGGCCTGCTCCTGCGCAGCCATTAGCATTCCTTCTGTAGCCTTTTTGAGGTCTCCTCTTCTCAACCAGTTCCATGTCTGTGGATCTCTAAATTCAGTTTTCTCAAAGAAGGTACTATGAAGGGATTTTCCCTTAAGGCTGCTCTTCCTCCTTGATGTTATTTCCTCCTTGGACATCCCCTGGCCTACTGTCCCCTCCTTCAGTACAGTTCTGAGCATTGGCTCCTTACTATAGGTCACGTATTTGTATAGGTTGTTTTTCTCCATCTGAACACAGTCCTCTATGCTGATAAGACCTCTTCCACCCTCAGATCTCCTTAGGTAGAGTCTATCGACATCACTCCTCTTGTGGAACATGTTGTAGATAGTCAATAGCTTCCTAGTCTTCCTATCCATTTCTTTTTGTTCAGCAACATTCCATCTCAGAATTCCAGCACTGTACCTAATAATAGACACAGCTCGGGAATTTACTGCGCTTATGGCATTTCTGCTGTTCAGATGTGACTTCAATACGCTCCTTACTCTCCGAATGTATTCAGTTCTTAACAATTCCTTCATTTTTTTGTTCTTTATGCCATCAGCCTCCAGAACGCCCAAATACTTGTATCCTTCCTCAGAGTCAATTTCCTTTATCATCTCACCTGTTGGTATATGGATCCCGTTACTTCTGCTCAACCTACCCCTCTTCATCACAATGACTCCACATTTACCAATACCAAACTGCATACATATATCACTGCTGAAAATACGGACAGTGTCAACAAGCACATCCAACTCCTTCTCACTTTTCCCGAAGAGCTTAAGATCGTCCATGAAGAGGAGGTGATTGATGGTAAGCTCTCCCCTTCCCAACTTGTATCCTGCTCTCACTTTTCGCAGCATAATGGTCAAGGGCATCAGGGCAAGGACAAACAACAGAGGGGACAGGCTATTATTATTATTATTATTATTATTATTATTGTTATTGTTATTCCTTGAATCTCAGTCATTGATGTTGGTTAACTGGAAAGTCCGTTGGATTGAATATCAAGCCACTACCTGCAGCCTCAGATATTCAGGACGTATCGGAGGGTTCTTGCTGTTCCAAGCAAGCATGCCTTTTGAAGCGTTCCAAAAAGCGTGAAGGGGCCGATTTTCTTTAACCATCCCTGGAAACCTTTGGAGATAGTCCCCAGTGCGCCTATGACAATCGGGATCACTTTGACTTCATGGCAGTTCCAAATCCTTTTCACCTCCCACTTTAGGTCCTGGTATCGGTTAATTTTCTCCCTCTCCTTCTCTTGCACTCTCGTGTCGAACGGGCAGGCCACATCCACAATCAGGCACGATCTTTTTTCTTTGTCCATAACCACCAGGTCAGGTCTATTGTGTTCCAGTTTTTTGTCCGTCTGTATCCTAAAATCCCACAGCACCTTCACCTGACTGTTCTCCATCACCGCCTCTGGCCTATGCTCATACCATTTCTCAGAATGTGGTAGATTGTTTACTTTGCACAGGTGCCAGTGGATCACCCTGCCCATCACATCGTGTCTCCAGCCCTTATAGTGGGTCTGGGCTAGGTGTTTACACTCGGACACAATGTGAGCCACAGTCTCCTCTCTCTCTCCACAGATCCTGCACAGTGGGCTAGCCTCCTCCTTGTAGATATGGTGCTTCAACCACTTCGTTTTGAGGGCCTGCTCCTGCGCAGCCATTAGCATTCCTTCTGTAGCCTTTTTGAGGTCTCCTCTTCTCAACCAGTTCCATGTCTGTGGATCTCTAAATTCAGTTTTCTCAAAGAAGGTACTATGAAGGGATTTTCCCTTAAGGCTGCTCTTCCTCCTTGATGTTATTTCCTCCTTGGACATCCCCTGGCCTACTGTCCCCTCCTTCAGTACAGTTCTGAGCATTGGCTCCTTACTATAGGTCACGTATTTGTATAGGTTGTTTTTCTCCATCTGAACACAGTCCTCTATGCTGATAAGACCTCTTCCACCCTCAGATCTCCTTAGGTAGAGTCTATCGACATCACTCCTCTTGTGGAACATGTTGTAGATAGTCAATAGCTTCCTAGTCTTCCTATCCATTTCTTTTTGTTCAGCAACATTCCATCTCAGAATTCCAGCACTGTACCTAATAATAGACACAGCTCGGGAATTTACTGCGCTTATGGCATTTCTGCTGTTCAGATGTGACTTCAATACGCTCCTTACTCTCCGAATGTATTCAGTTCTTAACAATTCCTTCATTTTTTTGTTCTTTATGCCATCAGCCTCCAGAACGCCCAAATACTTGTATCCTTCCTCAGAGTCAATTTCCTTTATCATCTCACCTGTTGGTATATGGATCCCGTTACTTCTGCTCAACCTACCCCTCTTCATCACAATGACTCCACATTTACCAATACCAAACTGCATACATATATCACTGCTGAAAATACGGACAGTGTCAACAAGCACATCCAACTCCTTCTCACTTTTCCCGAAGAGCTTAAGATCGTCCATGAAGAGGAGGTGATTGATGGTAAGCTCTCCCCTTCCCAACTTGTATCCTGCTCTCACTTTTCGCAGCATAATGGTCAAGGGCATCAGGGCAAGGACAAACAACAGAGGGGACAGGCTATCTCCCTGGAAGATACCTCTCTTGATCTTCACGCTTCCCAAGGATACTCCAGTTGATGTCAACTCTGTCTCCCAGGACCCCATACTCCTGCCCAGCAACTGTCTGATGTTATCCGCCACCCTGAAGACCTCCAGGCTTTTGGTGATCCAGGAATGAGGCACCATGTCAAATGCCTTTCTGTAGTCTATCCATCCCATGGCAAGATCAGTGTGTCTCCTCCTGCAATTCCCCATTACCATCTTATCAATAAGCAACTGGTCCTTTGTACCACGTGACTTCTTTCGGCATCCTTTCTGTTCGTCCGGTAACAAGTTGTTTGTGTGGAGGTGATGGCAGATTTCCTCAGACACAATGCTCGTCAACAGTTTCCACATTACGGGCAGACATGTGATAGGTCTATAGTTGGTAACATCATTACCCTTGATTCGGTCTTTCATTATCAGAACTGTGGTACCTTTTGTCAACCACTCTGGCACCTCACCCGACACCAAGCAGTCATTGAACATGGCCGTCAGCTTCGGGTGGAGGGATGTTAAATGTTTAATCCAATACCCCTGCACACCATCTGGGCCTGGTGATTTCCAGTTGGTTAGTTTTTTGGCTTGCCCCTTAAGAGTTTCAACTGTGATACTCAAATCAGTCTGTTGTTGTGCCTTCTCACCGATCTCCCTCTGTACTGTCTCAATCCACCCTGCCTGGGCATTGTGTCTAACATCCTGCTCCCATATTCCTCTCCAGAATGTTTTAGCTTGTTCCGCCCCAGGGATCAAGTCGTTGCCTCTTTCTTTCCCCTCAAGCTGTCCAAACAGCATCTTCTGGTTGTTGTCGAACATGCGGTTCTGTTTATACTGACTGACTCTGTTCTCGTATCGCCTGATTTTGGCACTCTTTGCTACAATGCGTTGCTTCAATTCCTCTATGATAATATTTAGCTTTTTACTCCTAGTTTTGTATTTTATTTCCAGTCTATTTTTAGTGCCTATGTTTTTTAGTGTCCCATTCAGTAGTGACTCAAGCTTTCCTATGTCATTTCTCATTTCCCCGATTTGCCCACTCAGTCGCTTCTTCCACCACGGCTCTGCTCTTTCTTGTCTGTTGTTTCCTCTCGCTTTTATACCAAGTAGTTTCCTCACCGTATTTGCTGTTGCTTTGAGGATATTGTTGCACTGGTGAAGACTCCTCGCCTCAAGGTATGGGATGACTTTGTTTACCTTAGCTGTTGTTTCTTTTAACTTTTTCCTGTCTACAAATCTAAGGTTCATAGGTCTCCCACTATCATTGTTCAATTCATCTACCACTAGATTTAGGATGTCAACCGAATCTTGTCCTAGCCCGTCAGCATTCATCTCCTCAGTGGCCGTATCTCTGTTCCAGGTATTATTTATCTCAGTATTCAGATCATTGTCTGCTTCGGGTGGTTCCTCCGTTCTCAGGACCTCCTCACCTTCATTTCCCACCGGCTCGCTTGTCTGGCATACTACACCCGCCATCTCCAAGCCATTCTCTCTGCTCAGTTCCTCCAGTTCCAGCTCGCTTATCCACCCATTAGCTCTTATTACCCGAGCCTGCTCGGCCAATTTTTGTTCATCTAATTTAAATAAACCAATCTCGTTCCAGATGTTATGCATCCGTCTCCTGTAGCCCCTCTCCTTGGGGTTACTTTTCAGGTAGCATTGCATAACAGTTCTATTCAATTCTTTCGTCCAGTTGGTTCTGGCCCCTTTCCTTCTTCTTCTTCCTCCAACATCAGCAGTATTTGGTTGACAGTCAGGTTCCTGCTGCTGAGCCAGGGGGCACCTGTTGGGTGAGAGTCTGTCACATGACGTTCTAGTCTCCATTTCACCGTTATTCGAACTGTTTATGTTCGATATTTAAACACTCTTATCGAGGATTGGCGAATGTATGTTTACATAGCCATCTGTGGATCCGCCATCCCACTTGGCCCTTGTGTGGCATTATCACCACGCTGTATACGAACACACATAAACAAACAAACACACGGGCATAAAGGGCCCCAAAAATGAATAAGCATAAGTTTCATTGTAATGTAGTATTCGAATGTCTGACTTAGTTTTTGTCTCGGGAAAGAATAACTGCACAGAATTTACGGGAAAAATTATTATTATTATTATTATTATTATTATTATTATTATTATTATTATTTGCATTTATCTTGCTTTATGTTTATACGAGTTATCACCAAGTCACAACCAGTGACCTCAAGAGACAACAAGGTCCGCCATGTTCAAGAAAGAACACACATATTCACACATGCATCCTTAGTGTTTAGACTTGTGATGTACTTATATTGACAGGATCTTCCTTAGTATATGGGCAGTTCCCATTAGTACTATCTTTTGTATTTCTCCTATACGCGGGTTTCCTGGGATTTGCGATAAGTAGTCGTTAGACCCCTTAGGTATCATTCCCAGAGCGCCTACAACCACTGGTATTGTTTTAGTTCTCAATTTCCACATTTTTCCAATTTCTATCTCCAGGTCCTTATACTTGCTCAATTTTTCAAATGTTTTTATAGATACATTCTTGTCTATTGGAACAGACATATCAATTAGCAGGCATACCCTCCTTTGAAAGTCCTTCAATATTATATCAGGTCTATTTGCATCTATTTTTCGGTCTGTTTGGATGCTAAAGTTCCACAAGATTGAGATGTGATCTTTTTCAAGTATGGGAGGTGGTTGATGCTCCCACCAATTCTTTTGATGGGGCAGGTCAAAATGCTTGCACATTATCCAATGTATGTATTGTGCAGCTCTGTCATGCCTGTTTAGGTATTCGGTTGGAGCTATAGGACTGCACATTGAAATTATATGGTCAATGGTCTCTGGTTGTTTTTTGCATACACGGCATAATGGGCTGCACCCATTTTTTATTATGTTGGCTTGGTAATTTTTTGTTGGCAGACACTGATCTTGTGCGGATATAATCAGTCCTTCAGTCTCCGATTTCAGTCCAGAGGATGCCAACCACTGATGGGTTAAAGTTTTGTCAACATCAGGATTGTTAGCTCGCTCTGGGTATTTTCCATACAGAGGCTTTTCTTGCCATTTCTTAGCCAGTTTCTGTAGCAGTTCTTTCTTTACAGTTACTTTTACCTGCTTTGCTTTTTCTGTGTTTTCCATTTCAGCAGTAAATGGGACTTCTGAAATTTGTAGTCCATTACTGTATCTTTGTGCATCTTTTGTAATGGAATATGATCTTTTGGTGCTTTCGTGTTTCAAAACGAGTTTGATCATCCAATCATGTGATTCCCTTAGATATGTGGATAATCCAATTGTTGCAGTTTTCAACGCAATGTCTAACTGGATTAACCCACGTCCTCCTTCTTTCCTATGGAGATATATTCTATCTATGTCTGCCTTAGGGTGATGCATTCTGTGCATGGTTAAGAATTTTCGGATTTTTGTATCGAGCCTACGGATCTCTGTGCTTGACCAGTTGATGACATTGTAACTGTAGGTTACTACTGGTATGGCAAGCGTGTTTATGGCATCGATCCTATTCCTTGCATTCAATTCCGTTCTTAAGATTGCTCTGACTCTGCGGTAACATTCCTTCCTTATCCTTTCCCTCATTGTCGAGTGCTTGATTCCGTCTCCTTCACAAACACCTAGATATTTGTAAGTTTGTTCTTGATCAAGCTCTCTTATCACGTTCCCCCGATCAAGATTAATGTCTGAACTCTTCAGCAGCTTTCCTCTGGTGAACGTTGCTTTGGCGCATTTATCCAGTCCAAACTCCATTTTAATGTCATCACTGAACTGCTTCACAGTGGATAATAGCCCTTGCAATTGTTCATCATTTTTTGCAAATAGTTTCAGGTCATCCATGTAGAACAGGTGATTAATGGTTTTGTCATAGACTCTATATCCATGTTTTGTTTCATTGAGCATTTTACTTAATGGTATAAGTGCGATGCAGAATAAAAGCGGTGATAAAGCGTCACCCTGAAAAATTCCACAATTAATGTTAACTTCTCCAGCTTCCAGTGATTTTGTTTCACTATTCAAAAGGAGTGTCGTTCTCCATGTCCTCATACTGAATGACAAAAACCTCCTGATAACGGGGGATATTTTGAAAATCTCTAAACATTTTTCAATCCAACTGTGTGGCAAACTATCAAATGCTTTTTTATAATCTATCCAAGCAATCGATAGATTTTTGTGTCTATTATGACAATCTTCCAGTATCATTTTGTTAACCAGAAGCTGATCCTTACAGCCATATGAGCCTCGTTTACACCCTTTCTGCTCAATGGGAAATAGGTCATTTGTTATCAGGTGGTCATATGTGTATTCAGTTAGGACTGATGTTAAAATTTTATACATTGTGGTCAAGCAGGTTATCGGTCTGTAATTTTTGGGATTGTTTGTCTCATCATTCTTCGGTAGCAGGAATGTAATGCCGTTAACTAGCCATGATGGTATCTTTTCTGGCTCCTTAACTATTTCATTGTAAAGTTGGGCTAACAGCTCATGAGACTCTGTGAAGGCATTTATCCAAAAGTTTTGTATTTTGTCTTTTCCTGGGGATTTCCATTTGCTGGTTTTTCTTAGAGCCAAGCGCAGCTGTTCAACTGTTATATTTTCCCATGTTTGTTCTTCAAGGTGAGCTGTTTCTTTCATTTGTCTGTCTATCCATGGGGCATGTATGTTATGAACTTTTTCTTCGGCCCAGATCTTTTCCCAGAATTCTTGCACTTCCTCCTTGGGTGGTATTGATTTAGCAGTTATTGTTGACTTACCAATTTTTCTGTAGAAGTTTCTTTGGTTGTTTTTGAACATATTATTGTCCTTATAGAATCTAGATCGTTTTTCAAAGCGCCTTATACGAGCAGCTTTGGCCGACACTTTTTGCTTGATTGTTTCTATCAGCATGTCTATGTCACATGTTGATCTTATACTGTACTTTTTTTTCAATTTTCTAAGTTTAGTTTGTTTAACATGTTCACCTACTTTATAGTTTGTTAAAATTTCTATGTCAGATCGGAGAAGGTTTATTTGGCGATTGATGTTATCTTGCCAAGTAGATTTCTTGTGGGAATTCCTTTGTTTTTTCATCTTCACTCCACATAAGTGAGTGGTGACTTTAGCCGATGCATAATAGAGATGATTTAAGTCAGTAATGCTTAGTTTGTTTGTGATGATAATGTTTTTGAGAATTATGTTTGTCTTGTGTATTATCTTTTGGTTCTGTTTGGAGTTCTGGATCTTAGGGAGGGTGTCTCGTTCCCCCATGTCAGATTCTTTCATTTTCATCCATTCGATCATAATTTCATCCTTCAAGTTGGCAAGTTCATTCTCATTCATTTCTTTATCATTTACGATCTCATTATTTTCATTTGGAGTTTCATCCTGAGCATGCACTCCCTCCACTTTTTCGCTCCTTTCTTTAATTTGTTCTGTTGCCAGTGATTCCGCCCCAACTCTGGGATTCGAAGTGTTACAGTTTACCTCGTTTTCACTGACACATGCTTCATTTTCCCTTCGCTGACTTTGTGCTACTAGCTTGATCTGATCAATTTCTATATCAGTTAGTAACTTTTTTCTTACAATATTTCTTCGTATATTGGCTAGTTTGTTACTGTCAATATAGCCTCTGTTTTCGGGATGTTTCTTTTTCCAGTTGATATATGTTTGCTCTGTATTCGATGTATTTGATGGGTAGTACATGGCAGTGTAGAAAGCCTCAAGGACTTCTTTATTATCTTCCCTTGACCATTTTTCTCTCTTTTTCTTTGGATTTCTTGGTGGTGAGCATGGAGGGCCAACAGTAGGAGTATTCCGGTTATGGGAGGTCTCCAGCTCCGAAGTGATGGGAAGGTTTGAACCATTAGCTGATTTTTCGACCCCAGTCTGGTTCCTCTCTGAGGGACGCGGCCCTTTTTTACCCGGGTGACGGCCGATCCGGTATGAGATTTCATCATTAGACATCTACTTTATTTTGTCGCGTTTTATCCTTATCCGCCAAGGGGTAATCTTTTCGTGTTACCACTTCTAGAACGAGTGTCAACCAAGACTAGAGGGGTCGTTCTCCCCTAGAGACATGGCTATTCCCCGCCGGCCGCCATCCCGGTATTTCTTGGTCACGGGGTTTTCTTTTTGTTGTTTTTTTTAAATTGTTATTATCATGAGTGGTTCCTTAATGTGAGCATTGCGTGGCTTAAGAATGAAATTATTAATAATTGTCTCCACTCCAGGCCAGCAATCACCCAGTGCATTACAATAATATAATATACTTTTTGTTGTAGTTGGCTGTTATTGCTGCTATTATTATTATTATTATTATTATTATTATTATTATTATTATTATTATTATTATTATTATTATTATTATTATTATTATTATTATTATTATTATTCTACCACTCCCCTTCTTCTTCTTCTTCTTCTTCTTCTTCTTCTTCTTCTTCTTCTTCTTCTTCTTCTTCTTCTTCTTCTTCTTCTTGCTCGGGGTCTATCCCTGGGTCTCCTGTCGGATGGTTTTTCCCGTAAATTCTGTGCAGTTATTCTTTCCCGAGACATTATAACTACGTGTCCGTAATATCTGAGCTGTGATATCTCAATTCGGTGAAGTAGCGGCTCTACCTGAAGTGACTCTCTGATCTCCGAGCTACGCACACTAACAAGTAACATTACTCCAAAGACTCTTCGAAGGAATCCCATTTTAGCCGCTTGTATTCGCAATAGTTCATTACACAATATAGTTGACCATAGACAAGAGTTGGCAGGAATACCGAATTGAAGATAGCGAGTCTGGCTTTTACAACCCCTCCCTTTTTCTGATGACCAAATGCTGAAGCTGGCCCATTACTGCACCAGCTTCTACAATTCTTGCACTTTATTCAGCTTCTTGAGTTCCATCACACGTGAACACGGCCCAGGGATATCGAGCTTCTCCGTCTGTTTCAGTGGAACTCCATTCATATATAGAGTGCACTGTGCAGGCTTCCTTAAGAAAAGTATGTCCGAGTCTTCGCAGCATTGATTTTCAGTCCTGTCATACAGCACTCGGCAGCAAGCATATGAAGTGTATGTCAGAGATCACCCTCGGATGAGTTAAATATTAACAGGTCGTTCGCAAATTCCAGACATATTGCAGTGTTTTGCTGGTCTTTTTCGCACCACACACAGGTTATGTATCCCAAGACCCCATTCTCGACAGAGCTGTTTTTCTAGAGAACGGATCGCAAGTGGTGGATACTGACACGGCCACCATATATGCTGGTTAGTTGCAATATAAGCAGACTCGAAACGGACGAATAAGTAACTCCGGCTCCACAGTGGTAAACTGCTAGAGAGATCATCCAAATTTTTAATTACTTTCAAAATGAATTGAAAATCATGAGAAATATAGTAAAAAAAGAGTTAAAATGTCTACCTTTATCGCAAATATCGCGAACATTCTTATTCACTTCTACCTTACACCGCCACCATAACCGCCATCATCTCCACGTATACAGTAGACAACAACTATGAGGTTTACTTCAGGTGCATAGAAACGTTCACTCGTACATACATGACGTCATTGAAACGATGACAGACGCCAACGGTAATATGCCGCCATTTTTTCTAGGAACGAATTAGGATTTCTTGCCTGCTTTCTCTTGTTTGGTGAGCTGTTGTTTTGCTACGCTATTGCGTAATTCTACCATCTGTTGATGTACACACGACTGCTGAACACTGGTACATACATAGATACACACATGCATACATACATACAGACATACATATATACATACATAGATCCATACATACATATATACAGACAGATATACATACATATACATACATAGACACATACACGCATGCATACATTCATACAGACTTATATACATACATTCCAAAAATTCTGCATCTAATAATTGCATGTACACATGTACAGATACAAAGCATATGCACATGCATACATATAACTCATAACATCCA
>OZ024742.1:36088472-36103472 GCA_964016885.1 Eledone cirrhosa | reverse complement strand
TGAACAAAAAGGTGACGTGGTTGCCTTAACACCGTATGGCATAAATTCAGGCTGTTCGGTTTGTTGACAAACAAACGAACAAAGCGGCGTTGTAATAAACGTCCGCTAAACTGATGCGTGCATATATGTATGTGTACCTGTATGCATATATGTATATATATGTATATGTATGTATATATATATATATATGTATATGTATGCATGCTACTGTACGTCTGTATACATATATGTATGTACGTATACATACATACTTACATTTAAGTAAGTGCCATACTAAGAGTGAGAAATGAAATTTCGTTTTCATTTTTTTCAACTTATGTATAAATATATATATATATATATATATATATATAACAAAGGAATTGTGGTAAGGAACCAGATGGACCATAACGCACCAGAGTACTCAATACTTAGGGTAGTAGAGTAGGAAATAGGAAAAAGTATGACCCCGACGGCAGAGCTCAAGCCGTTTCGACGGCTATTTCTCAGTCCAGAAATAGCCGTCGAAACGGCTTGAGCTCTGCCGTCGGGGTCATACATTTTCCTATATATATATATATATATAGAGAGAGAGAGAGAGAGTAAGGAAAAGCGAAGTAGTTTCAGATGTTCAAGTCTTTTAATAATAATTGTTTCTACTTTTGGCACGAGGCCAGCAATTACCCAGTGCATTACTGCAATGGCGACAGTGTCCACATTGTTCTGTGTGCCAGTGTCGCGACATTTTGCATATATGTACTCTATGTGTTTTTGCATTTATTCATTATTGGTTCTTTTATTTTGTGTACTTTATATCATTTTTGGGGGGTTTGTTCCATGTGATGGAAATTATGACTATGTACCCAATTGACTATTGCCTTTCATACTATAGTTTACCCTCCGTTCTACTGTACAGTACTATCGTTCAGTATGTGGATAGTGTAACTGTGACATTAGTGCCCCTTTCAGAACTTCTTACTTAAACATCTCTCTGCATATTATTTACTCATTTCAATCTATATATTTTTTTACTTACCTCAATCCGGATTCTCATATGAAAATTTTTTTAATTTCTAATTGTTAATTTTTTTATTTTTTTATTTTTCAATTTATAATTTCTGATATTTGATTTAGGATTTTCGATTTTAAATTTTAATTTTTATTTCCAACTCTTACTCATAACTTCCAATGTGAAACCATGATACCTAGAATTAAGTATATTTTCTCTTAGGGGTTGATGGTCAGTTGTACTGTCCATGCTTGGTGAGAGGTAGTATTGGGACCTGTAAATACTAACACACTCCCATCCCCTCATATATATATATATATATATATATATATATATATATATATATATATATATATATATATATGTGTGTGTGTGTGTGTGTGTGTGTGTGTGTGTGTGTGTGTGTGTGTGTGTAGTTATAGTTAAAGAAATGAAACACAAACACGGATGCAAAAACACAGTCTTATTAGTATCACACTTAGTAGGGAGTATTAGATGAGGTGTGTGTGTGTATATTTATATAGTATATATTTGTATATATATATATGTGTTGTGATATATACATATATACATATGTATATACATATACATACATATATATATACATATATATATATATATATATATATATATATATATTTATATATACACACACATACATATACATATATATATATACATATACATATTTATATATATTTATATATATATACACACACATACATATATACACACACACACACACACACATACATATATATATATATATTTATATATATATACACACACATACATACACACACACACACACACACACACACATATATATATATATATATATATATATATATATATATGCGTGTTTGCTGATACTATAGCACTTGCTGCAACATTCCTTGAAGAGACACAAGAACTGGTGTACCGCTTCTCGCTCGCCTGTAAAGCATTTTGTTTAACAAGGATATGAAGTACGTGAACTCTTTTACTTGGCAGTAAGGTGAGTAAGTAGCTCTGCATCCCTGGATGATGAGATCGTTAATCGCATTTAAAGCAATTGATGCCTTTGGCAAACTACATTTTCTATGGTGTGTCAGTGGTATATCTCTGAAAACTAAAGTTGCAGTTTATCATGCAGTAATACTGACAACAGTCGTATACGGTTCAGAATCATGGATTCTTTATCACACCCATATTTTTAAGCTTGAAGTCTTCCACAAACATTGTCTTCGCTCTACCTGTGGTTATGCACTTTCTGACAGAATTCCCAAGGCTGATCTCTTCACCAGGTGCAACATTGAGCCATTTCTGATGTAATCCAACTCAGATGGACTGCGGATCACACACCAAGTACTGTTATACAGTCAATTTCATAATGGTGCACGTAATCTAAGCAGATCATTATCCATACTAGGAGAAAAACCACCCTTCGAGTGGTTTTCTGCTAGCATGTGTAGTGTGCATATTGATATTATACGCAGGTATATATACATGTAGATATGATACATCAAATAAAATTGTAATTGACAATATACACAGAAATTGAACGAAGACTCTGTTACACTGTCTTATGTAATCAGTAACGTAATCCATGATACATTAAAAAAGACGATATTATATATAAACTGCATTAGGAGAAAATTAGTGACGGAAATATATGAATGTTTATTTAAGCGATTGCTAACCGGAAGTGTTGACATTTGAACATTTTAAAGAAGTGAATCTTTAAATAAGTAATAAAATATATTTAATCAACAATTACGAAATTTAGTAGATAAATTATGTAATATTCATTCATTATTTATTCAAAGTAATCCAACTTATTTTACTAACTGGATTAAAAGAAATAAACCGTGCGCAGTCCCGCACTCCTTACTTTATTAAAGTTTAGATATAAGGACAAAGCGAGGTACAATCTTAAATCTGTGAACATACTTCTCACTCCTTTTGAAGCCATGTTATGAAGGTATAAAGAACTATAAAAAAATCCTTCTTCGGGATTTAAGATCTAACACTTATTTTTGTTTAATTTAATTTAATTTAATATTTTTTGTATACCTTATTTTATTTTTGTTTATTTTTATTATTTTTTATTTGACCTATTTTATATTTTGAATTTATTTTTATTAATTTTTATTTGACCTATTTTGTATTGTATTTTGAGTTTATTTTTATTATTTTTTATTTGACCTATTTTGTATTGTATTTTGAGTTTATTTTGATTAAAATTTTACTAAAACTTTCCTGTATTTTATTTTCTATTTTATTTCATCTTCTAATTTTACTTTATTAGATTATTTTTTTGTTAATTCATTAAATTATTTAATGCTTCATTTTGCATATATTTAAGCCAATATTTTAAGCTATGGAGACTCACACCAGAAAACAAACACTTTTCAATTTCACAAAATAAACCATTATTGATTTTTTTTTGCTTTTTGCTTTTTAATTTTTTGTTGTTGCTGTAATTTTCTTTTTGTTCTTTAAACGGCAGCTTTAGTGTTTAAGTTTATTGAAAAACATTTTGAAGGCCTTTCGCTATGAATTTAAGTTAGTGACTATAGGTTTATTTACAATAGTTTATAACTTTGTCTATTAATCCGTATGGTGAGCAAATAACGTCCCACGTGCTGGCCTCCCCACAGCCCTGGCGGACAGGATGGAGAAGGTGTTTCCCCGCAGGATGGTAAGGGAGATGCGCTGGAAGAGACATTCCAACTCGCGAGGCTCACACCTGCGGCTGGACAGCTCAGCGCCTAGGGTGGTGAGTAGGCAGGTAGCCCTAGAGCCAAGGACACCAGAAGTCTCCACTGCCAAGGGCACGACCACGAACCAGTCGGAGAGCGACTCGTGCTTGTAGAGTTTGGCCTCCTCAGCCCGACGTGCAACAGTACCTGGGTTAGTCACAGACTGCACCAGGTTGCGGCTGGTGATCACGGAAATGATATAATTGTTTCTACTTTTGGCACAAGGCCTGCAATTACCCCAGTGCATAACGGGTGCTTTATTTTATCAACCCCGTAAGGATTTGAACTCAGACTGTAAAGGGGCGTAACTCTCTACTGCAAAGCATTGCATCCGACTTCTACATCTACCGATACTGCCAATTCACCGCCATTAAATAATTGGTTCTACTTTTGGCACAAGGCAGGCACCTTCACAAAGAAGTATAACATAAAGTATATAATACCAAAAATATATAGAGATGATAAATAAAATATGAATATAGATATAAAAAATACGATATAAATATAAAATAAAGATAAAAATAAGGTTTTGGTGTAGGTAAGACACTAGATTGGGACTATACAGTAATTGAGATTGGAAAAGCTTGCTTGTGATAACTAAAAGTTCAATACTTTAAAGTGGAAAGATGAAATAGAATCAAATAACCAGCAATCTAGAGAGTCAATCGGATCACACTCTGATCTGTGTGGGAATAGGTAACCGTGTATGATTGGGTCCATAGTATGAGGAAGACTCAGCTTTGGCAGTTCCTCGGTAGTAGATCCTCTTATAGTTTGGTCTTGGCCTATATTCTTCCTTACATCACAAAGCGCTCGACTGTAAAAGGAGCTGTATTTCATATATATATATATGTGTGTATATGTAAGTGTGCACATGTACACGCACACATATATACACATAACACACACACACACACACACATATATATATATATATATATATACACACACACACATATATACATATACATATGGGTTATATACGTATACGTATGGGTTATATCGAATATTAAAAATAATGCTCGATTCGTTTGTAAACAAACGACCCGATTTGAAGCTGTGCCATGCCGGTGACCGATCGTCACCTGTTTATTCAACACTGGCTTTGAGGAACAATCAACGTGTGTCTGGGTAATTACTCTTTATCAGGACTGTATATCTCTGCCGGTATATCTCTGTATATCTCTGACTGTATATCTCTGCCGGTGGAAAATATATAGTATTTTCTTAAGTATACATCGGCTAAGTAGCCTCATTTGCATACCGAGCGTGTTACGGCTAGCCTTGCTGAATATTAAAAATAATTAGAATAATTATATAAAACGAATCCATCGACTTTCGTGAAATCGGACCGAGGAAACAATGTTTCCGTTGGTCTTTCCAGTTACCAGTACTATCTATCGGTCGCAACTCCAGGTAGAAAGAGCAATGTGAAATAAAGTGTCTTGCTCAAGGACATAACGCATCGCCCGGTCTAGGAATCAAACTCACAACCTCAAGATTGTGAATCCAATTCTCTAACCACTCAGCCACACGCCTTCACATAATTATATATATATCATTATTTGAACAGTTTAAATACTAAGAACATCGTCGAAAAATTTAGAAAACAAAACAAGACAAAACTTATATCGAAAAGAATCAATAATGGTTTATATTTTATTAAACCGAAGATATTTCTGGGAATATCTATTTATTACCTATTTACCCATCTCCCTCCCTCTCGTCATACACCCCCCCCCCCACACACACACAAACACACACACACACACACACACACACACACACACACACACACACACACACACACATATATATATATATATATATATATATACATTTGTGATTCTTCTAAACTTTTACTTGATAAAGTGGAATGATTCCAAGAAAAACACTGGGGAGTTATAACTTCAAATCTATTCTGTATTTCGATTGTAAAAACAATAGTTCATTTTATATATAAAATAGCACAGATATCCGGGCATTTCATGAAAGTAGCAGTACATTGTTGCACACACTACAAAATATTTTATGAATAATATAGATTCCTTGAACAATTTCTTCTGAAATTGGATGCATTCAGAGTTACAGTAATATATTACTGAATAAGCATTTCCAGCGAACTGTTGGTTTATATTGAACAATAAATAATCGGCCCAACGAATAACAGATCTAGTTCAAATTTTAAAGAAACTACTTTCTTCACTTTGTATAAGTTCTACCACTCTTTCCTTGCCTCTCGCTTTCCTAATTTCTCCCCCTCTCTCTCATATACAATTCTCCTTTCTCTCAGTTTTTCTCACACGTATTCTACTATTAATCTTCAATCTGTATTCATTCTATCTCTTTTATTCTCTCCCTTACTCTCAGCCCTTTCTCATTCTTTTTCCTCTCTTTCTCAATAGCAATATATTGGAATGTGTTGTGTCAGTATGACAGCAAACTAGGCAAATGATTGAAATCAATAAAAGATTTTGTTCATTTTTATTGTTATTGTTCATTTGTTCTGTCGATTGTACGTGAATAAACCTCAATAAAATTAGATTTGTCATTTGAAAGTGACTTTAAAAAATACGTAATATGTACGTCGTTTAATGTGTCAGTATGTATATATAGATATTATTACTATTTGCGGTGGATTGGCAGTATCAGTAGAGCGTCGGACACCATGTTTTGCAGCATAGAGTTATGTCCCTTTACGTTCTGAGTTCAAATCCCACCGAGGTTAACTTTGCCTTTCATCCTTACGGGGTCGATAAAATAAAGCACCAGTAACGTACTGGGGTCGTTTAATCGACTTTCCCCTCCCCCCAAATTACTGGCCTTGTGCCTATACTAGAAATCATGCTGGCCTTGTGCCTAAAGTAGAAACAATTATTTAAAAAAAATAGCAACAAATATATAAATATGTATGTATGTATGTATATATATATATATTAATGTGTGTGTGTGTGTGTGTGTAATAGGTAGAAACGAGGTGTCAGAGTATCCTCATTAAGTTTATGCAGGTGTGACGTGCGTTTCGCGATTCATCAGCTCAAGGGGCGATCCGTATCGATCGGGCCCGACTCTGGAACGTAAAGTTACAATCCATTAAACTACATACATACGTACATGCATATATATATATATATATATATATACCTACGTACATACATACACACATGATGATGGCTGCCCCCTCGTTATCGAATATGGCCATTGCACGAGGAGAAAAAAAATATTAATAAATAAATAAAAAATAAAATAAAATTAAAAAAAAGAAATATATATATATATTATATACACATACATATACATATATACACACATATATACATACACACATATACATTAATAACAATAATAATAATAATGATTTCATTTATTAGCCACCAGGGCCGACATGTAGGGGACAATACAAAGACAGGGACAGTGGGGGTTTACAATAAGGTCGAGTAAAAGTGCACAATGGCAAGACTAATTTAACAATGAAAATATAAAAATATAAAATAAATTATGCAAAATAAATTCCCCGATAGGGGGTGTACGACCCTGGGGTGCTTCAGGTACCCCACCAATCCTGAACCACCCTGCGCTTCTAGGGCACCCAGGGAGAGCACCCCTCTCCTCAAGTTAGCCAGCCTATAGGCGCATGGTCAGAGTAGGCCCATTCACACGAGCCATTCTCGCCACATTCACCCACCTTTTAGCAAATGTACTGGGGGGGGGGGGGGGCAGCACTTCTCTCTCCACCCTCACCTTCCTTTTCAGGTGAAACTTGAAGAAGTTGATGAGGGATTGGCCGAAGAGAAAAGTGTCTGTCTTTAGTCCTTTCAACCTGGTCCACCATATAATCTCTTTCGCAACTGCCACCAGACAGAGGAAAATTTCCTGCTCTTCCTGACCTTAGGAAGGCGGTGGATCGATCTTCACTATGGACTCGGCCGATAGCCGGATTCGTTCCACACGCGACAGTAGCTGTTCGACATAATTCCACAAGTCAGTAGTGCACGGACATTGGACAAGTGCGCGCAGAACGGTTTCGTCGTTCTGTGCGCATCTTGGGCAGGTCCGTCTGACAGCACTTCCGTGCCTGTAGAGTTTATCCCGAACCGGCAGTGCCCCCCCCCCCCCCGGTAGCACTGCCAAGCGAGGGATTTCTGGAAATTGTCCATCGGCTCAAAAGTCCTCCGGTACAGACTGGTCAGTTCGACTTCGTCGAGGCCCAAAGCTTCTCCGAGTGCGTCATCGCACTTTCCCACCACTAATCCTCTATAGAACTCGAGAGTGGAAGTTCCACTGATCGCATTGCCCGCTTGGTAGAGGGCAGTGAGTGCCTGGCAACATTCCAGGTGCCAGTCACCCAGTCTCGGTCTCTTCTTGACCCAGGACTGCAGCTCAGTCAAAGAAATGAGCTGCGGAAAGGCCCGTCTGATAAACGGCGACCACACCTGTTCACCGTTGAGGCAGAATATCTGGAGATGTCGCAGCCTCAACGCATGTCTGCGCATCATTAGCCACGGAATGCCCAGCCCTCCACGTAGAGGGTGCTGGCAGCAGATGGACTGCCTCACCAACGGAACTTGTCCCCTCCACAAGAATTTGAAGAGGAGCCGTTCCAGCTTGACGAGGCGCGGACGGGGGCAAGGCACGACGGTCAGGCAGTAGTAGATGACGGACGCGATGTACGCATTCGCCACCTCCGCGCGACCTTTCAGTGATAGCTTCCTCCCAGCCCATTTTTGGGTGAGACTGGCTACTCTGCTCGTTACCTCGTCCCAATTCTTTTCCACCTGGAGGTCTGGTCCGAACCAAACCCCGAGCAACTTTACCGGTCCTTCCGTCCAGCACCCCACGACGCTGTTGGACGGCATGGGCTTGCCTCTCCAGGTTCCGAGCTGCAAGCCCACCGACTTTTCCGGGTTAAGTTTGGCTCCTGTCAACCTTTCATATTCCTTCAATAAGGTGCCGACCACCTCGATTTCTGAGGTGTTCGACACCATCACGGTGATGTCGTCCGCATAAGCCGACACCGCCTTTCCACGTCCCGGTTCAGCGGGATGCCCTGCAACAGCTCCAGCTTCCGCAGGAAAGGCTCGAGAGTCAATACGTACAGAAGGGAAGAGAGAGGGCACTCTTGACGGACCGATCGGGAGAGCCGAAATGGTTCCGAGAGGTGGCCATTAACCTTGATCACCGAGCATGTGTCGCTGTGCATTGCAACGATCCAGCTTCTAAAGACAGGGCCGAAGCCAGCTGCTTTGAGGACAAACTCCAGATACCGATGGTCGACCCTATCGAATGCTTTCGATTGATCTAAATTGATCAGTGCCTCACCTAAGCCAGGTTTACACCCTACCCTCTCTATGATGTATCGCATGAGGTGGAGATTGTCGTGTCTGAACCTGGCTGGTATTGCGCAAGTTTGCGCCTCCCCAACCAAATCCTCGACGACAAGCGCCAATCTCTTTGCTAATACCTTGGCTAAAATCTTAAACTCTGTGTTGAGCAAAGTTATGGGCCTGAAGTTGTCTAATGTATCCCTCTTGTTCTCGTCTTTCCTATCAGCGTCACCACTCCCATGCTCACAGAACTGGGGATACTCCCATTCTGCTGCCAGTTGCAGTAGAGTGCTTCGAGGAGTTCGGAGAACAAGTCTGGCATATTTACGTAAAGCTCGTAGGGCAGGCCATCCAAACCGAGTGACTTGCGCCTCGTGCAGCCGACAAGGGCGTCCTGAATTTCGGCTGAAGTAATTGGCCTTTCGCAGCGCTCAGCGTCGACCGTCGAGATGCGCGGCAGGCCGTCAAGGTAGGGACTGAAATCCGCTACTCTCTCTGACTCGCCACTCTCTCTGAACAACCGAGCAAAGTGCTGGCGAAAGGCCTCACAGATCCGCTTGGAATCGCTTATCTCGTGTCCGTCTCGGTCCGCCAAAGACCGAATTGTGGTTTTATTACCACGCTGCGCCTCCGCCACGCGGGCCCATCGAACAGCTTTACTTCCCTCGTTTCTCAGCGCACGCGCCTTAGCTCTGACAATGCAACCTTCGTGTTTGGCATTGAAGAAATGGTCTAATGCCATTCTCGCCGCTAGCACGTCAGTTGCGATGCCACTACAAATAGCCTCGTCTAACTTATCTACCAGCTCCCCCTCCTTTCTATTTTTCTCTAGCGCTAGTTCTTTGCTGAACTCTATCGAAGTTACTCTAATCTCTCTTTTGAGAGCCACTCATCATCTGTTGTTGATGATCCCCCCTGTCAACTTTTGCTTAACTAAATTGTTGACTCGGTCCCTGTAAGCCTTACGTGCCGGAAATGACATGTTCAGCTTCCAGTAACCCGGTCCTAACCTACGCGTTTTATTTAGGTCGACCGTACAGATCACAAATTTGTGATCTGAATAGGCGACCGTTTTAAAAAGTGGACAGCCCACACTATTTCTATCTATTTTCCTAATGAAGATCCTGTCTATATACGATCTAGATGACCCCATTCGGTTGGTCCATATCCATACTGGCACATTGGGGAAATCTAGTCGATACCTGTCAGACAGTTGGAACTGGCTGAGTAGGTGCTTGAGGCTTTTGCACCCCCCGCTCCTATCGGCTACTCCCACACAATCCCAGCGTGCGTCTAAGATGCCATTCCAGTCCCCCGTTAACAGTAAAGGGCGAGACGTACCCAGAAAGGTCTCCAGGCGCCTAAAGAAGTAAGGTCGTCCGGCCCCTGTAGGGGCGTAGACGGCCAGCAGTCTAAAGGCACCACCTTCGCTACTGCTCACATCCAAGACCACCAACTTACCGTCCCGGTCCCGGAAGATCGACCTTACCTTGAGATCCAGTCCTTTCCTAAACAGCACTGCCACCCCACCCCCCATTCCCGGCCTGCTAACAGATGCGAAGATCTGATAGTCGTCGAAAATGGGGGCTAGTGCGCGCGTGTTGGAAATTCTGGTCTCGCTTACAGCAATCACATCCATTTCCAGCGACCGGAGGTCGTTGAGCAGGCGACCCTGCTTCCAGGGTGACCCCAGGCCGCGAACATTTAAACTTCCTACTCTTAATATGACCATATTGGTAAGCTAAGAGAGAGAGAGGGGGAAGGTTTACTTACCTCTCGGGTCTTGTGAAGGTCGGGTGGTTCGACCTCCATGGTTGGTGGGGTTTCTTTTGGGAATCCCTTTAAAAGTCTTGATGTGGGTTTCAGATACGGGGTTCCCACGTCTTGAGGAAAGCTCTCTCGAATTTCTTTGAAAGAATTGAGTGACATTCGGACCAGAAGCAAATCTTCTGGCACGCAAAATGTGCTCATTTCAAAAATCTCCCCCTCTGTTTGAATGTCCTCGCTTCGCGCTAAGAGGGCCATCAGTTTATCGTTGGCCCTTCTGACAAGCACGAAGTTTTTAACATTTTGTTGGTGTGGTTTTATTTGTTTTCGTTTTGGTGAAGGTGGTGGCGATGGTTTTGGTGCTGTTGTTTCGGGTATGTCTATGTTTGTTGTAGGTGTGGTGTCTGCAATTTCATGTATTTGTGTGTTTATTTGTACTTGTGTTTGTTTAGGTTGTTTGCGTTTCGAGGATTGTGGAGGATTGTCGATGTTGTTGTTGGTGATGATGTTATTGGGGAAGTGTTTGCGTTAGTGGTGTCTGTATTTTTTGTTGTGTGTGTTTTTGTGTTTTGTTGGGGCTTTTTTTTTTTGTGAGATTTCTCTGTTTTTTTGCACTTTTGGGTTTTCCTTCATCTTCGCTGCTGGAAGACAAAGAGTCTGTGTCTGTGAGTGTCTCTGTGTCTGTGTGTGCGTTTATTGTTTTGTCTATGTGTATAATTGGGGGGGGGGGGTAGGGGGAGTGGGAGAGCTTTCCTCGTTTTCTCCTTGGATTGGTTTTGGTGTTGGTGGTGATCCGGCTGCTTTTGATGTTGGTGTCCGTGTTTTTGTTGATGTTGTTTTTGGTGGTGGTGGTGGTGCAGCTTTCCGTGCTGACACTGGTGTTGGCAACAAAGGAGGTTTGCGACCCCCTGCATTTTTGCGCTGAGGGCAGAAGGCTTGAAAATGCGTTGCTTCCCCGCAGACGAAGCAGCGTGGCCTTCTTCCGTCAATCATTAGTTGGATTGTTGTCCCGTCCTGCAGGCGGGCAAAATCCGGGATGTTATTCATATCCTCCGGTTTCATTTGGAGAAGAATCTCCAAATCCATTCCGGACCAGTCCTCTCTCTCTGTCCTTTTGATGTCCAGGAGGGTAGTGTCTGTCCCCTCCTCGATTACGCATCCCAGCAGCCACCATATGTTCATTCCTGGTGGGATGCTGGGAATGCGTACCTTCACTGTCCTTTTACCCATATAGGACGGATGCATGATAATGCGTTCCGTTCTGCAGGGGTCACCGAGTGCTTAATAGCGAGGGCCTCGATTTTGAACAGTACCGAGATGGTACCGAACTGTTTGCCTCTTGCTTTGTACTCTATGTTACTTCCGATGTTCTCCAAAGCAGCCTCTACCTCTGCTTGGCTCGCAAGTTCCACTTTTCGTGTCTGCACCGAAATACATCGAAAGAACACCGTCCTCCTTTGCATGGCCGCTATTGCCTCGTCCGGGATGGTCAGGTTTGCCCAGGACTTCTCCCGTTTAATTAGCCTCCACGCTTTGGCAAACTGTTCGTCTTTATCGCTAATATCAATATCAATATTCAATAAGCGCTTTGCTTTTGCTGCTGCTGCAGCAAATGTGGTGTTTCTGATGCTCTTATTGTTGTTGTTGTCATTCTTGCTGTTGTTATTGGTGTTGCCATCGCCATCCTTGTTTACATTGAAGCTGTCGGTGTTATTGTCGTTATTGCTCTGAGTTGTTGTTGTGGTGGTGGTGGTGGCGGTGGTGGTGCTGTCGTTTTCAGATGATACTGCTGCTATCACAGAAGGTTGTGACGGTAGCTTTTGAGTTTTGCCTTCACATTAAGTAGAGTGGATGACAGGCATGACTATAGCCGTCGTAGTCGTGGTGAAATCTGCAGTGGCTGCCTTTAAACTTTTGACCTGAACGTTGTTTACCGTTTCAAGGTCGAAAATTTCCATAATTTTCTTTTGGTGGGGAAGTGATTTTTTTCGAAGTTTTTAAAAATAATTGTGAATATTCGGGCTTAAAGCCCGAATATTGAGAGGTATCCCTCTCTTTAAATCAAGATGTGTACCTTAAGTTTCGTTAACGACAAGAAAATACAAAAAATGACACTTTAAAACAGCTTAAAGTTAAGAACCTTTTCCCCCGCAGATTTGTACTGTCTTCACACATGTGCGGCCATAATAATAATAATAATAATAACAACAATAATAATAACGACAACAACAACAATAATAATATACATATACATATATATATACACACACACGCGCACACATAAACATATATCTACACACACACACACGATAGCAACTAACAGTGCTGCGATCGAATGTGGCTTTTTAGCCCAGCCAATGATCTAAAATGTCTTGCACAGAGTCGGCAACCAAAACATTCACTGGGAATAGCCGGCTTGGTTGGAGTTCATGTACTTTTTTTACATGTCGCTTGAGCCCTCCTGCTGATTTACGTTCTCTACCACATGTTGGCAAGCATGATGAGTAGCATCTCCAACAGCAGCCTGGTAGTCAACCACTGGTCTTACTTTATGACTGCGAAGATGACTTTCGAGTCCAGCTTTGCTTAGGCAGAGTCTCGCACAGACGCTGCATGTCAGCACCATAGGAGGACCCTCGCCGTCTGGAAGTGCAACAGCAATGCCCTTCTTCACATCCCGCTTTACTTTTTCGTGTGCGATTCGAGATGCCTCAAAGGCAACTTTTCCCTCATATACGGTCTTTCTCCATTTATTACGATCAGCAGCAACATTTTCCCATGTATCAGCAGAGATGTTAGCGTCTTTCAAAGAGGCTTTCAAGGAATCCTTATACCTCTTTATACACATACATACATACATACATACATACATACATACATACATACATACATACATACATACATACATACATACATACATACATACATACATGCATACATACAACCGGCCTGATATTATTGTTTGGGACCACACATTGAAAACGTGTTCTGTTGTGGAGATCATCTGCCCACTTGATGTAAACGTTGTCAGAAAAATACAGGAGAAGGAGGACATCTACGGACCATTGATGAGGAGTTTACAAATCCAGTATCCAAGATACACCTTTAGCTTCATACCCATCATTATTGGAGCTACGGGTTATATACCAAACCGCTTGGACCAAAGTATGACTGAACTTGGATTTGCGGACAAAAAGCGCAGCTCCCTAATTCATAGTCTACAAATGTCTACGACAGCTGGCACCTTCAAAATTTGCAAAACATTCTTGCAATTCAAGGGATCACAATTTCTTTTCTTTTACAACCTTGCCACCAGGAAGGTGGCCGGTCAAAAAAATATACTCGAAATTAAGAGAAAGAGATAACAGACAGACATACATATTATACATACAAGTATACATGCATACATGATGGCTGCAACTCGATTTCGAGTAATACCATCACTTGCTACTTAAGCATGAGCATCATGGACGTGGCTTGTTAGTCCTGCTAGGGACTTGCCTGTGGCCAGCAATGCCATGCATCGCAGAAAATGTCACATCAAGCGATGCCTGTACTTGAAGCTTATTAAGTGAGGAAAGGCTTTGCACGGGACCAATCGGACCCTTTGAACATCGAATGTATTTGCTCCAAAAGAAGAACTGGTCTACGCCAATGGATGCAAACAAAGTTGCAGGTTTTATATCAGAGTGACCTTCTCCTAGAGATACATAGATACATATATACATAAATATATGTATGGCCTCATACATACATACATATATACATAAATATATGTATCGCCTCATACATACATATATACGTAAATATATGTATGGCCTCATACATACATACATATATACATAAATATATGTATCGCCTCATACATACATATATACATAAATATATGTATGGCCTCATACATACATACATATATACATAAATATATGTATAGCCTCATACATACATATATACATAAATATATGTATAGCCTCATACATACATATATACATAAATATATGTATGGCCTCAGAATTGGAAGACAAGTTAAGAAGTCTACTACTGCACAATAACTTGGGCTATCATCCAATACCTGAAGCCAGACAATAGAGAGAAGCTGATTATGCGATAAAATGATGAAAACAGTGAATGTATCATGTTTGTTTAGGTGATCTTGATTTTGGCAACTAAAATATTT
>OZ024742.1:36083472-36085972 GCA_964016885.1 Eledone cirrhosa | reverse complement strand
TCAAGAAGATTCAATAATATATCTGTGACATTCAATGTATTAATTCGAGACGATGCAGACTTTGTTGTACACTTGGAATCTGACATGTAGTACACGATGGATAAATGTTCTTAAGAATGTCCTCTTTGGGCTCTCACTGTAAGATAAACTAAGAACATGGTGATGTACACTCCAGCACCAGAAAACCTTATATTGTGTTAAATATATATGTGAATGGGTCTAGGCTGCCGATGATGGACGCTATTGTTTATCTAGGTAGTACTCTGTCAAGGGACGGAAGTTTAGATGCAGAAATACATCTTCAATTATAGAAGGCAAGTGTTCCATTTTGGAAAATTAGTGAAAAGGGTGTGGTCAGACAGAGGCATAACATTGAGGACAAAAAGTAACTGTGTATGAGGCACGTGTGCTTACAGTATGTTGTATGGGTGTGAAGCGGCATTTCAAGATACTTGAAACATTCCAGCAAAAGTGCCTTCAGCAGATCCTAGGTATTAATGGAGTAACATGACACTTGACACTGAAGTTTTACAAAGACCTAGGTGTTCTACAATCAGTTCCCTTGTTATTAAGAGTCTGGTGCGCTAAGTAGGGTAACTTGTTCGCTTGAACGATGCAAGGGTTCCAAAGGAAATCTTTTAAGGTTAGCTTGTGCAAGGAAAAAGACAACAGAATGAGCCTAAGAAAAGGTACAAAGACTGTTTTAAGGAAAATGTAAAATATCTGGGTTTAAATATAAATCAATGGGAAAAGCAAGCTTTTGATCGTAATACACGAAGAAAGACAATTAAATCAGGGTGTCAATTATTGGATGAAACGAAAAAAGCAAAAGCAGAATTAAAAGGGGCACTAAGAAAGGTTGAGTTGGCAGGGTTTGAAAATATAGATTATAGGAAATTGCTATTTCTGTCACCGTGTCCTCTCTAAAACCGGTTTTGTAAATATATGAAAATGCATGAACTACAACGACACAAGCAGATAATGTTTCAAATCTCCCAGCACCTCCAGATGTGACTACTTGTCAACTTTATAGCAAGATATGTAAGACAACCTCCGGATTAAAACGCCATATGAAAGTTTAACATGAAATTCCACATCCAGTATATACATTGGCATACATCTGTTACTTGTACTAAAGACCTTCTAAATGACTTATTAGATTGAAAATTCACATCCGCTCTCATGGGAGGGTGTAAATTTGCTGGAGGGATTGAGATCATGCTAAGACAGGTGTCACCTGACAGGATAAAGCAATCATTATGTATATAAGTATTATATATATATATATATATATATATATATATATATATATATATATATATACATATATATATATATACATACATATACATACATACACACACATACATGTGTGTGCCTGAGTGTTTGTGTGTGTATCCCGGGTTCAATCGGGGGTAACCACAGTAAGTAAGGTACGCAATACATAGCCGAATATAAATATGATGACTTCCCTCGAATGAAACAGTTCTAGTCCTGTAGAAGCCGTTTCTATATTCTATATATACATATGTATTGTGTATATATATATACACAAAACGCCAGCACCAACAGTTTTGCAAGAGATGTCAACATCAATGGACCTGTTATTTTTATCTGAAGACATTTTTTTCCAATTCCAACCCGCCCGTCCCCTCAATCTATCTTATTTCTCATTATTTCTTCTGATGAAGGACTAGCGTCCGAAACGTTAAGACTCTCTTCCTGCTATATCAAACGTTAACCTAATATATACCTTCCATATACTGTACCGATTGCGTTGTTTACCTTTTACACACACACACACACACACACACACACACACACACACACACACACACACACACACACACACACACACACACTCACACACAGACACAGACACAGACACACCCCCCCACACACACACATATATATATATATTGTTATACTTGGGGAGAGTCATATTGTTTGGTATGTTTTCCCTTCTGTATCTTTTATATCTCCATATATATAGAGATAAAGTAATATATATACACAGAAGAGCATTAACCAAAACTGCGTCAATTTGTATATAGATTTACTCATTCTTATTATAGAATCATGTAAACATGCCAAATGTATATATTCTCCTATAATAAGTATATAAAAATGTACACATATATACAGTTTCCGTTACTTCTATTCTATATATATACACATTTAATTATATCATATACTCCGGCAGCCCAGTGCGCAACTTAATATATCTCTTAATTAACTACCAGCTTAAGCACTAATAATTGTTTCTACTTTTGGCACAAGGCCAGCAATTATCCCAGCACATTACTGGTACTTTATTTTATCGACCACGTAAGGATGAGAAAGGCAAAGTTAACCTCGGCGGGATTTGAACTCAGTTCGTAAAGGGGCGTAACTATGCTGGAAAGCAAGGCGTCCAACCCTCTACCGATACTGAAAATCAACACTAACAATATTCAAATTTCTACGCACATTTCAGGATATTATTACATAGAGGGTCGGA
>OZ024742.1:36075972-36078472 GCA_964016885.1 Eledone cirrhosa | reverse complement strand
ACGTCGAGAACGAGAGGGGGCATTGAATGATGATAAGATATTAATCCGATAGTAAGTTTCTATGAAAAAGAACAAAAACAAACCAAACACAAACAACTACAAAATAACAACCACAACCTCAACAAAATATATAAGAAACCAGATTTAAAAAAAATAAAAATGCATCTTGGCTTCATTTCTACACTGGAAGAAGCTATTGCGCATATATAATATTGTTGAATCTTCCTCTGTTCCGACGACGAGCATTTCTATGGTACGAACAACAGAACAGCCTGCCCGTGATTTTAACGTGCAAGTAACTGAGTATTATATATACTTGAGCATCGTAAACATTGTTCTTAGGGGGATTCAGGGTGATACATTGTGTGGTAAGGCTGGCACTTTGAATTACAGGCACAGTGCATCTTGTACTAAGTATTTCACTGACACGTGTATCAGTAAAATAGATGACAGGGAAATTCAGTGTGACAATTTGTGACAACACCTCCTATACTATAATGGTTTCTGATTTAGGCACAAGCCAGAAATGTTTTGGGGGAGGGGAAAGTCGATTAAATCGAACCCCAGTGCATGACTGGTACTTTATTTTATCGACCCCGTAAGGATGAAAGGCAAAGTTAACCTCGGCGGGATTTGACCTCAGAACATAAAGGACCGTAACTATATGCTATAAAGCAGGCATGTCAAATTGAGGATCCCCCAAGGGCCGCATGGGTCACATATGTGTTATCTGAGGGATGCACACGACAATTAGTTGTGCACATTAGAACTAATTAAAGTCCTTTAATAAAATTGATTGCAGAAAAATGTGTTCCTTAAATTTAGAAACATACAAATGTTTTAGCAGCATTCATGAATTCGAAGTAATGAAGTCGTTTGACATCTCTCTTGCTCTCTCCATCTCTCTGTACTGTGAGCAAAGGGGGTCCCACATGCTGGCCGCCCCACAGCCCCAGCGGAAAAAATGGAGAAGGTGTTTCCGCTGAGGATGGTAAGGGAGATGCGGTGGAAGTGCCATTCCATCTCGTGAGCTCACACCTGCGGCTGACCAGCTCATCGCCTATGTAAGAGGCAAAGAGAGAGAGAGAGAGAGAGAGAGAGAGAGAGAGAGAGAGAGAGAACTGAGGTGCGACAGAGATGAAACATGGATTACAGGTTAAAATATAGTCTAGATAGATGAGAAACAATACGAGGATGTAGTTTATGAAACACCCAAATGATTTCGAAGTCGACCTTAACCCTTTAGCATTCAAACCGGCCATATGTCTCACCACTTTCTGTTCAAATCAGCTGTAACTGGCCACTCATACTGATGTTAAGGTATTATTCTCAAGATAAATAACATCAAAATCTCATAGATTCGATATTATATGAGATAATTATGTAAGATAAAGTTTTTACTACCAAAATACAATAGTAAATATAGAGTAATGTGAATGCTCAAGGGTAAGTAGGAGCAATAACATTAAGAAAGACATGAACGACACCAGATTATTTTGTATTGAAAATGTTGAAAGTAGGTGTTTATAAATATGAAATTTCAGAAGATTTTCGTTGCTGTATCTGTGGCCTAGCGGTAGGTGCTAGAGACGATGGAGATCCTGGCTATGGGTTCTATCCTGGTCAAGAGGTGCATGTAATTTCTTCAGTTTTTATTTTACATCCCAAAAAACTGAAAAGGTTTACCGGGAACCCTACTCTCGACCAGGATCGAACTTCAAACCAGGATCACCACCGGCTACGATTTCCCCTACTAGGCGCCCGACACAACTACAAAAGTATAATGAAAATTAATAATTATAAGCCTATTTTCAAAATCAAAGTTAAAAAGATGTGTCGTTCATGGCTTTCCTAGAACTATTAGTCATATTTAGGGTCGACTTGTCAATCTTCTGGCTCTTTGGTAACAACATTATTCCTCTGTGTTTAACTGTTGAATTAATTTAATTTAATTATTTTAACAAACACACACACGGTATATATATATATATATATATATATATATATATATATATATATATATATATAAATATATATATATATATATATATATATATTATATATATATAATGGAAAAATTTGAACAGGGACAAAACAGAGAGGCAGTACAACGAATGTTTATTAATTTCACATATTATATATATATATATAATGCCAATCATTGTAAGTTTGAATCTGACATGCAAAAACATATATAGTAAGGTCAGCCCAAATCATAGTAGATTCAAATATCACAGAGGGGAAGAGAGAGAGAAATAGTGAGGGGAGGAAATGAGTTGAGACAGAAATGAAACATGGATTACAGATTAAAATATAGTTTAGATCAGGCATGTCAAACTGAAGATCGCAAAGGGCCACATGGGTCACATATGTGTTGTCTGAGGGCCACACACGACAACTGATTGCGCACATTACAACTCATTTTTTAAATTTTATATTACGAAGATAAAACATGTTTGAGCTGTAAAAATATTTGTGCTGGCCGCAGATCTGCATATAA
>OZ024742.1:36043472-36073472 GCA_964016885.1 Eledone cirrhosa | reverse complement strand
AGAATAACAAATTTAAAATTTAAAAATGTTCAACATTTAATTTTAAATTTGAGATTTTTTATTCTTTTTTATTCTTTTTTATTCTTTTTCATTGTAATATTCAACATTTGACAAGATGGTCCACACCGATACAACGAAACCGATTATATTTTAGATATTTTTATACATATTAAAATTCCTCTTGTTAAAAGATTTGTTTTTCTCATTTTTTCAATAATATCACTTTGACGAATCAAAGAAAAAAAAAAAGAAAAACAGCTTTTACCGTGCTATTTCCAATTCCCCCCTCTCTCTCTCTCTCTCTCTCTCTCTCTCTCTCTCTCTTTCTATATATATATATATATATATATATATATATATATATATATATATATATATATATATATTTATATATAGATTTTGAGTTTATGTTGGTTGTATACCAACACCTCAGTATGCAGGCTGGAGCACTCGACGAAGTGCGCAGGTTGGCTTGGTTACTCCGGAGTAGTGTATGACTCCAGTTCCCCAGTGAATTAACAACCCAACAAGGAACTGGGCATATCAGAGTATTGACAATATCATACACCTAAACAACATATGTACTTGTCTATACCATACTAATTCAAACTGCCTGAAGAGGTCACAGCCAAAGATGGCTGTCACTGAAATATATATAGCAGTAATAAACGAAGCTAAATTTTAATCATTTGACTTTTATTTAACTTTATTTTATATTTATATATATATATATATAAGAAACGGAGAATCAGTTGTGCGACGAATTAGAATATATTAGACATATTACAATCGTTTCCCTGGCGACCAGCTCAAGATACGATCGATGCGATGATCGAACCTGACTCTGAAATCGCAAGTTCTTCAGATACGTCTCAATCTCTCGAAGCAGAGTTTCCATAATTCGTCGCACCATTGATTCTCCGTTTCTTATGTGATATTATACTCTGCTCTGTAAAAGCGTCGAGTGCTCAAACGGCTTACGGCATACGGACGCTTTAAGCATCCCACACCAAATATATATATTTATATATATTTGACTACACACCTTTCTCTCTATATACAAGAGTTCATTTTCCAGTCTCCTTCTCAACAAGAAAGATGAAAAAAACTTACCTCAACGCTTAATTTAAAGTCTGTAATTTTTAGTTTTTAATTCTTATTAATTCTTTTTAATTGTAATACTCAACATTTGATAAGATGAATTTTACTAATACATCGAAACCGGTTATACGTGTTATACTTTATATACATTATAAAACTCTTTTTAAAAAGAATTGTCCCTCTCATTTTTTCAATAATGTCACTTTGACGAATCAAAGAAAGGAAAAAAAAAAAAGAAAAACAGACCCTTAAATATATATTCCGTGTTATTTCAAATATCACTCACAAAGCGTCGTTCAACCCGAGCCTGTAGTAGCAACCACTTGCCCATGTTCCCAGTCACACGCAGAGGGAGCGAAACCTAGATGCACATGGTGGCACAGCCAACTCCTCCAACCGCAACCTAGTGCAGTCTCCGACTAACCCAGGTTCTGTTGCACGTCGGGGAGCTGAGGAGGCCAAACTCTTCAAATACCAGTCGCTCTCCGACAGGTTTGCGGTTGTACACTTGGCAGTGGAGATTTCTGGTGTCCTCGGCCCTAGGGCTACCGCTCTACTCACCACCATAGGCGGTGAGCTGATCAGCCGCAGGTGTGAGCCCGGCGAGCTGGAATGGCTTTTCCAGTGCGTCTCCCTTGCCGTCCTCCAGGTAAACGTCTTCTCTATTCTGTCCGCCGGGGCTGTGAGGAGGCCGCCAATATGATTGACTGACTTGTCATTTTATCAGTCCCATGTTTTTAGACGGCCAAAGGATCTGTGATTTCACATAGTCCATTTGCTATGGTTTACAATAGTAATCAGCTATATATGTAGCGAAATCTGTCCACACTTATATATATATGGGTCCAGGTTTTCAGCACAGCCACACTCTATTTCTATAACATAATGATTAAAATAGCTCCGGCTACCTTATCCCACTTGATATTAAGTAATAATACGTTTTTTATATCATTTGTAATTTTCTTCACTATGATCAGAGTAGTGAGAAAATTGACCACCAACATCACCACCACTACCACCAATACCACCAACATCACCACCACTACCACCAATACCACCAACATAACCACCACTACCACCAATACCACCAACATCACCACCACTACCACCAATACCACCAACATCACCACCACTACCATCAATACCACCAACATCACCACCACTACCATCAATACCACCAACATCACCACCACTACCATCAATACCACCAACATCACCACCACTACCATCAATACCACCAACATCACCACCACTACCACCAATACCACCAACATCACCACCACTACCATCAATACCAGCAACATCACCACCACTACCATCAATACCACCAACATCACCACCACTACCATCATCACCACCACTACCATCACCACCAACATCACCACCACTACCATCACCACCAACATCACCACCACTACCATCATCACCACCACTACCATCACCACCAACATCACCACAACTACCATCATCACCACCACCATTACCATCACCACCAACATCACCAACACTACCATCATCACCACCATAACCCTGAATACCACCAACATCAGCACCACTACCATCACCACCAACATCACCAACAACATCACCACCACTACCATCATCACCACCACTACCATCACCACCAACATCACCACCACTACCATCATCACCACCACTACCATCACCACCAACATCAACACCACTACTATTAATACCACCAACATCACCACCACTACCATCAATACCACCAACATCACCACCACTACCATCACCACCAACATCAGCACCACTACCATCAATATCACCAACATCACCACCACTACCATCAACACCACCACTACCCTGAATACCACCAACATCACCACCACTACCACCAATACCACCAACATCACCACCACTACCATCAATACCACCAACATCACCACCACTACCATCAATACCACCAACATCACCACCACTACCATCAATACCACCAATATCACCACCACTACCATCAATACCACCAACATCACCACCACTACCATCAATACCACCAATATCACCACCACTACCATCAATACCACCAACATCACCACCACTACCACCAATACCACCAACATCACCACCACTACCATCAATACCACCAATATCACCACCACTACCACCAATACCATCAACATCACCACCACTACCATTAATACCACCACTACCACCAATACCACCAACATCACCACCACTACCATTAATACCACCACTACCACCAATACCACCAACATCACCACCACTACCATCAATAACACCAACATCACCACCACTACCATCAATACCACCAACATCACCACCACTACCATCAATACCACCAACATCACCACCACTACCATCAATACCACCAATATCACCACCACTACCATCAATACCACCAACATCACCACCACTACCATCAATACCACCAATATCACCACCACTACCATCAATACCACCAACATCACCACCACTACCACCAATACCACCAACATCACCACCACTACCATCAATACCACCAATATCACCACCACTACCACCAATACCATCAACATCACCACCACTACCATTAATACCACCACTACCACCAATACCATCAACATCACCACCACTACCATTAATACCACCACTACCACCAATACCACCAACATCACCACCACTACCATTAATACCACCACTACCACCAATACCTCCAACATCACCACCACTACCACCAATACCACCAACATCACCACCACTACCACCAATACCACCAGTATCACCACCACTACCATCAATACGTCCAACATCACCACCACTACCACCAATACCACCAACATCACCTCCACTACCATTAATACCACCACTACCACCAATACCACCAACATCACCTCCACTACCATTAATACCACCACTACCATCAATACCTCCAACATCACCACCACTACCATCAATACCAGCAACATCACCACCACTACCACCAATACCACCAGCATCACCACCACTACCATCAATACCACCAGCATCACCACCACTACCATCAATACCACCAACATAACCACCACTACCATCAATACCAGCAACATCACCACCACTACCACCAATACCTCCAACATCACCACCACTACCACCAGTACCAGCAACATCACCACCACTACCATCAATACCACCAACATCACCACCACTACCACCAATACCAGCAACATCACCACCACTAGCATCAATACCACCAACATCACCACCACTACTATTAATACCACCAACATCACCACCACTACCATCAATACCACCAACATCACCACCACTACCACCAATACCACCAGTATCACCACCACTACCACCAATACCAGCAACATCACCACCACTACCATCAATACCACCAACATCACCACCACTACCACCAATATCACCAACATCACCACCACTACCATCAATACCAGCAACATCACCACCTCTACCATCATTACCACCAACATCACCACCACTACCACTAATACCACCAACATCACCACCACTACTATTAATACCACCAACGTAACCACCACTACCATCAATACCACTAACATCACCACCACTACCACCAATACCACCAACATCACCACCACTACCACCAATACCACCAACATCACCACCACTACCATCAATACCAGCAACATCACCACCACTACCACCAATACCACCAACATCACCACCACTACTATTAATACCACCAACATCACCACCACTACTATTAATACCACCAACGTAACCACCACTACCATCAATACCACTAACATCACCACCACTACCACCAATACCACCAACATCACCACCACTACCACCAATACCACCAACATCACCACCACTACCATCAATACCACCAACATCACCACCACTACCATCAATACCACCAACATCACCACCACTACCACCAATACCACCAACACCACCACCATTACCACCAATACCACCAACATCACCACCACTACGATCAATACCATCAACATCACCACCACTACCATTAATACCACCACTACCATCAATACCACCAACATCACCACCACTACCATTAATACCACCACTACCATCAATACCACCAACATCACCACCACTACCACCAATACCACCAACATCACCACCACTACCACCAATACCACCAACATCACCACCACTACCATTAATACCACCACTACCATCAATACCACCAACATCACCACCACTACCATTAATACCACCACTACCATCAATACCACCAACATCACCACCACTACCACCAATACCACTAACATCACCACCACCACTACTATCAATACCATCAACATCACCACCACTACCATTAATACCACCAACATCACCACCACTACCATCAATACCACCAACATCACCACCACTACCATCAATACCACCAACATCACCACCACTACCATTAATACAACCAACATCACCACCACTACCATCAATACCACCAACATCACCACCACTACCACCAATACCACCAACATCACCACCACTACCATCAATACCATCAACATCACCACCACTACCATTAATACCACCACTACCATCAATACCACCAACATCACCACCACTAACATCAATACCACCAACATCACCACCACTACCATCAATACCACCAACATCACCACCACTACCATCAATACCACCAACATCACCACCACTACCATTAATACCACCACTACCATCAATACCACCAACATCACCACCACTACCACCAATAACACCAACATCACCAACACTACCATCAATACCATCAACATCACCACCACTACCATTAATACCACTACTACCACCAATACCATCAACATCACCACCACTACCATTAATACAACCACTACCACCAATAACACCAACATCACCACCACTACCATTAATACCACCACTACCACCAATACCATCAACATCACCACCACTACCATTAATACCACCACTACCACCAATACCACCAACATCACCACCACTACCACCAATACCACCAACATCACCACCACTACTATTAATACCACCAACATAACCACCACTACCATCAATACCACTAACATCACCACCACTACCACCAATACCACCAACATCACCACCACTACCACCAATACCACCAACATCACCACCACTACTATTAATACCACCAGCATAACCACCACTACCATCAATACCACTAACATCACCACCACTACCACCAATACCACCAACATCACCACCACTACCACCAATACCACCAACATCACCACCACTACTATTAATACCACCAACATCACCACCACTACCACCAATACCACCAACATCACCACCACTACCACCAATACCACCAATATCACCACCACTACCATCATTACCACCAACATCACCACCATTACCACCAATACCACCAACATCACCACCACTACGATCAATACCATCAACATCACCACCACTACCATTAATACCACCACTACCACCAATACCACCAACATCACCACCACTACCATTAATACCACCACTACCACCAATACAACCAAAATCACCACCACTACCATTAATACCACCACTACCACCAATACCACCAACATCACCACCACTACCATTAATACCACCACTACCATCAATAACACCAACATCACCACCACTACTATTAATACCACCACTACCACCAATACCATCAACATCACCACCACTACCATTAATACCACCACTACCACCAATACCACCAACATCACCACCACTACCATTAATACCACCACTACCACCAATACCACCAACATCACCTCCACTACCATTAATACCACCACTACCACCAATACCACCAACATCACCACCACTACCACCAATACCACCAACATCACCACCACTACTATTAATACCACCAACATCACCACCACTACCATCAATACCACCAACATCACCACCACTACCACCAATACCACCAATATCACCACCACTACCATCAATACCAGCAACATCACCACCACTACGATCATTACCACCAACATCACCACCATTACCACCAATACCACCAACATCACCACCACTACGATCAATACCATCAACATCACCACCACTAACATTAATACCACCACTACCATCAATACCACCAACATCACCACCACTACCATTAATACCACCACTACCATCAATACCACCAACATCACCACCACTACCACCAATACCACCAACATCACCACCACTACCATCAATACCACCAACATCACCACCACTACCATTAATACCACCACTACCATCAATACCACCAACATCACCACCACTACCATTAATACCACCACTACCATCAATACCACCAACATCACCACCACTACCACCAATACCACTAACATCACCACCACTACCATCAATACCATCAACATCACCACCACTACCATTAATACCACCAACATCACCACCACTACCATCAATACCACCAACATCACCACCACTACCACCAATACCACCAACATCACCACAACTACCATTAATACAACCACTACCATCAATACCACCAACATCACCACCACTAACATCAATACCACCACTACCATCAATACCACCAACATCACCACCACTACCACCAATACCACTAACATCACCACCACTACCATCAATACCATCAACATCACCACCACTACCATTAATACCACCAACATCACCACCACTACCATCAATACCACCAACATCACCACCACTACCACCAATACCACCAACATCACCACAACTACCATTAATACAACCACTACCATCAATACCACCAACATCACCACCACTACCATTAATACCACCACTACCATCAATACCACCAACATCACCACCACTAACATCAATACCACCAACATCACCACCACTACCATCAATACCACCAACATCACCACCACTACCATCAATACCACCAACATCACCACCACTACCATCAATACCATCAACATCACCACCACTACCATTAATACCACCACTACCATCAATACCACCAACATCACCACCACTACCACCAATAACACCAACATCACCAACACAACCATTAATACCACCACTACCATCAATACCATCAACATCACCACCACTACCATTAATACCACCACTACCACCAATACCATCAACATCACCACCACTACCATTAATACAACCACTACCACCAATAACACCAACATCACCACCACTACCATTAATACCACCACTACCACCAATACCATCAACATCACCACCACTACCATTAATACCACCACTACCACCAATACCACCAACATCACCACCACTACCACCAATACCATCAACATCACCACCACTACCATTAATACCACCACTACCACCAATACAACCAACATCACCACCACTACCATTAATACCACCACTACCACCAATACCATCAACATCACCACCACTACCATTAATACCACCACTACCACCAATACCATCAACATCACCACCACTACCATTAATACCACCACTACCACCAATACCACCAACATCACCACCACTACCAATACTACCACCACTACCATCAACATCACCACCACTACCATTAATACCACCACTACCACCAATACAACTAACATCACCACCACTACCATTAATACCACCACTACCACCAATACCATCAACATCACCACCACTACCATTAATACCACCACTACAACCAATACCATCAACATCACCACCACTACCATTAATACCACCACTACCACCAATACAACCAACATCACCACCACTACCATTAATACCACCACTACCACCAATACCATCAACATCACCACCACTACCATTAATACCACCACTACCATCAATAACACCAACATCACCACCACTACCATTAATACCACCACTACCATCAATAACACCAACATCACCACCACTACCATTAATACCACCACTACCACCAATACCATCAACATCACCACCACTACCATTAATACCACCACTACCACCAATACCATCAACATCACCACCACTACCATTAATACCACCACTACCACCAATACCATCAACATCACCACCACTACCATTAATACCACCACTACCATCAATAACACCAACATCACCACCACTACCATTAATACCACCACTACCACCAATACCATCAACATCACCACCACTACCATTAATACCACCACTACCACCAATACCATCAACATCACCGCCACTACCATTAATACCACCACTACCACCAATACCATCAACATCACCACCACTACCATTAATACCACCAATACCATCAACATCACCACCACTATCATTAATACCACCACTACCATCAATAACACCAACATCACCGCCACTACCATTAATACCACCACTACCACCAATACCATCAACATCACCACCACTACCATTAATACCACCACTACCACCAATACCATCAACATCACCACCACTACCATTAATACCACCAATACCATCAACATCACCACCACTATCATTAATACCACCACTACCATCAATAACACCAACATCACCGCCACTACCATTAATACCACCACTACCACCAATACCATCAACATCACCACCACTACCATTAATACCACCAATACCATCAACATCACCACCACTACCGTTAATACCACCACTACCACCAATACAACCAACATCACCACCACTACCATCAATACCATCAACATCACCACCACTACCATTAATACCACCAATACAATCAATAACACCAACATCACCAACACCACCATTAATACCACCACTACCACCAATACAACCAACATCACCACCACTACCATTAATACCACCACTACCACCAATACCACCAACATCACCACCACTACCATTAATACCACCACTACCACCAATACCACCAACATCACCACCACTACCATAAATACCACCACTACCACCAATACCACCAACATCACCACCACGACCATCAATACCACCAACATCACCACCACTACCATTAATACCACCACTAACACCAATACCATCAACATCACCACCACTACCATTAATACCACCGCTACCATCAATACCACCAACATCACCACCACTACCATTAATACCACCACTACCACCAATACCACCAACATCACCACCACTACCATCAATACCACCAACATCACCACCACTACCATCAATACCATCAACATCACCACCACTACCATTAATACCACCACTACCATCAATACCACCAACATCACCACCACTACCATTAATACCACCACTACGACCAATACAACCAACATCACCACCACTACCATCAATACCACCAACATCACCACCACTACCATCAATACCATCAACATCACCACCACTACCATTAATACCACCATAACCATCAATAACACCAACATCACCACCACTACCATTAATACCACCACTACCACCAATAACACCAACATCACCACCACTACCATTAATACCACCACTACCACCAATACCACCAACATCACCACCACTACCATCAATACCACCAACATCACCACCACTACCATCAATACCATCAACATCACCACCACTACCATTAATACCACCACTACCATCAATACCACCAACATCACCACCACTACCATTAATACCACCACTACCACCAATACCACCAACATCACCACCACTACCATTAATACCACCACTACCATCAATACCACCAACATCACCACCACTACCATTAATACCACCACTACCACCAATACCACCAACATCACCACCACTACCATCAATACCACCAACATCACCACCACTACCATCAATACCATCAACATCACCACCACTACCATTAATACCACCACTACCATCAATACCCCCAACATCACCACCACTACCATTAATACCACCAACATCACCACCACTACCATCAATACCATCAACATCACCACCACTACCATTAATACCACCACTACCACCAATACCACCAACATCACCACCACTACCATTAATACCACCACTACCATCAATACCACCAACATCACCACCACTACCATTAATACCACCACTACCACCAATACCACCAACATCACCACCACTACCATCAATACCACCAACATCACCACCACTACCATCAATACCATCAACATCACCACCACTACCATTAATACCACCACTACCACCAATACCACCAACATCACCACCACTACCATTAATACCACCATAACCATCAATAACACCAACATCACCACCACTACCATTAATACCACCACTACCACCAATAACACCAACATCACCACCACTACCATTAATACCACCACTACCACCAATACCATCAACATCACCACCACTACCATTAATACCACCACTACCACCAATACCACCAACATCACCACCACTACCATAAATACCACCACTACCATCAATACCACCAACATCACCACCACTACCATTAATACCACCACTACCACCAATACCACCAACATCACCACCACGACCATCAATACCACCAACATCACCACCACTACCATCAATACCATCAACATCACCACCACTACCATTAATACCACCGCTACCATCAATACCACCAACATCACCACCACTACCATTAATACCACCACTACCACCAATACCACCAACATCACCACCACTACCATCAATACCACCAACATCACCACCACTACCATCAATACCATCAACATCACCACCACTACCATTAATACCACCACTAACATCAATACCACCAACATCACCACCACTACCATTAATACCACCACTACCACCAATACCACCAACATCACCACCACTACCATTAATACCACCACTACCATCAATACCACCAACATCACCACCACTACCATTAATACCACCACTACCACCAATACCACCAACATCACCACCACTACCATCAATACCACGAACATCACCACCACTACCATCAATACCATCAACATCACCACCACTACCATTAATACCACCACTACCATCAATACCACCAACATCACCACCACTACCATTAATACCACCACTACCACCAATACCACCAACATCACCACCACTACCATTAATACCACCACTACCATCAATACCACCAACATCACCACCACTACCATTAATACCACCACTACCACCAATACCACCAACATCACCACCACTACCATTAATACCACCACTACCACCAATACCACCAACATCACCACCACTACCATCAATACCACCAACATCACCACCACTACCATCAATACCATCAACATCACCACCACTACCATTAATAACACCACTACCATCAATACCACCAACATCACCACCACTACCATTAATACCACCACTACCACCAATACCACCAACATCACCACCACTACCATTAATACCACCACTACCACCAATACCACCAACATCACCACCACTACCATTAATACCACCACTACCATCAATACCACCAACATCACCACCACTACCATTAATACCACCACTACCACCACTACCACCAATACCACCAACATCACCACCACTACCATTAATACCACCACTACCATCAATACCACCAACATCACCACCACTACCATTAATACCACCACTACCACCAATACCACCAACATCACCAACACTACCATTAATACCACCACTACCATCAATACCACCAACATCACCACCACTACCATTAATACCACCACTACCACCAATACCACCAACATCACCACCACTACCATCAATACCATCAACATCACCACCACTACCATTAATACCACCACTACCATCAATACCACCAACATCACCACCACTACCATTAATACCACAACTACCACCAATACCACCAACATCACCACCACTACCATTAATACCACCACTACCATCAATACCACCAACATCACCACCACTACCATTAATACCACCACTACCATCAACACCACCAACATCACCACCACTACCATTAATACCACCACTACCATCAATACCACCAACATTTCCACCACTACCATTAATACCACCACTACCATCAATACCACCAACATCACCACCACTACCATTAATACCACAACTACCACCAATACCACCAACATCACCACCACTACCATTAATACCACCACTACCATCAATACCACCAACATCACCACCACTACCATTAATACCACCACTACCATCAACACCACCAACATCACCACCACTACCATTAATACCACCACTACCATCAATACCACCAACATCACCACCACTACCATTAATACCACCACTACCACCAATACCACCAACATCACCACCACTACCATTAATACCACCACTACCATCAATACCACCAACATCACCACCACTACCATTAATACCACCACTACCATCAATACCACCAACATCACCACCACTACCATTAATACCACCACTACCATCAACACCACCAACATCACCACCACTACCATTAATACCACCACTACCATCAATACCATCAACATTTCCACCACTACCATTAATACCACCACTACCACCAATACCACCAACATCACCACCACTACCATTAATACCACCACTACCATCAATACCACCAACATCACCACCACTACCATTAATACCACCACTACCATCAATACCACCAACATCACCACCACTACCATTAATACCACCACTACCATCAATACCACCAACATCACCACCACTACCATTAATACCACCACTACCATCAATACCACCAACATCACCACCACTACCATTAATACCACCACTACCATCAATACCATCAACATTTCCACCACTACCATTAATACCACCACTACCACCAATACCACCAACATCACCACCACTACCATTAATACCACCACTACCATCAATACCACCAACATCACCACCACTACCATTAATACCACCACTACCATCAATACCACCAACATCACCACCACTACCATTAATACCACCACTACCATCAATACCACCAACATCACCACCACTACCATTAATACCACCACTACCATCAATACCATCAACATTTCCACCACTACCATTAATACCACCACTACCACCAATACCACCAACATCACCACCACTACCATTAATACCACCACTACCATCAATACCACCAACATCACCACCACTACCATTAATACCACCACTACCATCAATACCACCAACATCACCACCACTACCATTAATACCACCACTACCATCAATACCACCAACATCACCACCACTACCATTAATACCACCACTACCATCAATACCATCAACATCACCACCACTACCATTAATACCACCACTACCATCAATACCATCAACATCACCACCACTACCATTAATACCACCACTACCATCAATACCACCAACATCACCACCACTACCATTAATACGACCACTACCACCAATACCACCAACATCACCACCACTACCAATAATACCACCACTACCACCAATACCATCAACATCACCACCACTACCATTAATACCACCACTACCACCAATACAAACAACATCACCACCACTACCATTAATACCACCACTACCACCAATACCATCAACATCACCACCACTACCATTAATACCACCACTACCACCAATACCACCAACATCACCACCACTACCAATAATACCACCACTACCACCAATACCATCAACATCACCACCACTACCATTAATACCACCACTACCACCAATACAACCAACATCACCACCACTACCATTAATACCACCACTACCACCAATACCATCATCATCACCACCACTACCATTAATACCACCACTACCACCAATACAGCCAACATCACCACCACTACCATTAATACCACCACTACCACCAATACCATCAACATCACCACCACTACCACCAATACCATCAACATCACCACCACTACCATTAATACCACCACTACCATCAATAACACCAACATCAGCACCACTACCATTAATACCACCACTACCATCAATAACACCAACATCACCACCACTACCATTAATACCACCACTACCATCAATACCATCAACATCACCACCACTACCATTAATACCACAACTACCACCAATACCATCAACATCACCGCCACTACCATTAATACCACCACTACCACCAATACCATCAACATCACCACCACTACCATTAATACCACCACTACCATCAATACCATCAACATCACCACCACTACCATTAATACCACCACTACCACCAATACCATCAACATCACCACCACTACCATTAATACCACCACTACCATCAATAACACCAACATCACCACCACTACCATTAATACCACCACTACCATCAATAACACCAACATCACCACCACTACCATTAATACCACCACTACCACCAATACAACCAACATCACCACCACTACCATCAATACCACCACTACCTCCATACCATCAATAACACCAACATCACCAACACAACCATTAATACCACCACTACCACCAATACAACCAACATCACCACCACTACCATTAATACCACCACTACCACCAATACCACCAACATCACCTCCACTACCATTAATACTACCATAACCATCAATAACACCAACATCACCACCACTACCATTAATACCACCACTACCACCAATAACACCAACATCACCACCACTACCATTAATACCACCACTACCACCACCATCAACATCACCACCACTACCATTAATACCACCACTACCACCAATACCACCAACATCACCACCACTACCATAAATACCACCACTACCATCAATACCACCAACATCACCACCACTACCATTAATACCACCACTACCACCAATACCACCAACATCACCACCACTACCATCAATACCACCAACATCACCACCACTACCATCAATACCATCAACATCACCACCACTACCATTAATACCACCACTACCATCAATACCACCAACATCACCACCACTACCATTAATACCGCCACTACCACCAACATCACCACCACTACCATCAATACCACCAACATCACCACCACTACCATCAATACCACCAACATCACCACCACTACTATCAATACCACCAACATCACCACCACTACCATCAATACCACCAACATCACCACCACTACCATTAATACAACCAACATCACCACCACTAACATTAATACAACCAACATCACCACCACTACCATCAATACCACCAACATCACCACCACTACCATCAATACCACCAACATCACCACCACTACTATCAATACCACCAACATCACCACCACTACCATCAATACCACCAACATCACCACCACTACCATTAATACAACCAACATCACCACCACTACCACCAATACCACCAACATCACCACCACTACCATCAATACCACCAACATCACCACAACTACCATCAATACCACCAACATAACCACCACTACCATCAATACCACCAACATCACCACCACTACCATCAATACCACCAACATCACCACCACTAACATCAATACCACCAACATCACCACCACTACCATCAATACCACCAACATCACCACCACTACCATCAATAACACCAACATCACCACCACTACCATTAATACCACCACTACCATCAATACCATCAACATCACCACCACTACCATTAATACCACCACTACCACCAATACCATCAACATCACCACCACTACCATTAATACAACCACTACGACCAATAACACCAACATCACCACCACTACCATTAATACCACCACTACCACCAATACCATCAACATCACCACCACTACCATTAATACCACCACTACCACCAATACCACCAACATCACCACCACTACCACCAATACAACCAACATCACCACCACTACCACCAATACCATCAACATCACCACCACTACCATTAATACCACCACTACCACCAATACAACCAACATCACCACCACTACCATTAATACCACCACTACCACCAATACCATCAACATCACCACCACTACCATTAATACCACCACTACCACCAATACCACCAACATCACCACCACTACCACCAATACCATCAACATCACCACCACTACCATTAATACCACCACTACCACCAATACAACCAACATCACCACCACTACCATTAATACCACCACTACCACCAATACCATCAACATCACCACCACTACCATTAATACCACCACTACCACCAATACCATCAACATCACCACCACTACCACCAATACCATCAACATCACCACCACTACCATTAATACCACCACTACCACCAATACCATCAACATCACCACCACTACCATTAATACCACCACTACCACCAATACAACCAACATCACCACCACTACCATTAATACCACCACTACCACCAATACCACCAACATCACCACCACTACCATTAATACTACCATAACCATCAATAACACCAACATCACCACCACTACCATTAATACCACCACTACCACCAATAACACCAACATCACCACCACTACCATTAATACCACCACTACCACCACCATCAACATCACCACCACTACCATTAATACCACCACTACCACCAATACCACCAACATCACCACCACTACCATAAATACCACCACTACCATCAATACCACCAACATCACCACCACTACCATTAATACCACCACTACCACCAATACCACCAACATCACCACCACTACCATCAATACCACCAACATCACCACCACTACCATCAATACCATCAACATCACCACCACTACCATTAATACCACCACTACCATCAATACCACCAACATCACCACCACTACCATTAATACCACCACTACCACCAATACCACCAACATCACCACCACTACCATAAATACCACCACTACCATCAATACCACCAACATCACCACCACTACCATTAATACCACCACTACCACCAATACCACCAACATCACCACCACTACCATCAATACCACCAACATCACCACCACTACCATCAATACCATCAACATCACCACCACTACCATTAATACCACCACTACCATCAATACCACCAACATCACCACCACTACCATTAATACCACCACTACCATCAATACCACCAACATCACCACCACTACCATCAATACCACCAACATCACCACCACTACCATTAATACCACCACTACCATCAATACCACCAACATCACCACCACTACCATTAATACCACCACTACCATCAATACCACCAACATCACCACCACTACCATTAATACCACCAACATCACCACCACTACCATCAATACCACCAACATCACCACCACTACCACCAATACCACCAACATCACCACCACTACCACCAATACCACCAACATCAACACCACTACCACCAATACCACCAACATCACCACCACTACCACCAATACCACCAACATCACCACCACTACCATCAATACCACCAACATCACCACCACTACCACCAATACCACCAACATCACCACCACTACCATCAATACCACCAACATCACCACCACTACCGCCAATACCACCAACATCACCACCACTACCACCAATACCACCAACATCACCACCACTACCACCAATACCACCAACATCACCACCACTACCATCAAAACCACCAACATCACCAACACTACCATCAATACCACCAACATTACCACCACTACCATTAATACCACCACTACCACCAATACCACCAACATTACCACCACTACCATCAATACCACCAACATCACCACCACTACCACCAATACCACCAACATCACCACCACTACCATCAATACCACCAACATCACCACCACTACCATCAATACCACCAACATCACCACCACTACCATCAATACCAACAACATCACCACCACTACCATCAATACCACCAACATCACCACCACTACCATCAATACCAACAACATCACCACCAATACCACCAATACCACCAACATCACCACCACTACCATCAATACCAACAACATCACCACCAATACCATCAATACCACCAACATCACCACCACTACCATCAATACCACCAACATCACCACCACTACCATCAATACCACCACTACCACCAATACCACCAACATCACCACCACTACCATCAATACCACCAACATAACCACCACTACCATCACTACCACCAACATCACTACCACTACCATCAATACCACCAACATCACCACCACTACCACCAATACCACCAACATCACCACCACTACCACCAATACCACCAACATCACCACCACTACCATCAATACCACCAACATCACCACCACTACCATCAATACCACCAACATCACCACCACTACCATCAATACCACCAACATCACCACCACTACCATCAATACCACCAACATCACCACCACTACCATCAATACCACCAACATCACCACCACTACCACCAATACCACCAACATCACCACCACTACCACCAATACCACCAACATCACCACCACTACCATCAATACCACCAACATCACCACCACTACCATCAATACCACCAACATCACCACCACTACCACCAATACCACCAACATCACCACCACTACCACCAATACCACCAACATCACCACCACTACCATCAATACCACCAACATCACCACCACTACCATCAATACCACCAACATCACCACCACTACCATCAATACCAACAACATCACCACCAATACCACCAATACCACCAACATCACCACCACTACCATCACTACCACCAACATCCACACCACTACCACCAATACCACCAACATCACCACCACTACCATCAATACCACCAACATCACCACCACTACCATCAATACCACCAACATCACCACCACTACCACCAATACCACCAACATCACCACCACTACCACCAATACCACCAACATCACCACCACTACCATCAATACCAGCAACATCACCGCCACTACCATTAATACCACCAACATCACCACCACTACCACCAATACCACCAACATCACCACCACTACTATTAATACCACCAACATAACCACCACTACCATCAATACCACCAACATCACCACCACTACCATCAATACCACCAACATCACCACCACTACCATCAATACCACCAACATCACCACCACTACCATCATCACCACCACTACCACCAATACCACCAACATCACGACCACTACCATCAATACCACCAACATCACCACCACTACCATCAATACCACCAACATAACCACTACTACCATCACTACCACCAACATCCACACCACTACCACCAATACCACCAACATCACCACCACTACCATCAATACCACCAACATCACCACCACTACCATCAATACCACCAACATCACCACCACTACCACCAATACCACCAACATCACCACCACTACCATCAATACCACCAACATCACCACCACTACCATCAAAACCACCAACATCACCAACACTACCATTAATACCACCACTACCATCAATAACACCAACATCACCACCACTACCATCAATACCACCATAAATCACCACCACTACCATTAATACCACCACTACCATCAATACCACCAACATCACCACCACTACCATCAATACCACCAACATCACCACCACTACCACCAATACCACCAACATCACCACCACTACCATCAATACCACCAACATCACCACCACTACCATCAAAACCACCAACATCACCAACACTACCATTAATACCACCACTACCATCAATAACACCAACATCACCACCACTACCATCAATACCACCATAAATCACCACCACTACCATTAATACCACCACTACCATCAATCCCATCAATATCACCACCACTACCATTAATACCACCACTACCATCAAAACCACCAACATCACCACCACTACCATCAATACCACCAACATCACCACCACTACCATCAATACCACCAACATCACCACCACTACCACCCATACCACCAACATCACCACCACTACCACCCATACCACCAACATCACCACCACTACCACAAATACAACCAACATCACCACCAATACCACCAGCATCACCACCACTACCATTAATACAACCACTACCACCAATACCACCAACATCACCACCACTACTATCAATACCAGCAACATCACCACCACTACCATCGATACCACCAACATCACCACCACTACCATCAATACCACCAACATCACCACCACTACCACCCATACCACCAACATCACCACCACTACCACCCATACCACCAACATCACCACCACTACCACAAATACAACCAACATCACCACCAATACCACCAGCATCACCACCACTACCACCAATACCACCATCACAACCAATACCACCAATACCACCAACATAACCACCACTACCATCAATACCACCAACATCACCACCACTACCATCAATACCACCAACATCACCACCACTACCATCACTACCACCAACATCACCACCACTACCATCAATACCACCAACATCACCACCACTACCACCAACATCCCCACCACTACCATCAATACCACCAATATCACCACCACTACCATCAATACCACCAACATCACCACCACTACCATCAATACCACCAACTTCACCACCACTACCATCAATACCACCAACATAACCACCACTACCATCACTACCACCAACATCCACACCACTACCACCAATACCACCAACATCACCACCACTACCACCAATACCACCAACATCACCACCACTACCATCAATACCACCAACATCACCACCACTACCACCAATACCACCAACATCATCACCACTACCACCAATACCACCAACATCACCACCACTACTACCAATACCACCAACATCACCACCACTACCATCAATACCACCAACATCACCACCACTACCACCAACATCACCACCACTACCATCAATACCACCAACATCACCACCACTACCACCAATACATCCAACATCCACACCACTACCACCAATACCACCAACATCACCACCACTACCACCAATACCACCAACATCACCACCACTACCACCCATACCACCAACATCACCACCACTACCACAAATACAACCAACATCACCACCACTACCACCAATACCACCAACATCACAACCAATACCACCAATACCACCAACATAACCACCACTACCATCACTACCACCAACATCACCACCACTACCATCAATACCACCAGCATCACCACCACTAACACCAATACCACCAACATAACCACCACTACCACCAATACCACCAACATCACCACCAATACCACCAATACCAGCAACATCACCACCACTACCATCAATACCACCAACATCACCACCACTACCATCAATACCACCAACATCACCACCACTACCATCAATACCAGCAAAATCACCACCACTACCACCAATACCACCAACATCACCACCACTACCACCAATACCACCAACATTACCACCACTACCATCAATACCACCAACATCACCACCACTACTATCAATACCACCAACATCACCACCACTACCATCAATACCACCAACATCACTAACACTACCATCAATACCACCAACATAACCACCACTACCACCAATACCACCAACATCACCACCACTACCACCAATACCACCAACATCACCACCACTACCACCAATACCACCAACATCACCACCACTACCATCAATACCACCAACATCACCACCACTACCATCAATACCACCAACATCACTAACACTACCACCAATACCACCAACATCACTAACACTACCACCAATACCACCAACATCACCACCACTACCATCAATACCAGCAAAATCACCACCACTACCACCAATACCACCAACATCACTAACACTACCACCAATACCACCAACATAACCACCACTACTATCAATACCAGCAACATCACCACCACTACCACCAATACCACCATCACAACCAATACCACCAATACCACCAACATAACCACCACTACCATCACTACCACCAACATCACCACCACTACCATCAATACCACCAACATCACCACCACTACCACCCATACCAGCAACATCACCACCACTACCACCCATACCACCAACATCACCACCACTACCACAAATACAACCAACATCACCACCAATACCACCAGCATCACCACCACTACCACCAATACCACCAACATCACCACCACTACCATCAATACCACCAACATCACCACCACTACCATCAATACCACCAACATCACCACCACTACCACCAATACCACCAACATCACCACCACTACCATCAATACCACCAACATCACCACCACTACCACCAATACCACCAACATCACCACCACTACCACCAATACCACCAACATCACCACCACTACCATCAATACCACCAACATCACCACCACTACCATCAATACCACCAACATCACCACCACTACCATCAATACCACCAACATCACTAACACTACCACCAATACCACCAACATCACTAACACTACCACCAATACCACCAACATCACCACCACTACCATCAATACCAGCAAAATCACCACCACTACCACCAATACCACCAACATCACTAACACTACCACCAATACCACCAACATAACCACCACTACTATCAATACCAGCAACATCACTAACACTACCACCAATACCACCAACATAACCACCACTACCATCAATACCAGCAACATCACCACCACTACCACCCATACCACCAACATCACCACCACTACCACAAATACAACCAACATCACCACCAATACCACCAGCATCACCACCACTACCACCAATACCACCAACATCACCACCAATACCACCAATACCACCAACATAACCACCACTACCATCACTACCACCAACATCACCACCACTACCATCAATACCACCAACATCACCACCACTACCATCAATACCAGCAACATCACCACCACTACCACCAATACCACCAACATCACCACCACTACCATCAATACCACCAACATCACCACCACTACCACCAATACCACCAACATCACCACCACTACCACTAATACCACCAACATCACCACCACTACCATCAATACCACCAACATCACCACCACTACCACCAATACCACCAACATCACCACCACTACCATCAATACCACCAACATCACCACCACTACCACCAATACCACCAACATCACCACCACTACCACCAATACCACCAACATCACCACCACTACCACCAATACCACCAACATCACCACCACTACCATCAATACCACCAACATCACCACCAATACCACCAATACCACCAACATCACCACCACTACCACCAATACCACCAACATCACCACCACTACCACCAATACCACCAACATCACCACCACTACCACCAATACCACCAACATCACCACCACTACCACCAATACCACCAACATCACCACCAATACCACCAATACCACCAACATCACCACCACTACCACCAATACCACCAACATCACCACCACTACCACCAATACCACCAACATCACCACCACTACCACCAACATCACCACCACTACCATCAATACCACCAACATCACCACCAATACCATCAATACCACCAACATCACCACCACTACCACCAACATCACCACCACTACCATCAATACCACCAACATCACCACCACTACCACCAATACCACCAACATCACCACCACTACCACCAATACCACCAACATCACCACCACTACCACCAATACCACCAACATCACCACCACTACCACCAATACCACCAACATCACCACCACTACCACCAATACCACCAACATCACCACCACTACCACCAATACCACCAACATCACCACCACTACCACCAATACCACCAACATCACCACCACTACCACCAATACCACCAACATCACCACCACTACCATCAATACCACCAACATCACCACCACTACCACCAATACCACCAACATCACCACCACTACCACCAATACCACCAACATCACCACCACTACCACCAATACCACCAACATCACCACCACTACCACCAATACCACCAACATCACCACCACTACCACCAATACCACCAACATCACCACCACTACCACCAATACCACCAACATCACCACCACTACCACCAATACCACCAACATCACCACCACTACCACCAATACCACCAACATCACCACCACTACCACCAATACCACCAACATCACCACCACTACCACCAATACCACCAACATCACCACCACTACCATCAATACCACCAACATCACCACCACTACCACCAATACCACCAACATCACCACCACTACCACCAATACCACCAACATCACCACCACTACCACCAATACCACCAACATCACCACCACTACCACCAACATCACCACCACTACCATCAATACCACCAACATCACCACCACTATCATCAATACCACCAACAACACCAGCACTACCATCAATACCACCAACATCACCACCACTACCATCAATACCACCAACATCACCACCACTACTATCAATACCACCAACATCACCACCACTACCATCAATACCACCAACAACACCAGCACTACCATCAATACCACCAACATCACCACCACTACCATCAATACCACCAACAACACCAGCACTACCATCAATACCACCAACATCACCACCACTACCATCAATACCACCAACATCACCACCACTACCACCAATACCACCAACATCACCACCACTACCATCAATACCACCAACATCACTAACACTACCATCAATACCACCAACATAACCACCACTACCACCAATACCACCAACATCACCACCACTACCACCAATACCACCAACATCACCACCACTACCACCAATACCACCAACATCACCACCACTACCATCAATACCACCAACATCACCACCACTACCATCAATACCACCAACATCACTAACACTACCACCAATACCACCAACATCACTAACACTACCACCAATACCACCAACATCACCACCACTACCATCAATACCAGCAAAATCACCACCACTACCACCAATACCACCAACATCACTAACACTACCACCAATACCACCAACATCACTAACACTACCACCAATACCACCAACATCACCACCACTACCATCAATACCAGCAAAATCACCACCACTACCACCAATACCACCAACATCACCACCACTACCATCAATACCACCAACATAACCACCACTACTATCAATACCAGCAACATCACCACCACTACCACCAATACCACCAACATCACAACCAATACCACCAATACCACCAACATAACCACCACTACCATCAATACCAGCAACATCACCACCACTACCACCCATACCACCAACATCACCACCACTACCACAAATACAACCAACATCACCACCAATACCACCAGCATCACCACCACTACCACCAATACCACCAACATCACCACCAATACCACCAATACCACCAACATAACCACCACTACCATCACTACCACCAACATCACCACCACTACCATCAATACCACCAACATCACCACCACTACCATCAATACCAGCAACATCACCACCACTACCACCAATACCACCAACATCACCACCACTACCATCAATACCACCAACATCACCACCACTACCACCAATACCACCAACATCACCACCACTACCACTAATACCACCAACATCACCACCACTACCATCAATACCACCAACATCACCACCACTACCACCAATACCACCAACATCACCACCACTACCATCAATACCACCAACATCACCACCACTACCACCAATACCACCAACATCACCACCACTACCACCAATACCACCAACATCACCACCACTACCACCAATACCACCAACATCACCACCAATACCACCAATACCACCAACATCACCACCACTACCATCAATACCAGCAACTTCACCACCAATACCATCAATACCACCAACATCACCACCACTACCACCAACATCACCACCACTACCATCAATACCACCAACATCACCACCACTACCACCAACATCACCACCAATACCACCAATACCACCAACATCACCACCACTACCACCAATACCACCAACATCACCACCACTACCACCAACATCACCACCACTACCATCAATACCACCAACATCACCACCACTATCATCAATACCACCAACAACACCAGCACTACCATCAATACCACCAACATCACCACCACTACCATCAATACCACCAACATCACCACCACTACCACCGCTACCATCAACAGCAACAACCACAACACTACAATGACCACCACCAATACAATGTCTATAGCAATAAGCACTAACACCACCTCCACACGTACGCCACCACCAACATCACCACTTACAATCAGCAGCAGCATCAACATGTGACCATCACTACTACCACTATAGCAACAACAACAACACCATCACCACTACCAACACAACCACTAACAATATGTAGCAGCATCAACAGCATCACTACCACCACTACAGCAACAACAACAACACCATCATCACTACCGAACAATCAACACCACTACCGTAACCATGATCACCACCACCAACATGGCTAGACAGGCCACTTGATATTTATAGAAGATCTTTAATGTTTATATATGAGAAGGCCACCATAATTTTCCCAGGAGAGAAAAGGGTTAACAAAAATGGAAGCCATAATTCTGAATTGGAATCTCTTACTGCGTGGTATATGGGCGAGAAAATCTATTACCGTTTAAATGATTATATATATATATATATATATATATATATATATATATATATATATATATATATATGTCTATGTTGTTCACTGTCCCCCTCGCTTTACGCGCTTACTGATCCCAATAACTTTTTTTAGATTATTTCTCGTACCAACCTGAGGTATCTGATTTTTAATGCGATGAAATACCAATGATGGTTGGAAAATCACTGACGAAGGACTATTTTTATCATATGTAACCCATGTGCAAACCACGCAGTATTCTTCTTTCTTCTCATGTTTTATATATATATATATATATATATATATATATATATATATATATATATATATATATATATATATATATATATATATATATATAAAGGTAACTATAGTAGGTAAAGTCAATTTTTTAAAATTTATTTTGAAACTTTTTCATTATTTGCTAAACCTTGTTTATATATGTTCTGGCTCGTTAATTTATTAACCTGCCATTGAACCACATTGGCATTACGTCTGTATACATATATGTATGTACGTATACATACATACATACTTACATTTAAGTAATTGCCGTACTAATAGTGAGAAATGAAATTTCGTTTCATTCTATTCCATTTATCGTTTTCGGTGTGTCCGGCCGACTGAACTCACTCGATATGCAAATTGGGCTGCTCAGCCGTTAATATGCATAAGGAAGGTATATACTTTCAGACGTTCAACCATCTGGCAGGAAGGTATGCGATGCTGACGATAGCTAATAAGCTTGAAACTAGTACATCGTTCCTGTGTCAGTGTTGAACAAAAGGGTGACGTGGTTGCCTAAACACTGTACGGCGTAATTCGGGCTGTTTGTTTACAAACGAACAAACCGAGCATTATAATAAATGTTCGGTGAACCGATACGTGCATATATATATGTGTGCATGTATGTATATATATATACATACTACTGTACGTCTGTATACATATATGTATGTACGTATACATACATACTTGCATTTAAGTAAGTGCCCTACTAAGAGTGAGAAATGAAATTTCGTTTCATTCTATTCCATTTATATATATATATATATATATATAATTAAATATATATGTATATATAAGATACACATCTCGAGCTGAAGATCCGCGAAGGTGAAACAATTGTTCTCGGTATGGTGAACTAACTGTTGTGTAACCACTTCTATATATATATATATATATATATATATATATATATATATATATAAATGAAAAGTATAGAAATTATTGCAGCAAGAAGCCAACAGTATTCCATAATATATAAGTGACTATAGCGTCAAAATGGGAAAATAGTTAACGTAAGATGTGGGAAAAATAATTCAAACTCAATTCAAAAAAATCAGGATATAGATTTATCCAACAGAATTTAATGAAATCCAGGGAAAAATCAATGGAGCCTTAACTCATGATAAAATAAAGTTTAAAATACTCATATATATATATATATAAAACAGAGGATGTCTGTGTGTCTGTTTCCCTAAAACTCGAGAAGTACCCAACCGTTTTTTTTCAAACTCTACACATGTAACCCGTATGGCCCCGGAAGTGTTTTGAGCAAAAACAAATTTCAAATTATTGTGACCTGGGGATCGAATTAGTGAAGTGGCTAATGTCTGTATATAATGAGGGAGTGAGAGGGGAGAGAAAGAAACGGAGAGGCGAAGTGAAGAAGTGGCTCTCTACTCCTCCTCCTGCTTCTCCCTATTCGTCACAGCGTTTTTCGATATAGGGGAGAAATGTGAACGATTTACAGAGAGAAAGAGTGAGAATGAAAGAAACAGACAGACTAAAAGAGGGGATAAGCGGGAGCGAGAGAGTGACAGACGCCGTCTTTTGAGAGTTGTATGCGTCAAAGATACATAAAAGTGGAATAACTATTGCGTGTGTGTGTACGTGCGTGTGTGTGTGAGTTTGTGTGCGTTTGCATGCGTGAGTGTGTATGTGTGCGTGAGTGATTATAAACTCTCTCATGGTCTGATGGAATTAACCCTTTAGCATTTACATTACTCTATATATACTATATTATTTTCATGGTAAAGGCTTTATCTCACATAATATAAAAATCTCATAGATTTAATATTATTTATTTTGAGAACAATACCTTAACCCTTTAGTATTAATGTGAGTGGGTTATAAAGAGAAAGAGTGAGAATGAAAGAAACAGACATACTAAAAGAGGGGGATAGCGGGAGAGAGAGAGAGACGCTGGAAGAGTGGAAGGAAAGCTATAAGTAATTAACACGTGTGCATGTGTGTGTGTGCGCGCGTGTGTATGTGTGCGTGTGCGTGTGTGTGTGTGTGTGTGTTCGCGCAGGGTTCCATTATGAGTTAAATCTATTAACATGTGTGTGTGTGAGTTTGCGTGCGTTTCTGCGTTTGCGTGCTTCAGTGTGTGTGTGTACTTGCGTGTGGCGTTTCATTTACGCCATTTTTGTCACTGACAACATATTCACTAACTTACACTCATTCCAACCGCTGCTCTTACTGTTACCCCTCTCCCTATCCATACCCCATTCGGAAATCACATGCATCGGTTTTTAATTCACTGACGAGTTTACTCCTTACTCTACCAGTGAGTTTCATTGTACTTTGTACTTCTTTTAGGTCATGCCTCGAAGGAAGAGATACTCCGTTGGCCGAAAAACTGCGAAAGCAGCAACAACAAGAACAGGGCGGGCAAACGAATCGTCAGTGGAATCTGCTATTCGAAGGTCGCAAGATGCTAAACGTGCTGCCACCAGAAGAGCACTTGAAACAG
>OZ024742.1:36020972-36033472 GCA_964016885.1 Eledone cirrhosa | reverse complement strand
ACACACTCCGGACTGTGTGTCGGTGAAACACACACTCCGGACTGTGTGTCGGTGAAACACACACTCCGGACTGTGTGTCGGTGAAACACACACTCCGGAGTGTGTGTCGGTGAAACACACACTCCGGACTGTATGTCGGTGAAACACACACTCCGGACTGTGTGCCGGTGAAACACACACTCCGGACTGTGTGTCGGTGAAACACACACTCCGGACTGTATGTCGGTGAAACACACACTCCGGACTGTGTGTCGGTGAAACACACACTCCGGACTGTATGTCGGTGAAACACACACTCCGGACTGTGTGTCGGTGAAACACACACTCCGGACTGTATGTCGGTGAAACACACACTCCGGACTGTGTGTCGGTGAAACACACACTCCGGACTGTGTGTCGGTGAAACACACACTCCGGACTGTGTGTCGGTGAAACACACACTCCGGACTGTATGTCGGTGAAACACACACTCCGGACTGTGTGTCGGTGAAACACACACTCCGGACTGTATGTCGGTGAAACACACACTCCGGACTGTGTGTCGGTGAAACACACACTCCGGACTGTATGTCGGTGAAACACACACTCCGGAGTGTGTGTCGGTGAAACACACACTCCGGACTGTGTGTCGGTGAAACACACACTCCGGACTGTGTGTCGGTGAAACACACACTCCGGACTGTGTGTCGGTGAAACACACACTCCGGACTGTGTGTCGGTGAAACACACACTCCGGACTGTATGTCGGTGAAACACACACTCCGGACTATGTGTCGGTGAAACACACACTCCGGAGTGTGTGTCGGTGAAACACACACTCCGGACTGTGTGTCGGTGAAACACACACTCCGGACTGTGTGTCGGTGAAACACACACTCCGGACTGTATGTCGGTGAAACACACACTCCGGACTGTATGTCGGTGAAACACACACTCCGGACTATGTGTCGGTGAAACACACACTCCGGACTATGTGTCGGTGAAACACACACTCCGGACTGTGTGTCGGTGAAACACACACTCCGGACTGTATGTCGGTGAAATACACACTCCGGACTGTATGTCGGTGAAACACACACTCCGGACTGTATGTCGGTGAAACACACACTCCGGACTGTATGTCGGTGAAACACACACTCCGGACTGTGTGTCGGTGAAACACACACTCCGGACTGTATGTCGGTTAAACACACACTCCGGACTGTATGTCGGTGAAACACACACTCCGGACTGTATGTCGGTGAAACACACACTCCGGACTGTGTGTCGGTGAAACACACACTCCGGACTGTATGTCGGTGAAACACACACTCCGGACTGTATGTCGGTGAAACACACACTCCGGACTGTATGTCGGTTAAACACACACTCCGGACTGTATGTCGGTTAAACACACACTCCGGACTGTATGTCGGTGAAACACACACTCCGGACTGTATGTCGGTTAAACACACACTCCGGACTGTATGTCGGTGAAACACACACTCCGGACTGTGTGTCGGTGAAACACACACTCCGGACTGTGTGTCGGTGAAACACACACTCCGGACTGTATGTCGGTGAAACACACACTCCGGCTCCCAACACAAACAACTAAACTCCCACTGTCACTGCCTCCGTCTCTCTCGCTCTCCCCATTCATCGCTCAACTAATGCTGCCCTACTGAGTCGCTCAATCCGCTAGAAATAGAAGTAAAATACCTCTCCAAGTGCACCGTACTCTTTGGGGTTCGATAAAATAAAGTACCAGTAATGCACTGGTCGAATTAATCAACTGACTTCCCCTTCCCCAAATTGCTGGCCTTGTGCCTATAGTAGAAACATTATTATTATCGTTATATATGGGATAATATACATACATCTAAGATATATATATATAAGTAGAAGGGATATTTAATTTGTTGGAAATACAACAAATATAAATGTTTATAACTGATTCAGAGCACTCGACAGTATTCTGGAGTAAATATTCAATGATATTAATTAAATAGAAACTATATTTATAAAACCATATTTGTTTTATTATATATATTTCAAGGGTACCAAAAAACTTTGGTACGCTCTCATCAGATAAAATACAAAGAGTGTTTTATAAATGTTGACATAGCCAATGAAATCATACCTTATCAGTTGAATTTTCTTCCTTGGCTCTGTCAAAATTTATAAAACACTCTTTGTATTTTATCTGATGAGAGCGTACCAAAGTTTTGGTACTCTTGAAATATATATAATAGAATAAATATGATTTCATAAATATAGTTTCCATTTATTTAATATCATTGAATATATATATATATATATATATATATATATATATATATATATATATATTTTGTTTGCCAACATTATTATTATCATCATTATTATCATTGGTTTTTGATGACTCTTTATTCTAGCTCTCATAATCATTTGGCTACTGTACCATATCTGTCTTCTTACGCATTAAATTTTCACTATTACACCTTGTGAATATATATAAGATTACATACTTTACGCTATTTACTTTATTTTATTATTATCCTCATTTTTATTTTTATTTTTATTTTTATTTTTAATTTTATTTTTAATTTTATTTTTATCTTTATTCAGATTCATGTTTGGATACCCCCTCCCCCCCCCCCATGCGCACATAAACTTATTGTCAACCCCTCCAAATTGACTATGATTATATTTAACCCCCCCCCTCTTTTACGCTCCGTTCTATTATTTATTATAGTATATCGACTATATTTTATGCCCCTTTGCATCCTCCATATATTTCTTCAATTCTGTCCCCATTAGCCTACCTTAATTCTACTTAAGTCAGTTTTTTAGATATCGTTATGTATATGATAGTAAAAAATTTCATTCCTTTTTGTAAACATTTGTAACGAAACATTAAAGTTTATAAACTTTAATGACTTAAACTATAGCTAATATTATACTACCTTATTGGATAGTTTAAATATTTTTAATATTAATTTATCAAATAGGGTTTTCAAGTCATTTACAGGGATTGTTTTCCTTAGTTTTTACTTAACTACTTAACCGCATGTGAGACCTAAATGTATATCTTTGTTTTTGTTTTGTAATTTCCGGTTGATTATATTTATTTATTTTATTCTATATTTTATATTCTATATTTTATTTGAAATACTACTGGGCATTATATTTACTATTTACTATTCACTGTCTGGCACTTACTTACACATCCACATATGTCTGTCTACTAACCTTGTAATTATAAGTAATTATATATTATATTATGTCAATTTATTTTATATAATATATTATATTATATTGTATTGTAATATTGATCCTTATTACTTACTGTTCATTATATGTAACATTATGATATTTAAACTTTATATATCATGTAAGATGTTTGTATTTTTCTGTACCATCATAATGTTTTTTGAGTATTGTATAATTTATTTTTCCTCATTTACTCTGTAACCCAGTATGAATCGATTTGTTTACTTGAGTACCATTATATACTGTTTATTGTAAATGTTAGTACATTGTTAATATATTATTATTATATTATTATTGTGACATCTATATTGTTTGTGTAAATTAACCGGGGATCATCTATTATATTGAATTATATAATTGTATTGTTTATTATTTATTATATGTGTTTCTTGTAATTATATCATATTATTACCTCATGTATATTGGGTAGATGTATTGGTATTATTATTATTATTATTTTCACTCTTATCATGCTTATTTTTATATTCAAACTCCTAATAAGGTTTAATTTGTGTAGTTGAAGATAGATGTGCGTATTGTTGTATGTGTGTGTGTGTGTGTGCGTGTGCGCACATATATACATGTGCATATTGTACCTTTTGATTTTTGTTTTTATTGTAATTTTAATGTTGGTAAATGTATATTATTATAATGTATTATATTATATTACATTGTGTTATATATAATTCCTGCTCTATATAACCACCTTTGTTTAACTCTAGGTTATTTGCTTTGGACTATATTTGTAATATGGTTCTTAATGTTATATACATCCTTAGTTATTCTTATTATATATTTTTATTATTTTTATTATATATTTTTGCAAGACTTTAGTGTATGTACACTCCATATTCTTCGGAGCTTCCGGCTTGTATCTGCCGATATTACTTCTTGTTGTTTTAATTGCCCTGATGAGTCCTTAATAGGACGAAACATTGACGGCTAATAAAAACTTTTGATGTATTAAAGGCTTCTTTGTTTTACTCTCTTTATATATATATATATATATATATATATATATATATATATATATATATTGACGTTATAGTCGCATATATGTTATAGAATGCCGTTAGCTTCTTGCTAAAACAATCTCTATACCTCTCATTTATATTTATACTCGGATTCTTTTCCTAGAGTGCTTAAACTATCTGTGACTAATCCCGGTTTTTTTCATAAAACTGTGATAATTATTGCTATTTTGCTGAACTCCTTTTGTAGAGTTTTTTTCAGAATGTATTTGACTGCTATTTCTTGTAAATAAACATTCACTTCCATCCTGACGTCACTAGCCCCGTTTTTTCCTCATGTGCTTTTTCACAATTACACATAAAGGCAAACTAGCCAGTTTTAGAATTCCCTTTTTCGGATTATATTACTGTGAGAGCCCTGGTTTCTGTTGAGCTCTGCTGATGAATGAAATCCAACCGTGACCATCTCCAATGAAAGTTTTCATGAAATAGTCTTTTAAGACTATACAGAGCATTTGATGTTATTCCAAATTGAAGGATAAGTGTTTCAAACTTTATTTTATCATGAGTTAAAGGTCTATAGATTTTTCCCTGGATTTTACTAAATTCTGTGGATGAATTTATATCCTGATTCTCTTTTGAGATGAGTTTGAGTTATTTTTCCTAAATCTTTCGTTAACTACTTTTCCCATCTTGACGTTATAGTCGCATATATGTTATAGAATGCCGTTAGCTTCTTGCTAAAACAATCTCTATACCTCTCATTTATATATATATATATATATATATATATATATATATATATATATATATATATATATATATATATATATATATATATCTTAAAAGTATATATATGTATATTATCCCATATATAAGGATTTCTCGTATAGGCACAAGGCCAGTAATTTGGGGGGAGGGGAAAGTCGATTAAATCGACCTCAGTACATTACTGGTACTTTATTTTATCGACCTCGTATGGATGAAAGGCAAAGTTAACTTCAGCGGGATTTGAACTCAGACCGTAAAGGGCCGGAATACTATTCTGCAAAGCATGGTGTCTGACGCTCTACCGATACTGTCAATTCACCACCAATGATAATACTAATTGTTTCTACTTTAGGCACAAGGCCAGCAATTACCCAGTACATTACTGGTACTTTATTTTATCGACCTCATAAGGATGAAAGGCAAAGTTAACCTTGTGGGATTTGAACTCAGATCGTAAAGGGAGGTAATTATGCTGGAAAGCATGACGTCAGACCCTCTACCAATTCTGCCAATCCACAATAATCTATACAATTATATATATACATATTTTTTTAGAACTTTTATTTACAATTGTATTAATAACCTCAGAAATGGCGAGGTAGTAAAGCAGGGCAGATTTGGCTGTATGGGAAAGTAGGGGTAAGAAGAGAGGGTGATGGGCCCTGGGCCTAGGGCGCGGTGGTGGTGTTGGGGCTGCATCCCGCGGACAAACCTGTAAAAACATTTCCAAGGACAATGGCCAGAGACACTCGCTGCAACAGCCACTCCACCTCATGGACCTCCTTCCTCGGGTGGGGCTGCAGACGTTCTGATCTTGCCAAGGAGCTCGGCAGTATGAGGTCCGAGGACGTCTGAGGTCTCGACGGCGACCGATGCGAAGAGGAAGTGGCCGGACCTTCCTTTCCTTTGCATTGCGAGCCGCGGGGTTTGTGGCTGAAAATAGAAGCTTTTTCTCCGTCTGTTCATCACAGCATATATGTAGAAGGGGAGGAGTGAAAAGTGGTTGTTGTTAAGAAACACGGTGAGAGAGAGAGTGAGAAAGGGAGAGAGTGAGAGAGAGAGAGAGAGAGAGTGAGAAAGGGAGAGAGTGAGAGAGAGAGAGAGAGAGGGGGGGGGGTGAAAGGAAGGCGGATCTTTTATGACGTAAGAATGAAAGTAGTGACGACAAACTTAAAAAAAAGACTTTCATTTTGACAGTTGTTGTTGCTATTGTTGTTATTGAGAGAGAAAAATAGTGAGAGAAAGAGAGAAAACGTGAGAGTGAGAGAGTGTGTGTGTGTATGTAAATGTGTGTGTATGTGTGTGTGTGTGCGTGTATGTGTGTGTGTGTTTGCGTGTATGTGTGTGTGTGTGTGTGCGTGTATGTGTGTGTGTGTGTGTGCGTCCGCGCGCGCCATGTGTGTGTGTGTGTGAAAGATAGTTAAAGCATAATTCACCAATACGTTGACGTCATAATAACAAATTAACATATTTCAATATCTTCCCTCAGGAAACATTTTCTCTGGAGTTTACAGAGGTGTTTTCCGTTGTTGCGTGCAAGTCATCCATTTGTATAAAACGTGTGTGTGTGCATGTGATTGAGTGTGTGTGATTGTGTGTGTGTGTGTGTGTGTGTGTGTGTGTGTGTGTGTGTGTGTGTGTGTGTGTGTGTGTGTGTGTGTGTGTGTGATTGTGTGTCTGTGTGTATGATTGTGTGTGTATGAATGTGTGTGTGTGTGTGTGTGTGTGTGAGGATGTGCGCGTGATCGTGTGTGTGTGTGTATGTATGATTGTGTGTATGTGATTATGTATGTGTGATTGTGTGTGTGTGTGAGTGTGTACGCGTGATTGTGTGTATATGTATGATTGTGTGTGTATGTGATTGTGTGTGTGTGATTGTGTGTGTGAGTGTGTGCGCGTGTTATTGTGTGTGTGTGTGAGTGTGTGCGCGTGTTATTGTGTGTGTGTGTGAGTGTGCGCGCGTGTTATTGTGTGTGTGTGTCATTGTGCGTGTGAGTGTATTATTGTGTATTATTGTTTCTGTGTGTGTGTATGTGATTGTGTGGTTGTGTGTGTGTGTATCCTTGTGTGCGTGATTGTGTGTGTGTGATTGTGTGTGCATGTGTGTGTGTATATGCGTGTGTGTCCTTCAACATATAGACAAGGTAACACAAACTTCAAAAAAACACCATGACGTTTGACCGAGGCTGTGTCTGTATTTTACCGGCAACGTAGTGACGGGATTCTATTAGTAATAATAATTGTCGGCAATTATCCCAGTGTATTACTGGTATTTTATTTCGACCCCGTAAGGATGAAATTCAAAATTAACCTCGGCGGGATTAGGCACAAAGCCAACAATTTTTTGGGGAAGGAGAAAGTCGATTAAATCGAACCCCAGGGCATTACTGGTACTTTATTTCATCGACTCTGTAATGATGAAAGGCAAGGTTAACCTCGGCGGGATTTGAACTCAGAACGTAAAGGTTCGTAACTCCATGCCACGAAGCAATCCACTAAAAGCGTTATAATTGCACCAAACGTCCATTCTTTTGCTACTAATTCGATGAAGTATAACATCTATAAAATTACTGACACCCAGAAATGTTGACTCTGTGTAAAGAAACTGTGTAAACACTTGGTAAGTGGATGTGAGAGACAAAAAGGAATACAAGTGCCGCCATAATAAAGTCTGTTTGTATCTTCATTGGCTGTTATATCGTAAATACCAATACGAAGTCATAGAGAATTGATATGAGCATATGCCTTGTAAAGTAATGCAGGAGGATGGGAAAGTTACGATAATCTGGGATTATCATTTTCAGACGTATAGAGTAATTGAGTATCGCCTACCGGACATTGTTGTATTGAGTAAGAAAGATAAATACTGTCAGATCATGGACGTAGCCACACCAAATGGCATGAATATTGCGAGTAAAGAGGTTAAAAAAAATTCGTTGTAACGTAAAAGTCGTTATAGTGGTATTCGTTATAATGGAATTTTACGGATCTAGCTGTCGAAACGGCCGGAGCTCAGTCGTCGGGGTCCTACCCACTCTACTACCCTAAGTATTGAGTACTCTGGTGCGTTATGGTCCACCTCGTATCTTACCACACCTTCTTTGTTTTATATATATATATATATATATATATATATATATAATTGTATGTGTGTGTGTGTGTGTGTGTGTGTGTGTGTGTGTGTGTGTGTGTGTGTGTGTGTGTGTAACCGTAGAAGGAATATTTATTGATTTGTTCAAATAATCTATCTATCTCACACACATTCATATATATTCATGTATATGAATGTGTGTGTATGTATATATAGAGAGATAGATAGATTATTTGAACAAAACAAATCAATAAATATTCCTTCTACGGTTACACACACACACACACACACACACACACACACTTTCCGCCATATTAATAGAATTTGATAAACACAGAAAGGTCGTGGTCACATGACATTCTAGCCGTGAATCCCTTCTGTTCAATAATTATACGTCATACATAACGTACGGTTGATACTTGATTCAATAACGTGGGAGATTGAAGAGAGAAGTGGTAGTGGTGGGGATGGTCGGCGGGAGAGGACATCAAAGAGAAGGGTCTCTTGGCGCACATGTGCGTGTGTCTGAATGCATATGTGTGTGTATGTGTGTGTGTGTGTATACATACAAGGCGCCTGTATGTATGCGAGTAAGAGAGATGTGAGTACTTTATACACAATACATTTGAGTGTGTGTATACGAATGTGAGAAATTGTGCGTTTGTGTGTGATTGTCTATGTGTATGAGAGAGAGAGAGAGAGAGAGAGAGAGAGAGAGAGAGAGAGAGAGAGAGAGAGAGAGAGAATGAGAGGGGGGTAAGGGAGAAAGAGATGAGGAAACAGGAGGGTGTATGTGTGTGAGAAAATGTGTTCTTGCATGCATGTGTATATGTGTGTCTGTGTCGAGAGTATGTGAAATATATATATATATATGTGTGTATGTATGTAAATATATATATATATTCATATATATATATATATATGTGTGTATGTATATATATATATATATATATTCATATATATATATATATATATATATATATATATATATATATATATATATATATATATATATATATATATATATATATATATATTTCTTTATTATATATATATATATATATAGCTAGCTAGATAGATAGATAGATATGAGAGAGATGAGAAAGGAGCAGCGAGGCGGGGGTTAGTAGGAGTGCATATATGTGCGTCCACGTTCATCTATGTGCGTTTGTAAGTGTTTATGTGCGTGTGTATACATTCATGTAGAGAAGTGTGTCCGTTCCTATATACGTATGAGAGAGAGGTGTTGTGGGTAATATGTAGGTGAGAAGAAATGAAGGGGAGATAACTATTATGTGGGCGACTGGCTGTCCAGAGGGAAGATTAAGCAGAAATATATGTCAATGATCTATATGGTGTATATGTATATGTGAGTAAGGATGAAATATTGTGTATATGCGTGACAGAAAACAAGTAGAAATTGCTGATTCTATATTTACACACACACACACACACACACACATATATATATACAAATGAATATATGAGAGGGATGAACACATGTATACAAGTATACATGTGTTCGAATTGCAAATGACCAAGTTAGCTAGGTTGAAAAATACTAATTTAAAATAATATGGTTTGCCTGTCTCGATTTAAAGTAATAAATCAATAAAAATAACAAACCTATATTGGTAATGGCCGTGATACCCGGACAGATTCTAAATCTGTTTCACAACAATTATTAAGTGAAAGTATGAGACGAGTTAGGCGCTGTGACACATGTGCGTTCAACAACACATATCTCTCAGTCTTCTTGAGTATTTTGAAGTGAAAGGTACGAATTTCCTGGCTACCCGCAGAAGAGCACAGGGATAGTGACTTTCACTTAATAATTGTTGCGAAACAGATTTAGAATCTGTCCGGGTATCACGGCCTATTACCAATATAGGTTTGTTATTTTTATTGATTTATTACTTTAAATCGAGACAGGCAAACCATATTATTTCAAATTAGTATTTTTCAATCTAGTTAACTTGGTCATTTGCAATTCGAACACATGTATACTTGTATCTGTGTTCATCCCTCTCATATATTCATTTGTATTACACGGCTCGGAAATATTCCCTTCTTTGAGCTATTTAATTGTAAAAGACTATTTCGAGTTTATAACTCAATATATGATATATATATATGTGAGTATTTCATTTTCTCACTAGTCAGTTCTTTCGTTGCTACAGATCACGCTGCTAACTTAGCGGTCGCTATTTTCAATTTGCAAAGCCCTTTAAAGTGTATGTTATTACTCTGAGGTTTATTCCTTGTCGAGTGTTTGGCTCCACTGCTGTAGGCATTCGTTGGTTTGGCTGCTGATCGAACTTCGAATATGCTGTGCTATTGTATATATATATAGACCAAAGATTAATGTGGTTCATTGATTACTCAATGAATATAGTTTTACAATAGATTAAAAGCACCCTACAAGAAAATTTTCTGGGGTTATTATTATTCAGAATAATAATAAATGAAGACATTCACATAATCAATATATATATTGATAATGTGAATGTCTTCATTTATTATTATCCTGAATAATAAATATATATATATATATATATATATATGTATGTAAAAGGTAAACAGAAATAACAACACAATCGGTACAGTATATGGAAGGTATATATTAGGTTAACGCTTGATATAGCAGGAAGAGGGTCTTAACGTTTCGGACACTAGTCCTTCATCAGAAGAAAGATGAGAAATAAGATAGATTGAGGGGACGGGCGGGTTGGAATTGGAAAAAATGTCTTTAGATAAAAATAACACAGGGTGTCCGAAAAATGTATACAAAAAGACTACATTCTAATGAATATTGCCTGTACAGGTAATCAAAGTATGTATACATTTTATGGGGGACGCCCTGTATACACATACACACACACATGCACACACACATATATATATATATATACATATATCAGATAGGGTGTGGTAAAAGAAACCAGGTGGACCATGACCGACCAGAGTACTCAATACTTGGGGTAGTACGTGGGTAATATGAAAAGATTCAGGACCTCGACGGCTGAGCTCCGGCCGTTTCGACAGCTAGATCCGATTTCGGGTCTAGCTGTCGAAACGGTCGGAGCTGAATCTTTTCACACACACACACACACACACACACACACACACATATATATATACTATTTTATTTACCATTCTTTCTTCTGATGAAGGACTAGCGTCCGAAACGTTAAGACCCTCTTTCTTCTATATCAAGCGTTAACCTAATATATACCGTCCATATACTGTACAGATTGTGTTGTTATTTCTGTTTACCTTTTACATATATATATATGTAGAGGTTATATTTAATTTGTTGGGATTCAACAAGCTTAAAACATTTTTATAACTGATATAAAGCACTCAACATTAAATGGAATAAATATACAATATATTAATAAATGGAAACTATATTTATAAAACCATAATTATTTTATTATATATATTTCAAGGGCAACCAAGGTAAATTATGGTGTGCTTTCATCAGATAAAATACAGATTCGTTTTATAAATAAATATTGACAAAAGACAACCTCAACGGTTGAAATTCGCTGGATAGCTATCCAGCGAATGTCAACCGCTGAGGTTGTCTTTTTTCCGGGTATGTCAATATTTATTTATAAAACAAATCTGTATTTTATCTGATGAAAGCGCACCATAATTTGCCTTGGTTGCCCTTGCAATATATATAATAAAATAATTATGGTTTTATAAATATAGTTTCCATTTATTAATATATTGTATATATTATTATTATCCTGAATAATAAATATATATATATATATATATATGTATGTAAAAGGTAAACAGAAATAACAACACAATCGGTGGGTTGGCGGTGGGTTGGCAGTATCGGTAGAGGGTCGGACGCCATGCTTTCCAGCATAGTTACGTCCCTTTTCGATCTGAGTTCAAATCCCGCTGAGGTTGACTTTGCCTTTCATCCTTGCGGGGTCGATAAAATAAAGTACCAGTAATGTACTGGGTAATTGCTGGCCTTGTGCCAAAGGTAGAAACAATTAATATATTGTATATATATATGTGTAGGAGGTGAGTTTTATTGTAGAACAATAAAAACTATGCAAATTACGGATAAGTAGCACTCAACAATTTATTGAACTGGAGTATATATAAGAAATTAAAAGATGGTTAAAAAATTTCTATATATTTTATAAAATATATTGAACTTTTTTAACCATCTTTTAATTTCTTCTTATATGTGTGTGTGTGTGTGTGTGTGTGTGTGTGTGTGTGTGTGTGTGTGTGTGTGTGTGTGTGTGTGTTGTGTTAATATGAAAGAGAAAGAGAAAAACAGAAAGAAAAAAAGTGATGAAGTCGATAAGTATGGGTGAGAAGTGAAGGTGTGTGGGATAATTTATGTATATATTTGTGTGTGTGTGTGTGTGTGTGTGTGTGTGTGTATACATGCATAT
>OZ024742.1:35945972-36015972 GCA_964016885.1 Eledone cirrhosa | reverse complement strand
ATATATATATATATATGTGTGTGTGTGTGTGTGTTTTATGTGTGTGTGTGTATAGTCATGGCACTATGCTTAAGGAATTCGCTTTGTAACCTTAGGCAGATCTCTTCTACTTCAGCCTCAGGTTTACCAATGCATTGGAGTAGATATTAGTCAACGGAAATTAATACATGTATCAAATATTTATGCTCAAAGACAGCGTATATTAAAATATTTAATGTAAATTTTATGTTGTCATAACTACAGATTATTTTAAAGTAAACGTCTCCTTTTTTTCCTATCAACTTTATCATCTACCTCTGTATCGTCATCATCACGATCATCATCATCATCATTATAACCAACTCCCACTCATCTATCTAGACTCTCACACATACACATACGCTCACATATACGAGGTGGTCAGAAAAGTTCCAGGACTGATGTCACAAAGGATTTATTTCAAATCCAAACTTCACACTAAGAGTTTTCTCCTTCAAAGTAATAACCTGGAGTCTAGTGCACTTTTCCATCCTTTTCTGCCACGCTTGCATGCACTCCTGGAAGGATTCTTCCGGGATCCTCCGAAGTTCCATCGTCACGGCCTTTTTGATGTCGTCCACGTCTTCAAAACGGGTCCCCTCCGGGTCGTACTCGAAGATCCATGACTCATCACCGGTGATGACTGTCCCTAGCAAGTCTGGTTCGGTTTCAAGACGCTCGAGGATGTCCTGGTACACTTGCATGCGTCGATCGACCCTTCAGATCGTCGTTCGGCAGTTTTGGCACCATCTTCGCGCAGACTTTCCGCATGTCCAAATCTTCAGTGAGAATCTTCCAGACGCTGTCCCGATTCATGCCCAGCTCATTTGCCATCAGTCGAACAGTCAGCCGACGATCGCTACGCACCATCTGCCTGACGCGCTCAACGTTGACCTCAGTCCTGGTTGTTGAGGACCTTCCGCTCCTGGGGTCGTCTTCCACGTCCTCGCGTACTTCTTTAAACCTCTTGCACCACTCAAAAACACGTGAGCGTGACATCGTCTCATCTTCATACACTTGCTGCAGTGGAGTTTTCCCCAACCGTACCAGAAACTTCAAGTTTGTTCGTTGTTCTGTGCTCATTGCTTGACGACCTGAAACAGAGGACATGTATATAAAATTATGAAGAAAAAAGTTTGATTGTTGGAGAGAGCTAAGATTACAGTTCCATACTCCAGGGGGATTACTTTGAATGAGAAAACTCTTAGTGTGAAGTTGGGTTTGAAATAAATCTTTTGTGACATCAGTCCTGGAACTTTTCTGACACACCTCGTACATGTGCACTCACTTACACCCTACCAAATGAAACGTCATCTCTTTTCTCTTTTCGGACTAATTGCACTGAGCCACACACTACCGCCACCACCACCACCATCGCCACCACCACCACCACCACCACCAACGCAGCCGCCGTCGCCGCCACCGCCACCACCACCGCCACCACTACCACCACTACCACCACTACCACCACCGCCGCCGCCGCCGCCTCCAAAACAAATACCTCAGTAAATCACGTGCAGTCTAGATGTGCGTAAACAGAAACTGAGAGAGACAGACAGTCAGGCATACAGACATATAGACAGAGAGTACATTACCCAGAACTCCCTGGTGTGCATATAGGGAAATTCACGGATTAACGTGTTGATAGTTTTGATGAATGAATGTCTTTACTCTTCCTTAATTGATCCCAATTATTAGTACGCTGTTGTTGACATTGTCGCCATTACCATATATGGTGTTATAAGATTAATTTTTGTTGTTGTTGTCTAATAAATCATCTCTTTGGTGGGCGTCTCTATTTTTATATAAAAAATATTTATTTTCTATTTAGTGAAATTTTAGAATCGATTTTAGAATCGATTGAAAACAATAATAAATTATCGGTTATAGCCACGGTCGAATTGGCAGGAGGTACGCTTCAAAAGGCTGTGGTCTTAGGTTTAATACCATTACCTGGCACCGTAGACAATTAACTTTAACCCTTTTGATACCAAACCGCCTCAAATTAGTTACGGTTCTGTGATACAAAGCTCTATATTTAAAGTATTAATACTTATCTAAAATCGTTCCATTCATTTTTTATGAAACACCAGCTGTATAATGCAACATTTGATTATTTTCAAAATTACCGTATTTCCCGGCACCGAAGACGCTACGTCCCCAAGATGCACCCTAATTTTGACAAGCAAAAATAAAAAAAAAAAAAAATAGTAAACAAACTTCGGCCTCCAGGACGGTAGATTTTTGAGACTTATTTTAGGAAAAAAGTAGCGTCTTCAACGTCGGGAAATGTGGTATTTAAAAACCATGGGTGCTGTCTTTCATTACAAATATGGTAACGAAAAGGTGAAATGTCTTTTCTCAGATAGCTGCAAAGTTGAATTAATCATATATATAAAATTTTAAGTAAACAGATGATTGTACATATCCTTGGTGTTAGACCTCATTCTTCACTCAGTTTAACGCCACCATCCGCTGCCCACACCTAGGTACATCAACGGGGTTCACTTAGTTGTAAGTATTAGAACCTGGTTACGGCAGTTTAATATGCTGTTTTGACATGTATTGAATCCATCTTACCTTCTGTAATACACACCACACCCTCCCTATCACTTGTAATACTCACCACACCCTCCCTATCACCTGTAATACTCACCATACCCTCCCTATCACCTATAATACTCACGACACCCTCCCTATCACCTGTAATACACACCACACCTTCCCTATCACCTGTAATACTCACCACACCCTCCCTATCACCTGTAATACACACCACACCCTCCCTATTACCTGTAATACACACCACACCCTCCCTATCACCTGTAATACTCACCACACCCTCCCTATCACCTGTAATACACACCACACCCTCCCTATCACCTGTAATACACACCACACCCTCCCTATCACCTGTAATACTCACCACACCCTCCCTATCACCTGTAATACACACCATACCCTCCCTATCACCTGTAATACACACCACACCCTCCCTATCACCTGTAATACACACCATACCCTCCCTATCACCTGTAATACACACCACACCCTCCCTATCACCTGTAATACTCACCACACCCTCCCTATCACCTGTAATACACACCACACCCTCCCTATCACCTGTAATACACACCACACCCTCCCTATCACCTGTAATACTCACCACACCCTCCATATCACCTGTAATACACACCACACCCTCCCTATCACCTGTAATACACACCACACCCTCCCTATCACCTGTAATACTCACCACACCCTCCCTATCACCTGTAATACACACCACACCCTCCCTATCACCTGTAATACACACCACACCCTCCCTATCACCTGTAATACACACCACACCCTCCCTATTACCTGTAATACACACCACACCCTCCCTATCACCTGTAATACTCACCACACCCTCCCTATCACCTGTAATACACACCATACCCTCCCTATCACCTGTAATACACACCACACCCTCCCTATCACCTGTAATACTCACCACATCTTTCCTATCACCTGTAATACACACCACACCCTCCCTATCACTTGTAATACACACCATACCCTCCCTATCACCTGTAATACACACCACACCCTCCCTATCACTTGTAATACACACCATACCCTCCCTATCACCTGTAATACACACCACACCCTCCCTATCACTTGTAATACACACCATACCCTCCCTATCACCTGTAATACTCACCATACCCTCCCTATCACCTGTAATACACACCACACCCTCCCTATCACCTGTAATACACACCACACCCTCCCTATCACTTGTAATACACACCATACCCTCCCTATCACCTGTAATACTCACCATACCCTCCCTATCACCTGTAATACACACCACACCCTCCCTATCACCTGTAATACACACCACACCCTCCCTATCACCTGTAATACACACCATACCCTCCCTATCACCTGTAATACACACCACACCCTCCCTATCACCTGTAATACACACCATACCCTCCCTATCACCTGTAATACACACCACACCCTCCCTATCACCTGTAATACACACCACACCCTCCCTATCACCTGTAATACACACCATACCCTCCCTATCACCTGTAATACTCACCACACCCTCCCTATCACCTGTAATACACACCATACCCTCCCTATCACCTGTAATACACACCACACCCTCCCTATCACCTGTAATACTCACCACACCCTCCCTATCACCTGTAATACTCACCATACCCTCCCTATCACCTGTAATACTCACCACACCCTCCCTATCACCTGTAATACTCACCACACCCTCCCTATCACCTGTAATACACACCACACCCTCCCTATCACCTGTAATACACACCACACCCTCCCTATCACCTGTAATACACACCACACCCTCCCTATCACCTGTAATACACACCATACCCTCCCTATCACCTGTAATACTCACCACATCTTTCCTATCACCTATAATACTCCCCCCCCCCTTTCCTACCACCCGTAGTACTCACCTCTTTCCTATCACCTGTAATAATCACCTATCACCTGTCTGTAATAGTTCCTTCTGTCTTCTCACCTGTCTTAGTGTCTCTGTAACAGATCATACGTGTTGCCCACCTTTTAAACCACAAAAACTATTACAAGTGCATCATATATTTTCCGGCAATTGATTCTCCTGTCTCCTTACTTGATTGCTTTAAATCATTACTATGTTGTTGTTGTTGATATTGTCGGAATTGCCATGTATGGTGTTAGAATATAGTTGTGTTTTTTAGGTTTTTTTCATTTTCTTTTTTTTTTATAAAAAAAATGTTTACTAAATCCTCTCACGTGTGGGAGTGTTTGTTTTTATAAAATAAATTGATTTTATTCCTATCTGGTGAAATTTTAGAATCCATTCAAAAACAATCTTAATTTATTAGTGACAGGAGATTTAGAACATCTGAGGATCGCTTGCGTATGTTATAGTTGTGTGGGCATTGTCATGCGAGCAAATAATACGTCATGTATTGTCGTGTTAGCATTAAGTACACCATAGGGGTTCATATTAGAAAGAATTACTCTTTACAAAGATGTTTCAGGTTCAACACTCCAACGCAGCTCGATAGTCAAATATCTTTGAGTGTCTTTTCTACCATAACCTCAAGATGGAGCAAGGCCTTGCGTGCAGTATTGGATTTCTTTAAGGAGTCAGTGGACTGTAGTCCACGGCCTGATAGTCAAGGGACGCTGTCCCGTATTAAATATATATTAAAATATAGCTACGACACACGGCAGTTTTGTCAAAATTTAGAAATAATTGTCATTTTCTTTTCTCTAGTTTAGAGGTTGGTATGGATCAATGAGTATGGATCGTTCTATGAGTAGGACTACATTCATGCACTTTTATTTTCTTTAAGATTCTTGTTAGTATGTGCTTGGGGCTCCAGATGTTTGTTTTTTTTTATCTCGGGGCTTCTAGCTGCTATAATCCGGTACTGTCTTTGGGTGTCATTTCGGTTTCAGAGGTTGGCATGGATCGATGCTAGAATCTCAGCATCGTTCTATGTTTAAGGCTTACATGTACTTTTAATTTTCATTACATTTCTTGTGAGTAGGCGACTGGAGTGCCAAATTCTAGCTTAGTGACCCCATTTGTTTTTGTTTGACCCTGCTTGTGTGTTAAATTTTGGATAGATATTGATTAAGTTTTCCTTGATGGTAGACCTAATATTTCGTCCAGTTTAACATCACCACCGGTCCACCCTTGAGTACCTTTAAGCAGGGGCCACTCTGTTATAAATATTAGGGTCTAGTTACAGTCAATTCTTATCTCGGTATCTTAATCCGTTTTTTTTAAATTTTAGGTAACTTCTGAGTCTTTCCTTTTACCTCATGAGTTTAAATACCACCAAAGACAGCTTTGCCGTTTTATCCTTCTGGGATCGATAAAATAAAGTACCAGTCTAGTACTGGGATCGATATAATCTTTTACCTTTTTCACTCCACCGGAATTGGTGGCCTTCTGCCTAAATTAGAATCGATTATTGTCGCACTTTAACTTTAAGTAGGGTGGGGTTCGAGTTTAAACAAGATATAGCTGCTATTTCTAGCACTTAAAGGTTTCCTCTACAATGCTGAGTGTTTGGCTTTGTAATAAAGCTACCTTTCACTGAAATATTTGTGTGTGTGTGTGTGTGTGTGTGTGTGTGTGTGTGTGTGTGTGTGTGTGTGTGTATGTGTGTGTGTGTGTGTGTGTGTGTGTGTGTGTGTGTGTGTGTGTTGTCACATGTGTTATCACGTGTGTATGTATGCGATTTCTTGCTGAATGTACTTGTGCGTGTTTGTGCGTAAGCTTGTTGGTTCAAGCGTATGTGCCTATTTGTGAATGTGTGAATGTGTATCCCTATGTGTATTTCAATTTAAACTATGCAAATCCCAATCGATACACCGTGACAAATTCAAACTAAATGGACTCCCACCTTCTCTAAATGGAGACGCATATATAGTTGTAATGGCGGAAATCAAACATAATCGATGGGAGCGTGTGTGGGAGATGTAACGTCATACACGTAGGGAAAGGCGTGTAATAGATGAATGAGTTGTTTCATTCATTCAGCTATTAATCTTCAATGTTTTGATCTCACAAAAATCGTTATATATATATATATATAATTGTTTCTACTTTTGGCACAAGGCCAGCAATTATCGCAGTGTATTACTGGTACTTTATTTTATCGATCCCGTAAGGATGAAAGGCAAAGTTAACCTCGGCGGGATTTGAACTCAGACCATAAAGAGCCGTAGCTCTTTGCTGCAAATCATGGCGTCCGACCCTCTACCGATATTGCCAATCCACCGCCCTAGTTTCTACTTTTGGCACAAGACCAGCGATTACCCCAGTGCATCACTGGTACTTTATTTTATCGACCTCGTAAAGATGAAAGGCAAAGTTAACCTCGGCGGATTTGAACTCAGAACGTAAAGGGCCATAACTATGCTGCAAAGCATGGTGTCTGACGCTCTACCGATACTGTCAAACCACCGCCCTATATATATATATAATTAAGAAGAAACAGTGGCTGTGTAGTTGCTGGATAAGGTGTATTTATAAATAAGGGGAAAGTACGAACGAGGAATGATATTCTTTCATCAGTTGTCTGCTAGGGATCATGGATATTTCTACACATTAAAGACAAGACATCTAACACCAGTGCGTCAATAACTAAAGGAAGTTATTGGGGGAAAAGGGAGAGAGAGAAAAAATATAACAGAAGGGAAGAAAAGGGAAGAAAAAGGAAAAAACAGCGAATATATATATTTATATAACAAAGGTATTGTGGTAAGGAACCAGATGGACCATAACGCACCAGAGTACTCAATACTTAGGGTAGTAGAGTAGGAAACAGGAAAAAGTATGACCCCGACGGCAGAGCTCAAGCCGTTTCGACGGCTATTTCTGGACAGTCCAGAAATAGCCGTCGAAACGGCTTGAGCTCTGCCGTCGGGGTCATACTTTTTCCTATATATATATATATATATATATCAGGGTGGAATCAGTTAGAAACTGATTAGACCATTACTGACCGGAGTACTCGATACTTGGGGTAGTAGAGTATGTTTATATTATAAAAAGTCGGGACCTCGTCGGTTGAACTATTTCCGTTTCAACAGACTGGAACTACCTGTTGAAACGGCAAGAGCTCAACCGACGGGGTGCCGACTCTTTATATATATATATTTATTAAAATAACAGATTAAAGTTTAAGCAAAGAATCGCTGCTTTGACCCTTAACGGGATCTTCTGAAACTATTATATATATATATATATATATATATATATATATATATATATATATATATATATATATATATAGAAAGGATGAATATAAAATGAAAGTGTTTTTGTTAAAAAAGGAATTTATTAGGTATTGACATATGTTTCTGTAACAGACCGAATACCTATGTATCGCTGCTTGCGTAATCATATAATGTTAGCAAGTATTCGATAGCAAATGTATAATCAGTTGTCACTTCTTCAGAGATTTTGGCTAAATTGGATAAAATCAGAAAAATTGAAGTATTTATATTAGTAAAGGAGGAAGGAACAGAGGGGGTAGTATATGACAGATGGTAAATTAATTTACTGCTAAACAAGTATCTAATGGGTTTCTAATGAGAATACCATGAGTAAATCTAAATAAGAATTTTGGGAGTGCCAATTTTAATCTCTACTTGACCAACTGGACAGTGGACAGGGCTGGTCATTTGGTGCAGTAGTATTAATTATAAAGTGTCAATTGGGGAAAGGGGGAGATTTCGATTGCTACTAAATAACATCAATGCTAGTAGCCAGCTGGTATATGCATTAGGGAATTGAATCAAGAAATCAGAAATCTCATTTTATCTATAGCAGTTTGTATTAAAAGGTAAATAATAGAAGAGTTGATAGAATTAAGACTAATAAAGAATGTTAATATCTATTTTGACAATCAAACGGGGATAGAGACAGGCGTTCAATCCTGGTAGTATTTATAATATGAAAATGTAGATTTTAAGCGATGGTTACAGTATAACGATCGCTCTATTCTGTTATTTAATAAAATGATTTTGGATTTCATAATACAAAATAATTCTACATTACATAATTTACAAAATTCCTGTCCATGGGATGGGGGGGGGGGGGGGGGGCAGCCGCTATTATATCCCATTTTAGGTGAAATTGTTGGTTATTTTCACGCAGCTGCCAAGCCTTGTCTGCGAGTGTTGTTACATAACGCTGGTTTTCATGTTTTATCGAGTAACGATGTCTATAAAGGCGTGATTTGAAGGAGGTGGCTGTAGATCCCATATAGTACCACTTCTGTCTATCCGATTCGATAGTACATTTGTATACGATGTTGCGTTCAAGACACTGATTGTTCAACGGACACATTCCTGGTTGGACACAGTTGCAATTATAATTTTGCGTTGTTGTATTGCCATGGATGGGTTGATGAGGTTGCTTATGTAGGACAGGATGTTGTTTGTTGTTTTGTGATGTTATAGCTAATGTTTTACGTGTATTGTTATGTGTTGGAAGGCGTTTATACAACCGTTTTGCGTTAAGCTTTTTTATATGTTGTTCAATATTAGGGGCGGTTGAATATGAAAGTCGAATAGTGTTAGGGTTTAATATTTTATTATATTTATGTGATGTTGGAAAGTGTTTTTTAACTAATCGAAAGAATTTTGAGGGTAGATTGGTTTTAATAGAGTTGTTATAGACCGGGTTGTACCAAATATACTCCTTACATCGCCTTCTGTTTGGTGGTGTGCGACTATTATTGTGTCTATTGCGGTAGTGTATGTATGGTGGTGATTCTGTGCTATTTCTACTCCTATGTGATTTATTTTGGGTGTTTTGGTGATCTTTGACTATATACTCTATATTATCTAGGTGACCGGCTTTTCTAAGTGCATCATCATAATACTCGGCATGTTCTTTGAAGGTTTGTTGGTTGGACGATAGGCGGGAGATCCTAAGAGAAACATTTCTAGGGATGGATTTAATTATAGAGAGTGGATGGTTAGAACTCGTATTTACATATTTAAGGTTCTCATTTAGTTTATGGAACGGTTTAATCGTATCTGTATTGAGATTGAAAGTAACATCAAGGAAATTGACCTCTTTGAGGTTATATTCAAATGTAATATTTAATCCTAGTTCCTTAAAAAGCTTTCTGATATTTTTACGCATCCTTTCTAAATTCTGGTTATTCATATGCTTAACTAATAGGAGCGCATCGTCACGATAGATTCCACCGTGGAGATCCTTGAATTTTCCTTGTAATCTGTGGGTGATATAAATTCCCACAAGATCTGTTACTTCCGCCGAATCATTAGAACCCATAGTGATATCAAAATTAGAAGGTCTATCTTTGCGAACCCAGTAGCTATCATCGAATCTAACTATAGTTTTCCTCGCTTCCATAATAATTTTTATTTCAGCATCCGTAAGGTCGGAATTATCCTTAGCGAACGAAAGAGCTTCATGTAGAGTATCAGGTGAAATTGAGGAATAATATTCATCAATATCAAACTGAATAAATTTTGATTTTTTCTTATCAGTAATGTTATTAAACCATCTTATTGCTTCATGAGTGTTACCCCATAGTTTAATCTCTACTTTAACCTTAACTTGGGGGATAATTCTGTCTAGTATATAATGGAAGCGAGGAAAACTATAGTTAAATTCGATGATAGCTACTGGGTTCGCAAAGATAGACCTTCTAATTTTGATATCACTATGGGTTCTAATGATTCGGCGGAAGTAACAGATCTTGTGGGAATTTATATCACCCACAGATTACAAGGAAAATTCAAGGATCTCCACGGTGGAATCTACCGTGACGATGCGCTCCTATTAGTTAAGCATATGAATAACCAGAATTTAGAAAGGATGCGTAAAAATATCAGAAAGCTTTTTAAGGAACTAGGATTAAATATTACATTTGAATATAACCTCAAAGAGGTCAATTTCCTTGATGTTACTTTCAATCTCAATACAGATACGATTAAACCGTTCCATAAACTAAATGAGAACCTTAAATATGTAAATACGAGTTCTAACCATCCACTCTCTATAATTAAATCCATCCCTAGAAATGTTTCTCTTAGGATCTCCCGCCTATCGTCCAACCAACAAACCTTCAAAGAACATGCCGAGTATTATGATGATGCACTTAGAAAAGCCGGTCACCTAGATAATATAGAGTATATAGTCAAAGATCACCAAAACACCCAAAATAAATCACATAGGAGTAGAAATAGCACAGAATCACCACCATACATACACTACCGCAATAGACACAATAATAGTCGCACACCACCAAACAGAAGGCGATGTAAGGAGTATATTTGGTACAACCCGGTCTATAACAACTCTATTAAAACCAATCTACCCTCAAAATTCTTTCGATTAGTTAAAAAACACTTTCCAACATCACATAAATATAATAAAATATTAAACCCTAACACTATTCGACTTTCATATTCAACCGCCCCTAATATTGAACAACATATAAAAAAGCTTAACGCAAAACGGTTGTATAAACGCCTTCCAACACATAACAATACACGTAAAACATTAGCTATAACATCACAAAACAACAAACAACATCCTGTCCTACATAAGCAACCTCATCAACCCATCCATGGCAATACAACAACGCAAAATTATAATTGCAACTGTGTCCAACCAGGAATGTGTCCGTTGAACAATCAGTGTCTTGAACGCAACATCGTATACAAATGTACTATCGAATCGGATAGACAGAAGTGGTACTATGTGGGATCTACAGCCACCTCCTTCAAATCACGCCTTTATAGACATCGTTACTCGATAAAACATGAAAACCAGCGTTATGTAACAACACTCGCAGACAAGGCTTGGCAGCTGCGTGAAAATAACCAACAATTTCACCTAAAATGGGATATAATAGCGGCTGCCCCCCCCCCCCCCCCCCCCCCCCATCCCATGGACAGGAATTTTGTAAATTATGTAATGTAGAATTATTTTGTATTATGAAATCCAAAATCATTTTATTAAATAACAGAATAGAGCGATCGTTATACTGTAACCATCGCTTAAAATCTACATTTTCATATTATAAATACTACCAGGATTGAACGCCTGTCTCTATCCCCGTTTGATTGTCAAAATAGATATTAACATTCTTTATTAGTCTTAATTCTATCAACTCTTCTATTATTTACCTTTTAATACAAACTGCTATAGATAAAATGAGATTTCTGATTTCTTGATTCAATTCCCTAATGCATATACCAGCTGGCTACTAGCATTGATGTTATTTAGTAGCAATCGAAATCTCCCCCTTTCCCCAATTGACACTTTATAATTAATACTACTGCACCAAATGACCAGCCCTGTCCACTGTCCAGTTGGTCAAGTAGAGATTAAAATTGGCACTCCCAAAATTCTTATTTAGATTTACTCATGGTATTCTCATTAGAAACCCATTAGATACTTGTTTAGCAGTAAATTAATTTACCATCTGTCATATACTACCCCCTCTGTTCCTTCCTCCTTTACTAATATAAATACTTCAATTTTTCTGATTTTATCCAATTTAGCCAAAATCTCTGAAGAAGTGACAACTGATTATACATTTGCTATCGAATACTTGCTAACATTATATGATTACGCAAGCAGCGATACATAGGTATTCGGTCTGTTACAGAAACATATGTCAATACCTAATAAATTCCTTTTTTAACAAAAGCACTTTCATTTTATATTCATCCTTTCTACATTTTCTCCGGAATATAATTTATACTCGTTGAGCAAACCTGCACGTACGCTGTTCATCTCTAACGTAACGATATATTATCACTACATTATTGATAACCTGAAATTTTATATATATATATATATATATATATATATATATATATATATATATAATTGTTTCTACTTTTTGGCACAAGACCAGCAATTACCCAGTGCGTTACTGGTACTTTATATATATATATAATAGTACAGTGCATTACTGGTACTATTATATATATATATATAATAGTAGAACCCTGGAAGGTTATATCTGTAAACGACTACCTTTGAAGGGTGCTCCAGCATTGCCACATGACTGAAACCAGTAAACGGATAAAATAATAAAAAATAAAGTTTTGGTATGCTGAAGCTTGCATAACGAACGGTATTTACACGTTATACACTACTTACACGTTATATACTATTTACACGTTATATACTATTTACACGTTATATACTATTTACACGTTATATACTATTTACACGTTATATACTATTTACACGTTATGAACTATTTACACGTTATATACTATTTACACGTTATGAACTATTTACACGTTATGAACTATTTACACGTTATATACTATTTACACGTTATATACTATTTACACATTATATACTATTTACACGTTATATATTATTTACACGTTATATACTATTTACACATTATATACTATTTACACGTTATATACTATTTACACGTTATATACTATTTACACGTTATATACTATTTACACGTTATATACTATTTACACATTATATACTATTTACACGTTATACACTACTTACACATTATATACTATTTACACGTTATATACTATTTACACGTTATATACTATTTACACATTATATACTATTTACACATTATATCCTATTTCCTGTGAAAGTCAATCTATTCTGATTGAGTCTACTTAAATGAAATTCTAAACACTATTTTTTATCGATTTCGGAATCCTTTGATTATACTTTAGTAACCTGTGACAATATTTAAGTTGACCAGATAAATATAGAACGATCCGACTCTCATGTGCAATGCACCTTAAACAAATGTTATTTGACATTCCTTGTTTTATTTTGGTTAAAAATCAATAGAAAACAACGAATAACTGTTTCTTGTTATCAACAACAGTTATGACAATGGTTAAGGTTTACTTCTTCCTCTAACTGCTTCAGTCATGATGATGATGTTGATGATGATGATGGTGGTGGTGGTGGTGGTGGTGGTGGTGGTGGTGGTGGTGGTGGTGGTGGTGGTGGTGGTGGTGGCGGTGGTGATGGCGGTGGTGGTGATGGTGATGGTAGTGGTGGTGATGATGATAATGATGATGGTGGTGGTGGTGGCGGTAGTGGTGGTGATGGTGATGGTGGCGGTGGTGATGATGGTGATGGGGCTGGTGATGGCGCTGGTGATGGTGGTGATGGCGCTGGTGATGGTGGTGGTGATGGTGGTGATGGTGATAGTGACTGTGGTGATGGTGGTGGTGATGGTGGCGGTGGCGGTGATAATGGTGATGATGATGATGGTGGTAGTGATGATGATAATGATGATGGTGGTGGTGGTGATGATGATGATGATGATTATGATGGCTATTGTGGTGGTGGTGGTGGTGGTGGTTGTAATGATGATGATAATCGTCTCTAAATTAAGCACAGGGCCAGCGATTTTGAGGGGGAGAAAAAATTCGATTATGTCGACCCCAGTATTTGATAGGTACTTTATTTTATCGACCCAGGAAAAATGAAATGCAAACTTACCCAGGCGGGATTTGAACATTGCAAAGCACCCTATCCAACGCTTTACTGAAACTGCCAACCTACCAACCTAAATGATTTCTAATTTTGGCACAAGGCCAGCAATTTAAGAGAACAGTCGACTATAGTGACCTCAACACTTAACTGATACTTTTATCAACCTCGGAAAGATAAAAGGAAAAATTGACCTCCCTGGGATTTGAACTCAAAGCATAAAGAGCCTTAATTATCACACAGCACCAACGATTCGACCAATAATAATAAATATTTCTAATATAATGAAGGATTATAGTCAACTAAATCAAACCCAGTATTTAACTGGTATCGCTCATGATCGACCTTGCAACGGCGAAATGCAAAGGTGACCTTAGTGAGTGGGATTTGAGCTCAGAGCGTAAGAGTTTGTGTCCCAAAACCGCTGTACCTTTTCTCCAGACTATCTTAATTTTTGCGAACCAACGCAGGAACCTATACGTGTTCGCTCCATCTACTAGATACAGCAGCAACATTTTCCTCAAATTCGACTCCATTGTCTTAAAAAGCGCCACATTTTACAATGTTTTCTTAGGTACCATGGACATCAGAACAAGTCTTGCAATAACAGTCAATGAAAGACATTGCCTATGATTTTCAAATTTCGAATTGGGAGGAATTTGATAATATAACTAACTGATAATTTAGTTGGTATTTGGGACATAACAACGTGTTTGGGACATAACATAACATAACGTATTTGTTGCTGGATTTCACTTCTTATTCCGTCTCCAATTCATCCGGCTGAATTCTCAAGCGAAACCAACCGAGTTCATGGATGTTATCCAACCTTCTTCCTAGGGTCTACCGCTGGGTCTCCTGTCGGTATATGTCGGTATCAACTAATTTTTAAAATAATTTTAAAAATGGAGAAATTTAATAGAACAACTTTTTTTATTAATAAGCTGATATTTGGAACATTATTTAACAACAATTTCTAAAATAAAATTATGATGTAATTTTTAATATAAGTATGAATACTTGAAAATGGTAGGTTTTCTATCATAAAACCTGAGCAATTTCAGGTGGGATGGTTTCAAGAGGGTTAAAGATAACAGCATGAATTAAAATTTGATTGCCAGAAGACCACAAATAGCAACAGGGTTACAATCGATTGAGCCGGTACCAGTATATGACTGGTACTTATTTTCTTGATCCAGACGGACGGGAATTGAACTTAGAAAGTGGTATTGGTAGTGGTGAAGGGGTGGGGATCGTGTTAGTGGTGGGTAGGGAGTAGAAGGTGTGGATGTTTGATGAACCAAAGTGAAGATTTCAGCTTTTTTTTCTGTGTGGAATCTTGTGGTATTTTCTAAATAAATGTATCTAGGTCTCTGTCAATAGGGATATTTCCTGTCTAGAGAAAGTAAACTGATCCCTACAGTTACCTCATATATCGAACTGACTTTTAATTATGGGGTGTCCCTCCCCCCACTGACACACAATTTGACATAGTCACGTGTATACAAGTTTCCTCATAAATTCCTGTAAACATCCTCAATCATGTTCATATAAACATACACACATATATATACATATATATATGTATATATATATATATATTCTTGTTATATCAAGCGTTAACCTAATATATACCTTCCATATACTGTACCGATTGTGTTGTTATTTCTGTTTACCTTTTACATACATATATATATATATATTTATATATATATATATATATATATACATATATATATATATATATATATATATATATATATATATATATATATATATATATATATATACAGTGTACACCCCCGTCATACGCGGTCCCGGTTATTCACGGAATTTTCCTCAGAACCTAATTAATAATTGTTCGTGGAAATCACCGCATATTCGCGGAAGCGTAGATATCTTTATGGCTTGTTTCGTAGTAATATATATTTTTTCACGCTTTTCAAGGCTAAATTATTAATAAAAATATACCGTATTTGCCGGCCTATATTTTACGTTGTTTTTAGACGTTTACAGGAATTTTTATGGACCTCGTCCGATATTCGCGGTTTTTCACTCTTCGCGTGTGCTCTAGGAACGTAAGCCCCGCGAATATCGGGGGACAATGTATATATATATATATATATATATATATAATATGACGAACGAGTTATCTCTTCTCCCCCCATTTATTGCAATGGCTTATATATATACATGCATTCATACATTCACAGATACTTATACACACATACATTCACAGATACTTATACACACATACATTCACAGATACTTATACACACATACATTCAAGCGCAATCATACATATACACACACGTGACTAAAAAAGAGCCTTGTTTTGGTGTTGCAGAATGACACTTTATTTGTGAAAAGTTCTAAAAATAAAATGAAGAATAACAAACAGCTACACTGAAATACACACACACACACACACAGAAACACACACATACACACACACACACTGACACACACACATATATATATATATATATATTTATATATATATATATACACACTCACATGTCCAAATATATACATATCCAAACATACATACTTATACATACATAATACATACAGACATACACTCACACATATATACTCACATACATACATACACACACACCACACACACACACACACGCACACACACATATATATATATATACACATGTCCAAACATATACATATCCAAACATACATACTTATACATAATACATACAGACATACACTCACACATACATACACGCACACAGTCACACACACACACACACGCAAACACACACACACAAACACACACACACACACACACACACACACACACACACACACACACACACACACACACACACACACACACACACACACACACACACACACACACACTCACACACACACACAGATATATATATATATACATACATACACTCACCTAAAACCAAACAACTATCACAGTCAACAAATACCTAAATACCATACAGGGACGCTAAAAGTAAATATTACATTGTTTTATAATCGATTGAAGTAATTACCAACAATGAAATAGTTGTTACACGTGATCACATGTTAGGTTTATAAAGGGAAACACGAAATAAGCCTACAATATTGTGTGTGAGTGTGTGTTTGTATGTGTCTGTGTGTGTGAGTGTGTCTGTGTGTGAGTGTGTGTGTGTGTGTGTGTGTGTGTGTGTGTGTGTGTGTGTGTGTGTGTGTGTGTGTGTGTGTGTGTGTGTGCGCGTGTGTGCGTGTGTGTGTGTGTGTGTGTGTGTGTGTGTGTGTGTGTGTGTGTGTGTGTGTGTGGTACGCAGAATGGCCGAATGGTTTACGAAGTATGTTTCGCAGTCATCAGATCCCAGGTTCGATACCACTGCATGGCATATTAGGCATGTATCATTTATGACAGCCTCGGCTCGACTCTTGGGACAGGTTTAGAAAAGAACTCACAGCCTTATTTAAAGGTTTTAACCTCCCCATACAAGTTGAGGCCAATCTTTCGGTCGTAAACTACCTCGACGTTACCCTCAATTTGTCCAATGGCTTGCACTACCCGTATAGAAAACCGAATGATACGCTTAATTATATCAGTAAGCATTCTAACCATCCTGCCAGCTTAACCAAGTACCTGGTAAGAAACGTTTCTTTGAGGCTTTCCCGTCTATCTGCAAACGAGCATATTTTACCGACCATTCCACATATTACAATGAAGCTCTTGCTCGGAGTGGATTTGTCGATAAGGTAGCATTTACTAGGTATGAGCATAAACCTAGGAAAAACAGATCCCGGCGCATTATATGGTATAACCCACCCTATAATATGGAGGTGGCCTCACCATTAGTTAAAATCTTTCTCTCTCTTATTAAGAAGCATTTCCCCTTAGCACATATATATATATACATACATATATATATATATATTTAGTCTTCACATTATATATATATATATATATATATATGTTTGTATATATATATATTTATATATCTGTATATATTTATATCACACACACATACACGAACATATATATATATATTTACACACACACACACACACACACACACACACACACACACACACACATATATATATATAAATAGAGTCAATTAAAATGATTGCTTTCCTTAGTGTTTACCTAATTTCTTAAATGCACGCGAGGCCTAAATGTGTATACATTTGCTTTTGTTTTGTAATTTCCGGTTGATTGTATTTATTTGTTTTATTCTATATTCTATTTACTATTCACTGTCTGGCTTCGCTCACTCATCCACATATGTCTGTCTACTAACCTTGTAATTATAAGTATTTATATATTTTATGCCAATTTTATAATATATTATATTATATTGTATGTAATATTGATCCTTATTACTTACTGTTCATTATATGTAACATTATGATATTTAAACTTTATATATCATGTAAGATGTCTGGATTTTTGTAATATTGTAATATGTAACATTATGATATTTAGACTTTACATATCATGTTAGATGTCTGTATATTTTTTTCTGTAACATCATATTTTTTTCTGTAACATCATAATTTTTCCCTGTACCATTATAGTTTTTTTGAGTATTATATAATTTATATTTCCTCATTTATTCTGTAACCCAGTATGAATCAATTTGTATATATTGTTTATGGTACATGTTAATACACTGTTAACGTTTTATCATTGTATTTTATTGTGACATCTATATTGTTTCTGTAAATTAACCGGGGATTATCTATTTTATTATATTATATTGAATTATATAATTTTGTTGTTTATTATTTGTTATATGTGTTTCTTGTAATTACATCATATTATTGCCTCATGTATATTGGGTAGATGTATTAGTATTATTTTCACTCTTATCATGCTTATTTTTAATATTCAAACTTCTAATAGGGCTTAATTTTTGTGTAGTCGAACATAGAGGTGTGTGTTGTTGTTGTGTGTGTGTGTGTGTGTGTGTGTGTGTGTGTGTGTGTGTGTGTGTGTGTGTGTGTGTGTGTGTGTGTGTGTGTGTGTGTGTGTGTGTGTGTGTGCGCACATATATACATGTATATATTGTACCTTTTGATTTTTAATTTGGAATTTTAATGTTGGTAAAAGTATATTATTATTATAATGTATTATATTGTGTTATATATAATTCCTGCTCTATATAACCAAATTTGTTTAGATTTAGGTTGGTTGCTTTGGACTATATTTGTAATATGGTTCTTAATGTTATCTACATCCTTAGTTATTCTTATTATATATTTTTATTATTTTTATCTTTATTTTCATTTTTATTATCATATATTTTTGTAAGACATTAGTGTATGTACACTCCATATTGTTCAGAGTTTTCTGGCTTGTATCTGCCGATATTACCTCTTGTTGTTTTGATTGCCCTGATGAGTCCTTAATAGGACGAAACATTGTCGGCTAATAAAAACTTTTGATGTATTAAAGGATTCTTTGTTTTACTCTCTTAATTTTTTGGCTCTGTTTAACTGCATTGAGCTATACCTTTTACTGTCATTTCTATAATACGAAGAGGGTGTTTGACTCAAACACGCTCCAGTATTCTAATCCTTGTAACTGCTCCCGACGGGTTGAGCTTACTCACATATATACTGGTATTTTGGCCTCTATATATTTTTATCTGACAGTATGCTAACAAAGAGTTACTTGCCTTTATCTCTGAAAAATATTCCTACCCCCTCTAAGAATACTTACCAAAAACTACTGATAGCTAGTGTTAACTCCTTTGTAAAAAGGATTAGATGGCGTGCGTTCCACTACGATAATAATAAGAATAGGAAGGACCCCAGGAATAGAACAAATTTTAATAACTACGGCTTCAAAACTTATAAGAGCCCACCACACAACATACTATTAGATAGTTTCGAAGGTGACTTACTCTCTCTGGTCAAAAATGTTAGGTTTAGGCCATATAATAGACATAGAAACAATAGTAATTTTGATAAATTCCAGTCCAGACTTAAAAATATTGTTAAGGGTTTCGGTGTGAATAAGTTCATTCTGGTCCCGGCAGATAAGACTAAGAATCTATACTCCATGGACTATAGTACATACCGCGATTTTATTTATAAAGAGTTATATAGAAGCTATAAAAAAACTACGCTTGAGAATTTGAACCACATCAACAGTGAGGGCCTTAGAATAGTCTCTGACCTCGGACTCGATAAGTATACCCAGCCATATTACCCTCGAGAACCGAGATTCACACTTAAGGACCATAAGGTTGATTTTATTAGTAACCCCTCAGTTAGACTTATCTGTCCTTCTAAGTCGGATATAGCCATTATCAGTAAAAAAATCCTTGTCCTTATTATACCAGATGTTAGGGATAAGGTTAATTTTAACTTATGGGGGAACACTAGGGAAGTTATAGATTGGTTCTCTGGGATTAATAGACTTGAATCTAATAAGTTTATCCAATTCGATATTGACGCCTACTACACATCAATTTCACCCATCCTCCTCAATAAAGCCTTAATGTTGGCCATGAGAGTGTCCAGCCTTACACGATCGCAGGTAGATATTATACTAGCAGCCCGTAAAACTATTATTAAATTTGAGGACATATTTTGGACCCGTAAAAACACGCCCAATAATTTCGACGTTACAATGGGTTCGAGTGATTCGGCCCAGGTTACTGATCTTGTTGGGTTGTTCCTCCTTAATGAACTATACGCTACCTTCCCGCACCTTATAGGCGGACTATATCGTGATGATGCATTGTTTGTAATTAACTCTAGCACCAACAATGTAGAAAATAATAAGAAGAAGCTTTATAAGTTTTTTAAAAGCTACAACCTTTCAATCACGATAGATAGAAATGATAGAGCGGTTAACTTTTTAGATGTGACTTTGGACTTGGCCACTAATAGTTTTAAACCCTTCCATAAGCCTAATGAAATTCTTTCTTATGTTAGCCCCAACTCTAACCACCCTAGGTCTATGATAAACTCTATAATTAAGGGCGTTTCTAATAGGATTTCCACACTATCTAAGGACATAGGAACTTTTAATGAACATGCGGAGTACTACAATAATGCCCTAGCAAATTCAGGTCACTCTAGTAAAATAAATTATAATAATAGTAACCTTAGAAAGTCTCCGCTTACTCTTAATAATAATAACATTATATCACATAACATGGCCATGAATGGGAGTAGCAAACATAGTAACCGTAGAACTTATATAGGAGTATCTGAACCCACCCATAAGTTATCCCACCGGACTCGTAATAGCAAATATAATACCTCTAGGAGACAAGTCGAGCCCCCTGTGCGCTCACGCATTGGTGTTGGTTTGGCTGGATCTTATTCTAATAATGTTGCTCCTACTGATCCTATCATTGGCCTTAATCCTCTTGTAGGGATTCCGAACAACAGCGGATCTACTGGAGGTAGAAACTATAATAGGCATAACGAAATTATGGCTGATTCTATGAATGTGGCTTCAACTATTCCCGATAGTAACCCTAGTCTCGACGGTGGGACATTTGATAGAGGTAGGGTTGATAAGAATAAAAATAAAAATAGAAGGCGATTAAATACTTATTTCAACCCGCCATATAATCAGGATGTATCAACTAATATCCCTAGGTCTTTCTTCACTATTTTAGAGAAAAATTTCCCCCCTTCTCACAAATACCATGGTATTTTTAATAAAAATGTTATTAAACTCTCATTCTCTACCACCCCTAATATTAGTTCTCATTTAGCTAGCACTAATAATAGGAAAATTAGGGATGGATTCTCCTCTCTACATACTACTAGTCTGAATGGATCGGACAATGCTTTACCACCAGAACAGTCCTTATCTAATAGAGGTCCTACGTGTAATACATCACCACTCGAGCCAACCAATAACACCCGGAAGTGCAATTGTAGAGTGAGTGCTAACTGCCCTCTAAACGGTAACTGCCTTTCTAAGAACATTGTCTACGCTTGCGAGGTTATAACTAATTCCTCTAAAAGAACGTATATAGGATCTACTTCAAACACTTTTAAGACTAGGTTTAACTCTCATATCTCTAACTTCAAACATGTTAGGTTTAAGAATTCTACCTCTTTAGCGCATTATATCTGGGATCTTAAGGGAGCTTATATACCATATAGCCTTAACTGGAGTTTAGTAGCACGATCTAACCACCTTTCTGCACATAGTAAGTTTTGTAATCTCTGTATACTTGAGACACACTCTATTATTTTCTCTAGCGTACCCTTACTGAATAGAAAGTCTGAGATATTCTCTTCTTGCCCCCATGCCATTTCTAATTCTTATTTTTATTATAAACCCAAATGTTCTAGTAGTACAAATTGTACCCATTAGCAGATATATTCCATTACTTAGTTTTTTGTTTGGGTTCTTTAGTTTGCCAACATTAATGTTATCATTGGTTTTTGATGACTCTTCATTCTAGCTCTCATAATCATTTGGCTACTGTACCATATCTATGTCTTCACTATTACACCTTGTTAGTATACATAAGATTACACACTTTACGCCACTTACGTTATTCTATTATTATCTTTATTTTTTATTATTATTAACTTTAATTTTAATTTTAATTTTATTTTTAATTCTATTTTTATTTCTAAGTCTATTCTGATTTATCTATCGACAACCCCCCCCCTTCCCCCCTCCCCCCATGCGCACATAAACTTATTGTCAACCCCTCCAGATTGAATATGATTATATTTACCCCCCCCTCTTTTATGCTCCGTTCTATTATTTATTATAGTATATCGACTATATTTTATGCCACTTCGCACCCTCCATATATTTCGTCAATTCTGTCCCCATTAGCCTACCTTAATTCTACTTAAGTCAGTTTTTTAGATATCGTTGCGTATATGATAGTATAATTTTCATTCCTTTTTGTAAACATTTGTAACGATACATTAAAGTTTATATACTTTAATGACTTAAACTACAGCTAATATTATACTACCTTATTGGACGGGTTCGATATTTTTAATATTAATTTATCAAATAGGGTTTGGAGTCAATTAAAATGATTGCTTTCCTTAGTGTTTACCTAATTTCTTAAATGCACGCGAGGCCTAAATGTGTATACATTTGCTTTTGTTTTGTAATTTCCGGTTGATTGTATTTATTTGTTTTATTCTATATTCTATTTACTATTCACTGTCTGGCTTCGCTCACTCATCCACATATGTCTGTCTACTAACCTTGTAATTATAAGTATTTATATATTTTATGCCAATTTTATAATATATTATATTATATTGTATGTAATATTGATCCTTATTACTTACTGTTCATTATATGTAACATTATGATATTTAAACTTTATATATCATGTAAGATGTCTGGATTTTTGTAATATTGTAATATGTAACATTATGATATTTAGACTTTACATATCATGTTAGATGTCTGTATATTTTTTTCTGTAACATCATATTTTTTTCTGTAACATCATAATTTTTCCCTGTACCATTATAGTTTTTTTGAGTATTATATAATTTATATTTCCTCATTTATTCTGTAACCCAGTATGAATCAATTTGTATATATTGTTTATGGTACATGTTAATACACTGTTAACGTTTTATCATTGTATTTTATTGTGACATCTATATTGTTTTTGTAAATTAACCGGGGATTATCTATTTTATTATATTATATTGAATTATATAATTTTGTTGTTTATTATTTGTTATATGTGTTTCTTGTAATTACATCATATTATTGCCTCATGTATATTGGGTAGATGTATTAGTATTATTTTCACTCTTATCATGCTTATTTTTAATATTCAAACTTCTAATAGGGCTTAATTTTTGTGTAGTCGAACATAGAGGTGTGTGTTGTTGTTGTGTGTGTGTGTGTGTGTGTGTGTGTGTGTGTGTGTGTGTGTGTGTGTGTGTGTGTGTGTGTGTGCGCACATATATACATGTATATATTGTACCTTTTGATTTTTAATTTGGAATTTTAATGTTGGTAAAAGTATATTATTATTATAATGTATTATATTGTGTTATATATAATTCCTGCTCTATATAACCAAATTTGTTTAGATTTAGGTTGGTTGCTTTGGACTATATTTGTAATATGGTTCTTAATGTTATCTACATCCTTAGTTATTCTTATTATATATTTTTATTATTTTTATCTTTATTTTCATTTTTATTATCATATATTTTTGTAAGACATTAGTGTATGTACACTCCATATTGTTCAGAGTTTTCTGGCTTGTATCTGCCGATATTACCTCTTGTTGTTTTGATTGCCCTGATGAGTCCTTAATAGGACGAAACATTGTCGGCTAATAAAAACTTTTGATGTATTAAAGGATTCTTTGTTTTACTCTCTTAATATATATATAAATATATATATATATATATATGTATATATATATAAATATATATATATATATATACATATATATATACATATATATATATTGATATACATATATATATATATATATATACATATATATATATATATATATATATATATATATATATATATAGAGAGAGAGAGAGAGAGAGAGAGAGAGAGATGATATTCTACAGGACTAGAACTGTTTCATTCTTTAGAAATCATCAGGAATGATTCCTGATGATTTCTAAAGAATGAAACAGTTCTAGTCCTGCAGAATCTCATCTATATTAAAACTTTTATACTCTGCAATGTATTGAGTACCTTACTTACTGTGGTTACCTCCGATTCAACCCGGAATAACGTATATATATATATATATATATATATATATATATATATATATATATATATATATATATATATATATATATATATATATATATATATATATATATATATATATATATATATACATACATACATATATATATATATATATATATATATATATATATATATATATATATATATATATATATATATATATATATATATATATACGACTTAGCTGACACGAGAAATAACTGCGGTAAGAAATGTTTTCTTATATCAAAGTTTAATGGGCATCCACTGATGATTTATAAGTGCCCACCTGCATGTGTTCTTACAGAAAAATATGTAGGCTTCTACATAAACCGGAAACATTCTCCCAACTTGTAGAAAACTTATAATGAAACAATTGTTTGGAAAGAGAGATATATTTTAATTTTAATTATATCTCATATAAAATAATACAACAGGCTTTCCACAAAATACATATAGTTAGCACCCCAAACACAAAATTGAGATTATACTAACGTATATCCTAATGTTTGTTGAGTGAGATGGTTACCAGTCAGAGTTTAGCTTAAAGCTTTCTCTGTTATTGTATTAAATATATGTATATATATATATATATATATATATATATATATATATATATATATATGCAAAAGTTCTATTTAAAATTGTTGGGATACAACAAGTAAATATTTTTTATAACTGATATAAAGCACTCGACAAGTATTTGGAGTAGATATACGATATTAATAAATGGAAACTATATTTATAAAACCATATTTATTTCATTATACATATTTCAGGGATACCAAATTAAATTATGGCATGCCTTCATCAGACAAAATACAATATATAACAGTTTTACAAATAAGCTTTGACGTATCCTTTTAAAATGCAACCATTATTTTTGGAAGCCATCTGGATAGTGAATTGTTTATATTATTTTAATAAGTCTTAGTGTTAAGGACAGTCTTTTTTCTTTCTCTCCGTCTTTTTCTAATTGTCCTTAACACTAAGACTTATTAAAATAATATAAACAATTCACTATCCAGATGGCTTCCAAAAATAATGGTTGCATTTTAAAAGGGTACGTCAAAGCTTATTTGTAAAATTGTTATATATTGTATTTTGTCTGATGAAGGCATACCATAATCTAATTTGGTATCCCTGAAATATGTATAATGAAATAAATATGGTTTTATAAATATAGTTTCCATTTATTAATATCGTATATATATATATATATATATATATACACACCCATGATTTGTGGTCTCTTCGGTCTAGCACCGTAGATTCCTTCCTCTCCCTGTCCCTCTCTCTCTCTCTCTCTCTCTCTCTCTCTATATATATATATATATATATATATATATATATATATATATATATATATATATATATATATATATATATATATATATATATATATATATATATATGAGAAAAGTCAATAAGGAAAAGTAACACGGGAAAACAATACAATATAATGAGGATATATGTTAGTTTAACTCTAGATATTGTAGCAAAAGAGTCTTAACGTTTCGGAATATAGCACGTGTATGTTGAGGTCTCTCTTTCATCCGGATGCGCAGTTGTTTTTCATGTAATGTTCACTGCAATTAGTACTTGATAACACATCAACAATAACAAGAACAGATTCTCCTTCTACCACCCCTCCCTCCAAGCTACAATGAGATCAATGGAAGTAATAGATAAAGAATAGACAACATCTGTCAACCTCATATCTCCGACATTGAGATGATAAACCTCATGAACGTGACACTAACAGATTAAACACCATGGTAACAAAAGTGTATGTAACAAAATAGAAAATATCACGCGACTTGCTCAATCACGTGGAAGTAGCAGCAAATCCTCCTTCAAATCTCACCCTTAAAGGGAAGAAAAGGAAGGGGGGTGACACGTTTCATAATTGTTTCTATTTTAGGCACTAGGCCAGCAAATACCCAGTGCATTACTGGTACTTTATTTTATCGACCCCGTAAGGATGAAAGGCAAAGTTAACCTCGGCGGGATTTGAACTCAGATCGTAAAGGGACGTAACTATGCTGGAAAGCATGGCGTCCGACCCTCTACCGATACTGCCAATCCACGTTTCATAATGTAGTCCTGATAGATCCTCTGATGGAATATTTGCAAGGTGGAACAAGACTATTCCGGGGGTACTGGTGATAGAAGAGACATATGAGTAGCTCCTCTCAAAATTTGTGGGGATTGGGAGGAGTTGAGTGAAGCAGTGGGGTCAAATATCCTCAGGCCTCTCTTTGGCACTCCGGGACGCAGATAGGCCATCAAAACATCGCACTCTTATAGATACCGAGTCCTAGAAACACTAAATCTTGAAGGACAAATACTTGAGGTTCTCTGGGTGAACGTCCTTATATCATAGGTATGTTTAATCTAAATTGACCTACAGCTAGAAAACAACAGAAACAACAACAACAGTAACAACAACAGCAGCAGCAACAACAGCAACGGCAGCAGCAACAACAGCAACGGCAGCAGCAAGAACAACAACAGCAGTAACAAGAACCACAGCAGCAACAACAACAACAATAGCAACGAAAACAGCAACAATAAAGCAACAACAGCAGCAGCAGCAGCAGCAACAGCAATAACAATGACAGCAACCAACCTAATCCTGCATTTTTCCATGACAGACGACATGACCTTGAAAGAACGATAAAACATTTTATCTACGGGAAAACAGTTGTCAACAAATATGGATTGGCAGTATCGGTAGAGGGTCGGACGCCATGCTTTGCAGCAAAGAGTTATGGCCCTTTATGGTCTGAGTTCAAATCCCGCCGAGGTTAACTTTGCCTTTCATCCTTACGGGGTCGATAAAATAAAGTACTAGTAATACACTGGGATAATTGCTGGCCTTGTGCCAAAGGTAGAAATAATTATTATATAAAATATGGAAAAGTGAATATAATGATTAATAAGAAAGTCACGTGATTGGTGGGTACATTTAATCACATTTGTATAGCACAGGCACTGATATCTCTCAGACAGAATCTGATCTACACAATTATAGTAATTACTGCACTCCTTTTGTTTTTAATTTTGTTGTTTAGTCAATGAGAGGAAAGGTGGGGAACTGACAGAGATGTTAGGACGTCTGCTATACCTCGCTATTTGTTCCGGCTCATTACAATCTTAGTTCGAATCCAATCGATGTCAACTTTGCCTTTCACTCTTTTGAGATTGATAATTATAATACGAGTCAAGTAATGGGGCCGATGTTCTCTCTCTCTCTTTCTCTCTCTCTCTCTCTCTCTCTCTCTCTTTGGGTGTGTTTCGACCTGGAGAGAGGTGGGCATCAACAAGTTAAAAAATGTCTAAATTTTGCCGTGTTTCGGGACGGCACCCCTCACTATTTCATCAACAATTAAAGGCCCCTTACCATAACCTTTACCAGGAAGGGAAGGATAGCGCCCATCACCCTTTTCAGGGCATCCGAGTCTAGAAGGACTTACGTAGGTATACTGAAACCGGTGACATGTCCCGATTGTTTGTAACGATGTGAGTTCCGCTAAAAACACCCAAGAACTAAGTGGTGGTGTTTAAACCGAATGACAGATTAAATCTACAAGCTAAGCTGGACATAGATTGATTTGAACTAAAAGCACAACTATCCGTAACAAATACCGCAATCCATGTTGTCCGATGTTCTAACAATTCAACTAGTACACAGCCCTGGTCAGCTAGTTTATTTTATAGACCGCGAAAGAATAAAAGGTAATGGTACACTCAGCGGGATTTGAAATTAGAGCTCAGAGGGGCGGAACCAATACCCGAAGCATTTCACATACGTTCTAACGACTCCAATTCTCTGATGTTGCTGCTGTTGCTCCTCTGTTGATATTGTTGTTGCTGTTTAACCACATGGTCAACTCTGATCCAGAGTCAGCCAATTGGCAGAGACTTGAGAACGTTCGATAGAATGCTTTGCAGTAATCCTTCCAGTGCTCTACTTCCTAAGTACAAATCGCGCCGAGGTCAACTTTTGCCTTTTATCCATTCATAGCAATACTGGATCGAACCCCCGTCCGTCTCTCTCTCTCTCTCTCTCTCTCTCTCTCTCTCTCTCTCTCTCTCTCTCTCTCTCTCTCTCTCACTCTCTCATTCGCTCTCACTCTCTCATTCGCCCTCCCGTCTCTCCCAATAAGTAAGTAAGCATCACTGATTATGGATAAAAAATCCTAAAACACTAGTGGTTGGCGTTCTGAGGCAGCTGTGACATGATTACAGCTTAAAACACCCATAGCGAAACTTATTCATTCAGGTTTGAGGTTCACCACTGGATAGAGCTGGTCTATTCCGTATGGTCAATCGTAATGTAATAATATAGAGAGTACTCAACGTAAAGCAGTTCAACCGTCTTTGTTTTTGTAGTTGGTGGTGCTATTACGGAGTTAAATATTATAATGAAATGACAGGAGGCTGGATTTGTGTAAATCCTTGAAAGGTTTATTATACTAAGATCATTTCAATGACCGGGTTCCGTATGAATCCGGTGATATCATCAGGTATTCGAAATATAATACGTGAATGTAATAGATAAAATCCATGGGGCTGAAAATCGAGGACCCGAGGGCGACCGCTATCCAGCCCCTTCTATCTTAGCCGGTCGCCTCTATTACATTCACGTATTATGGTTCGAATACCTGATGATATCACCGGATTCATACGGAACCCGGTCATTGAAATGATCATAGTATAATAAACCTTTCAAGGATTTACACAAATCCAGCCTCCTGTCATTTCATTATAATATATATATATATATATATATATAACGAAGGAAATGTGGTAAGGAACCAGGTGGACCATAACGCACCAAAGTACTCAATACTTAGCGTAGTAGAGTGGGTGATAGGAACGAAACGGCTTGAGCTCAGCCGTCAGGGTCCTACTCGTTCCTATATATATATATATAATATATATATATATATATATATATATATATATATATATATATATATATATATATATATATATATATATATATATATATATATATATATATATATATATATATATATATATATATATATATATATAAGAGTTGGTGAAATAAATCACTGCCAATACTGGAATTGAATAATTAAAACCGTAGCGGTATGTCGCATATCAAATCTTACATTTTGTCTGATGAAAACACCATTGTACCTTTGAAATCTAAACTATAATATAGGAAGGTCTGCGGATTTGCGTACGGTTTTTTTTTTTTTATCCCGTTTGTAAAATAAGTTGGATTATTTTGAATAAATAATTGTTTCTACTTTTAGCACAAGGCCAGCAAATACCCAGTGCATTACTGGTACTTTATTTTATCGACCCCGTAAGGATGAAAGGCAAAGTTAACCTCGGCGGGAGTTGAACTCAGAATGGCAAGGGCCGTAACTCTATGCGTCAAAGCATGGCGTCCGACTCTCTACCGATACTGCCAATCCACCGCCTTTGAATAAATAATTGTTTCTACTTTTGGCACAAGGCCAACAATTACCCAGTACATTACTGGTACTTTATTTTATCGACCCCGTAAGGATGAAAGGCAAAGTTAACCTCGATATATATATATTTTAGGGCGGGTAAAATTCCCGAAATCCATATATATATATACAAATGAATATATGAGGGTTGAACATCTATACAATTATAGAAGTGTTCGGATTGCAAATGACCAAGTTAGCTAGGTTGAAAAAATACTAATTTAACATAATATGGTTTGCCTGTCTCGATTTAATATATATATATTCTAGGGCAGTTAAAATTCCCGAGATCGATGGACGAGTTCTCTCCAGCGGTCTCTGTCCCTCATTATCGCTGCCATGTCCTGCGTTTCCAACAGACCAGTGTCTGTCCTTAGGGCATCAACATACGTTAACCTTGGTCTTCCTCTTCCAGTGTGTCCATGTAGGGGCTCCCACAGGAGCACTGAGTGCAATGTCAACTCTGGATGTCGGTGAGCATGTCCAGCTAACCCCAGTCTCCTCTGAGAGTTAAGGCGAAAAAGATATCGGATGCTGAATTTGCCGACGACATAGTTTTGGTCACAAATACAGTGAAGGAGGCAGAGGATTTGATGCAGGAGGTTGAGACTGTGTCGATAAGTGTGGGGCTGAGAATGAATGAGACTAAAACAAAATATCTGGTAGAGAATGTTGAGAAGCCAGAGGGGACCACTAATGTAGGCGGGAAGCCGCTAGAATTGGTTGAAGACTTCTTGTATTTGGGAGCAAAGATTGGGAATACGGAAGATGATGTGGTTGAGAGGAAGAGCAAAGCCTGGGCGGCGTTTCACAGCTTGGTATATATATATATATAAATAATAATAAATTTGAAGACTAAAATCCAAAGAGGGCTCGATAAGGATAAATATATATCAAATATATAAGAACCGTAGAGCAAATATCGTCTTCCTGTCTTCCTCCGGCTGCAACATTTTTTGAAATATTCACTTCTGCGTTCACAGATTGAATTTGTTAGTTTCAGAAGATCCCGTTAAGGGTGAAAGCAACAATTCTTTGCTTAAACTTTAATCTGTTATTTTAATATATATATATATATATATATATATATATATATATATATATATATATATATATAACCAAATGTTAAACAAGGTTCATTGATTATTCAATGAATACAGTTTTACAATAGATTAAAAGCACTCAACAAAGACATTTTCTGGAGTTATTAATATTATTCAAAATATTAATAAATGGATACATTCACATAATCAAAATATATGTTTTATTATATATATTTCGGAGGTACTGTGCTGTTTTTTTCAGTACGTCCTCATCAGATAAAATACATAAATTGATGCATGACATACCTCAACTGTGCTGATGGTTCAATTCCAGTCTTGGCATTGAATTGAACCATCAGCACAGTTGAGGTATGTCATGCATCAATTTATGTATTTTATCTGATGAGGACGTACTGAAAAAACAGCACAGTACCTCCGAAATATATATAATAAAACATATTTCGATTATGTGATGTATCCATTTATTAATATTTTAAATAATATATATATATATATATATATATTGATTATATGTTGGTTGTATACCAACACCTCAGTATGCAAATTGGAGCACTCGACGAAGTGCGCAGGTTGGTTTGGTTACTCCGGAGTAATGTAAAATAAAATAAAATAAAATAAATAAAATAAATAACTCAAATGTTTAAAATTTGGCTTCGTTTATTACTGCTATATATATTTCGGTGACAGCCATCTTTGGCTGGTGGTGGTGGTGGTGGTGGTGGTAGTGGGGGTGGAGGGGTTGGTGATAGTCGGTGGTGGTGGAGGTGGTGGAGTGGTGGTGGTGGTGGTGGTGTTATTAAACTGGACAAAATTTACCCTCGAAATAAGCCACGGTGTGATTTGAACCCAGCACGCAAAGAGCCCGAGCAAAGAGAGCAAGGCATTTTGTGCGAGGTTGTAAGAAAGCCACCAGACGACAGCCGAATTTGAATAGAGAACGCAGGTAGCTGAAGCTTGGTCAGATACCACAAGATAAAAGGAAAGATCGAGACTATGTGGTAAAGACTAAGAACAACAATAGCATCATCATCATCATCATCATCATCGTCGTCGTCGTCATTGTCATCATCATTATCATCATCACCATCACCATCAACACCACCACTACCAACACCAACAACAAAAACAACAGCAACGACGTCATAACATCATCATCATTAGTAGCAGCGTAATGATAACAACAATATCACCCCCTCCTCCTCCATCTCCTCCTCCACCTCCTCCATCTCCTCCTCCTCGTCCTCCTCCTCATCATCATCATCCTCCTCCTCCTTCTGCTCGTCATCATCATCATCGTCGCCATTATCATCATCACCATCAATACCACCACTACCAACACCAACACCAACAACAAAAACGTCATATCATCATCATCATCATCATCATTAGAAGCAGAAACAGCAGTAGTAATAACAACAGCTACAGCACCAACAACAGCTGCAGCAGCAGTACTAGTAGTAGTAGTAGTAGCAGCAACAGCAACAATAACAACATTCAGACGCAATGGGTGCGTAACTTAACGTGTCACTGCTGAAAAACTATTAAATAAATGAATATATTTGATACTGTAATTTCATTGGTCAGAAAAGATTTTACGTCACCAGTGTTTATCAAAAAGAAAAAATAGATATAGAATATGGACCTCATACGTCTATGTATTATACAAAGGTAGATAAATAGAAAGACAGAGTACAAAAGAGGGAGTGTGATGGCGTATTGTGGATTAAACGAGAGGAAAAAAGACAGTAGTTCAGAGCGTGACTTCTTATCAGTGTTTTCATTGGTCAAATATATTATCTACGTCACAAGACGTAATACTACAAATGTGTGGTACGATTTGACTCACAAGGATATAGTTTATAGTACAACGGAAGTATGTGTATTATAGTGTAGAGGTAGACATAACACATATACGTGTGCATGCGCATACACACTGCATGTATGTATATATGTATGTATGTATATATGTGTGTATATGTATGTATGTATGTATGCATGTATGTATGTATGTATGTATGTATGTATGTATGTATGTATGTATGTGTATATGTATATATGTGTATATGTATATATGTATATACATGTATGCATGTGTATGTATATGTATAAACGCGGGGACATAAAAATAATCGCGCTGGATACCCAATCACGCGGTTAAACCACTGGGAGTGAAGGACCCCTAGCCTTTGTCAGGACATTCTTCTAGGAGAAGGCAACTCAGGAAACTGGGATAACTCCGATATAAAACCTGCGGCTCAGTAGTTACCGATGATGTTAATCTTTTCTTCTTTTCGGGGTATAGCTACTGCCTTTCAGTGAGTGGGATTGGCTCAGTGCACAGTCTTTCCTCACTTGAAAAAAAATCTTCACGCAGAGGCATTGCATGATAGATTAATTAATAATGTTATATCGTTCAATGGCCATACTCGATAACGAGGGGGCAGCCATCGTCACGTATGTTCGTATGTATGTGAAGGCGCGTGACTTTGTGGTTAATGTATTCGGCTCACGATCGTAAGGTCTTGAGTTCGATTCCCAGCGGTGCGCTATGTCCTTGAGCAAGACACTTCATTTCACGTTGCTCCAGTTCACTCAGTTAGCAAAAGTGAGTTGTACCTGTAATTCGAAGGGTCAGCCTTGTCACATTGTGTCATACCGAATCTCCCTGAGAACTACGCACGCGTGTTTGTGGAATGCTCAGCCACTTGCACGTTAATTTCACGAGCAGGCTGTTCCGTTACTCGGATCATCTGGAACACTCGTCGTCGTAACCGACGGAGTGCCCTCAATCTACCTGTATGCATGAATGTATGTATGCATTTCTGAATAAATACGTGCGTATGTGTGTGTGTGTGTGTGTTTGTGTGCATGTGTATATGTATGTATATTTGTCTGTACTATGTATTTATGAATATATGTGAGTGTGCGCACGCATAGAGGCATATATGCGTGTATATATGAATATGTATGCATGTATGTATGCATGCATGGTTTCTCTTTCTCTTAATTTTGAGTTTATTTTCGATCCGTCACCTTCCCGGTGGCAAGGTTGTAATGAAACGGAAATGGTCACCGTTTCTTGTGTAAACATTCATTTTTTGAATTTTAAGAATGTTTTACAGATTTTTAATGTTCCAGATATTGCGGCCATTTGTAGCTTATGAATTAAGGAGCTACGTTCTTTCTCTACAAATCTAAGTTCAGACATACTTTGGTCTAGGTTGGCTGGAATACAGCATGCAGCCTCAATAATAATGGGTAATGAAGCTTAACGTGTATCTTGGATACTGGATCTGTAAACTCCTCATCAATAGTCCGTAGATATCCTCCTTCTCTTGTATTTTTCTTACTACATTGACATCAAGTGGGCAGCTGACTTCTACAAAAGAACATGTTTTTAATGTGTGGTCCCGAACAACAATATCAAGCCGGTTGTACTTTAATTTGGTAGCGGAATAGATTTTTAGTTTCCACTAGTCTTCTTTTGAGCCCTCAGTCTAATTATATTCCTCCCTAATTGATTTGATTTTCGTCTTCGGTAATACAATCCAATCGTTCTAGCTATCACATCGTGCCTCGTGGTGAGGTAGTAACGAGAAGACATTTTTTCATAGTTGGCAATAATGTGGCTAACATCTTCAATCTTTGTTTTGCATAATCTACATTTGTTGATGACGTTCCTCTTCTGCGCTGTAGGTACTTGGTTGGGGTTCGTTGCTCTTGGATTACATGGAGATATCCTTCAAAGTGGAATGTTATGAACTTGACAGAACTCCATGTCAGGGTTTTAGTATGGTTTATTCCCTCTATGGTCTCTGTTTTTAGTCTCAAGTACCGATGTATTGTTTTTTATCAATTTTATGCATTTTGGTTTATTTATTTTCTTCGAGCTTTAAGTAGAGTCTCCCAATGTTCCTGGGAGAATGATTTATATCAGCTTTTATTTAATGTTTTCTCTCTAGATCAGTAAGCTATCCTAACAATATTATTGTTTTCCTAATCATAAACATGGGTGAGATGGCTGCGGACTTGTTTCTTCTCTTGAAGATGTTGCTTCAATGTTATAATCCGAGTCTCGTATGAAGTTAATATGGATTTGAAGCTCTGGTCACCCTCCTTGCGTGAGAAGTATAGCCTATCCACATGTATGTATATTCTTCTGGTTTTATAATTTCACCAATTTTTTCCCAATAGCGAGAGAGTCGGTTTCTAACATAGACACAAGACTCTCTCATTGGAATTTACGCAACATCAACTAGGTAGATATGTATGTATGCATGCGTGCATATGTAGATATGGATGTTATTGTATGTGTGGATGTGGATGTTTTGAGTTGTATGTGTGCATGTGTATATGCTTTGTATCTGTACATGTTTATATACAGTTATTAGATGCAACATTTTTGGAATGTTTTACATATTTTTACTGTTCCATTAATGGATTGTACTTGTAATTTCCTAACTAGTTGTGTTCTTTCTGTTCCTGTGAAGCCTAGCTTCTCAAGATTTGTATTGAGGCAGTTACTAACATATCCCAGTGCCCCAATAATCACTGCCCCAATATGTATGTATGTATGTTTGTATGTATGTATGTATGTATGTATGTATGTATGTATGTATGTATGTATGGTTAAGAGAGTGGGACTGGCTTTGTGCAGTGCCTTTGCTCACTATAAACGCTTCACGGCACAGGCATTGCTTTATATCTGGAGATCTCTCTGCACTTATCGTCACATGGTACCATGGGCCCAGCACTATGTGTCAATAATTGTCACAAGAGTAGTGTTTGTACCAGAGTTTTCAAGTCGCTGGCTGGACTAAAAAGTCACACTTGTTCAGCGCATCAGTAGGGGTTCTCCTACATGGATATAAAGTAGTGGCCGTACTCGAAAACGAGTTGGCAGCCACCATATATGTATGGGTGTATGTATGTATGTTATCTCTTTCTCTTAATTTCGAGTATATTTTTTTGACCGGCCACCTTCCTGGTGGCAAGGTTGTAAAAGAAAAGAAATTGTCATCCCTTGAATCGCAAGAATGTTTTGCAAATTTTGAAGGTGCCAGCTATCGCAGCCATTTGTAGACTATGAATTAGGGAGCTGCGCTCTTTGTCCGCAAATCCAAGTTCAGTCATACTTTGGTCCAAGCGGGTTGGTATATAACCCGTAGCTCCAATAATGATGGGTATGAAGCTAAAGGTGTATCTTGGATACTGGATTTGTAAACTCCTCATCAATGGTCCGTAGATATTCTCCTTCTCCTGTATTTTTCTGACAACGTTTACATCAAGTGGGCAGCTGATCTCCACAACAGAACACGTTTTCAATGTGTGGTCCCAAACAACAATATCAGGCCGGTTGTGCTTTAATTTGGTGGCAGTTTTTATTTTCAGGTTCCACCAGTATTCCTTAGTGCCATCTGTCTCAATATATTCTTCCTCGTTTGTTGTTAATTTTGTTTTCCGAAGTGCGTTCTAGATGGTTCTAGCTATCCCATCGTGTCTCATCGGAGGTAGTAGCGAGATGACATTCTTTCGCAGCTGGAAACAATGTGGCTTACATCCTCGATCTTTGTTTTACATAGCCTACATTTATTGTCAGCTGATGGCCCTCCCCTTTTGTGCAGCAGATATTTGGTAGGGTGTTCTTGTTCCTGTATTGCATAGAGATATCCCTCAAGGTGTGATGTCATAAACTTGTCGGAACTCCATGCCAGGCTTTTTGAGTGGTTTATCCCCTCTATGGTCCGTGTTTTACGTCGCAAGTATCCATGCACAACTTTTTCTGTAAATTGGTCAATTTTTTCATCTTGTTTGAACATTGAATAGGATCTTCCGATTTCTCTGGGTGAGAGATTTATATCAGGCTTTATTCCATATCTCTCCTCCAGATCAGTCGCTATTCTAATGATATTTTTTTTTCATGCTCATAAACCTGGGCAAGATGGTTGCCAACCTTTTTCCTCTGTTGAAGGTGTTGCTTCAGTGTTACTATCCGGGTCTCATATGTTGTTAATATGGATTTTAGACCCCGGCCACCTTCCTTGCGTGAGAAGTATAGCCTATCCACATCACCATTGATGTTAAAGTTCCCAGTAACACTGAGAAGTTTTCGAGTTCTAACATCCATCTTACTTACTTCAGTTCAGCAGGCCAAATGTTGGCGTTAGAATTGGCACAGCATAAGTATTGTGGGCAATGTATTTGTTGTACGCTGACAGTTCTGATCACCATATTTTCTTTACTCTTCTGAGGTATTCAGTTCTGGTTCTCTCCTTATTTATGGGTCCATCATATCTGACATTCTCATCCTGTCCAAGATATCTGTAGTTGTCACCTGACTGTAGAGGTTGTATTGTCAGGCCGTTCATCTCTAGATTTCTAGAGGAGGGCACAGCTCTTCCACGTTTTACTGCCAAATATGCACACTTGGACTCACCAAATTTCATTTTGATGTCTGTTGAAAATTGTGTAATGAGGTCCAATTGTTTCTTGATGTCATTGATATTTGGCCCATACAACTTCAGGTCATCAACAAAGAAAAGATGGGAGATACTTCTGGACCCACTTCTTTGTCCACCTTGTTTCCTGAGTAGGTAAGATAGTGGATTTAGTGAGAGAACGAAGAGTAGCACTGACAAGCTATCACCCTGAAAGATGCCCTTCTGGTAATGTATCTTATCAGTCTTAACTTGCTCCTTCTCACCTCTAAGGATCAAATTGGTGTACCAGTTCTTGGTCAGGCGTTCAACAGCAGCTACCAATGGTTGTGGGACTTTGGCTAACTGTAAAACCTTAATAATCCACCCATGAGGTACACTATCAAATGCTTTTTGATAGTCCAGCCACAGTCATGTTTCTGCGATTCTTTGTTGTTTTTTCTTGAATTATTTTATTAATTAGTAGGTGATCTATGCAACCCCACACCTCCCTCTTTCCACCAGCTTGCTCAGGTGTTATGATGTTGTTGGTAGCACAGTGATCTTGTAAGAACAGGTTAAGGCACCCAGTATATAATTTATACATGATGTTTTGGCAGGCTATTGGGCGGTAATTTTTAGCAAGGGTGGTTTGGCTATTTTGGGGAATGAGGAGAGTAGTGGCAGTTGATAACCATCTGGGCAGTTCTTGTGTGCCTTTAATGGTTTCTGTAAACAGCCGTACGAGATCTTGCCGATAGAAAATGAAATTCTTCAACCAGTATCCTGTAATGAGGTCTGGGCCTGGTGATTTCCTATTCGACATTTTCTGTAGAGCTGTTTCCAGTATTGACCCATCTATGTCATATTGTTTTGTCTGGACATGTTGGCAGTAGTCCTGTTCCAGTTCTTTTAGCCAATTATTTTGTCTGTTGAATCTGTCATCCGTTGCCCATACATATCTCCAGTAGCTCTCAACCTGTTCTTTTGAAGGGGTGTCATTTACAGGGATTGAGATTTTGCCACCGAAGCTGCGATAAACTGATTTAGGATCTCTGGCAAACAATCTATTTAGCACTTGTCGTTTATGTGCTGTTGACTTATATTTTAGTCTTTCTGTTGTAGCTGTGAGTTGTTGTTTCAACTGGTGTAATTTGGAGTTCAAAGTTTTAAATTTTGTATCTCCAAATCGTCTCTCTAACTTTTTTTTTAGGTCTTCCTGGTGTCGTGTGAAGTTGCTCTCTATGATGCATTTCATAACGACTGCGATGTGTGAGATACTTCGTCTCAGGGACAAAATTTTGCTTTTTAAATTTCGCATCCACGCTGGTTCAGGCTTTTTGTTTGTATCTTGATTGCGTGGTTTTAGATGTTTGTTATATGATAGCAATGTGACAGCTGAAACATATAACAAAATATTAAGCGTTTCAAATGTCGTTTCTACACCTTTAGATCGTATAGCCTTCAGATAACTGCCAGCTATTTCGTTCACCGCTTCCAATTCCAATTTAGTGGGTTCTTTACTGATTCTGGTGTTGTATGGTCTGTCACTCACATTAAGGCTGTGTATCTCTTGAAACATATCGTCCCATATCACTTGTAAGGTGTTCACAAGTTTTTGGTGTCTGTTTGTACAGTAGAGTCATGAATTTCAGCCTCGTTGTTGATGTAGTGACAATTACTACTAGAGTTAGCTGACCTTTCTCGCTGTTCTTCAGTGGAGGTGGGATGGATTTCAGCAAAATTGTTGGTGAACTGTTCACTGTTAGATTTAGCTGGCCATTCTCTTTGTCTGTCAATGGAGGTGGGGTGGTTGTCTACAAGGGCTGTATTTGTAGTATCACTCAATTCCGTTAGATGTATCAATTTACATCTAATGATACGTTTTGCCTGTTCATTTAAATGCTTTGGAGAAAAGTCTAATTCTGGGTGTTTGGAGTTCCATAAAGTTTTTAGCCTTTGCATAAAACCGAACTTTTGGGGTTCAGATTGTTTGTATGCTTCATATAATTCTTTGTTGAGCTTGTAGCTCCACTGTATACAACGGTTGTAGTTGCGATTTGGTCGAAGGAGACTTGTACGTTTTGCCATGATGAGTTCGTCTATTCACTAATATTTTGTATTTATTTTTCAAAATAGTCGATGATCTTCTTTAAAAGTTTCGACAAAGTTCTGTCAGAATCAAATTTAAAGTTATTCACAGCTTGGGTAATATTTCTTTTCAGTTAGTTTTTAATTCTACAACTGTGTTTTAAACGTTGTTTTTGAATCGTTTGAATCGAGAACAACAACAACAAAAAAATCGTTACTTAGTATATTTATTTATGAATGTAGTATAATATAACAACGCTGTATTTATATGTTAAAGTTTATGTATCATATTCTACAACTTATTCACAACATATTCACAGTTCAAACACTTATGTTTTTGTTTCTGAATCGAAAACGTTACTTGCATATGTCTTTACAAATGTAATATAACGTTGCATTTATATGTTAAAGTGTATGTATCGTTCATATCTCATAAGTGTATGTATCGTTCATATAAATAGGTGTTTTACAACACACTTACAGTTCACACACTTATGTAGAATTATTGTATGTAATCTTACCGCGTAATGTAGCTCAACTTTTTCCAATATATGGTATGTTGCCTTCATGTAAGCCGTAATTACAGACGTCCGATTATCTGACACTGACCACAACGGTCGCCATTGTATGTATGTATGTATGTATGTATGTATGTATGTATGTATGTATGTATGTATGTATGTATGTATGTTATCTCTTTCTCTTAATTTCGAGTATATTTTTTTGACCGGCCACCTTCCTGGTGGCAAAGTTGTAAAAGAAAAGAAATTGTCATCCCTTGAATCGCAAGAATGTTTTGCAAATTTTGAAGGTGCCAGCTATCGCAGCCATTTGTAGACTATGAATTAGGGAGCCGCGCTCTTTGTCCGCAAATCCAAGTTCAGTCATACTTTGGTCTAAGCGGGTTGGTATATAACCCGTAGCTCCAATAATGATGGGTATGAAGCTAAAGGTGTATCTTGGATACTGGATTTGTAAACTCCTCATCAATGGTCCGTAGATGTCCTCCTTCACCTGTATTTTTCTGACAACGTATGTATGTATGTATGTATGTATGTATGTATGTATGTATGTATGTATGTATGTATGTATGTATGTATATGTCAGGTCACCAGTTGGTGCTACTGGTAACATGTATCCCAGTACAACCTGTCTCATGGTCGGGTCGTTGGCGACTAAACTGGCAACCCCACCAAGGTTTCTTGGTGAGGAGGGTGACTTTGGACATCCTGCAGGACTAAAAACAAAACCTGTCAAAGGGCAAAGGAGCTCTTAAGAGTCAATGGCCATCCAAAATCACCGGGAGAGATGACCCCTTAGCCTTTGTCAAGGCAGAATTCTAGGAGAAGGAAAACTCTGATATAACACCTGCAACCCTGATGGTATCCAATGATGTTGACTTGTTCTTCTTTTTGGTAAATATCATCTTGGTTAAGAGAGTGGGACTGGCTTTGTGCAGTGCCTTTGCTCACTATAAAAGCTTCACGGCACAGGCATTGCTTTATATCTGGAGATCTCTCTGCACTTGTCGTCACATGGTACCATGGGCCCAGCACTATGTGTCAGTAATTGTCACAAGTGTAGTGTTTGTACCAGAGTTTTCAAGTCGCTGGCTGGACTAAAAAGTCACACTCGTTCAGCGCATCGGTAGGGGTTCTCCTACATGGATATAAAGTAGTGGCCGTACTCGAAAACGAGTTGGCAGCCACCATGTATGTATGTATGTATGTATGTATGTATGTATGTATGTATGTATGTATGTATGTATGCATGTATGCATGTGTGTATGTGTGTATGTATGTATGTGTGTATGTATGTATGTATGTATGTATGTATGTATGTATGTATGTATGTATGTATGTGACCTGGTAGCGCACACTGAGATTGATATGCAGCATCTCATGGATGCATTTTCTAATGCGTGTACTGCATTGGGACTTACCATAGGCCTGAAAAAGACAGTAGCCATGTACCAACCAGCTCCTGGGAAGCCATGTTGTGAGCCCAACATCTTGGTTTATGGTGAACGGCTAAGGGTCGTTGGCAGTTTTGAATATCTTGGAAGCACTCTGAGTATGTCCTGCGATCTTTATGGGGAAATATCAAACAGGATACAGAAAACCAGTGATGCTTTTGGAAAACTGAACAAGCGTCTCTGGTCTCAACACGGAATTTCGGTAAAGACAAAGCTCAAATTGTATCATGCGTGTGTGCTCGCGGCACTTCTTTATGCTTGGGAGACGTGGGTGGTCTATCGTAGACAGATGAAGCGACTTGAGAGGTTCCACCAGTACTGCTTACGTCGGATCTTCGGTATAACTTGGCAAATGTTTGTCAGTGCCGTCGAGGTTCTGGACAGAAGTGGCTGTGATAGTGTCGAGTCCTTGATTTTGAAACATCAGCTGCGCTGGACAGGCCATCTTGTAAGGATGAATGACAAGCGAATGCCGAAGCAGCTGCTTTATGGCGAGCTCCAAATGGGAAAAAAAAACGCGAGCAAACCCAAGATGCGTTTTAAGGACTGCATCAAGGGGGCGCTCAAGAAAAGTAACATCCCTTGTGAGCACTGGGAAGCATGCGCTAGCGACCAATCGCATTGGAGGAAAGCAGTGGCTAGTGGCAAGAGTCTATTTGAGGAAACAAGAAGAAGGAACGCGAGACTAAAAAGAGATGTCCGGAAAGGAATCCATGTTGGCCTTCCCGAAGGCACTGACAGACGGCCTGACCTGACATGTGAGACCTGTAATAGGTTTGTCTGAGCATGGCAGGTCTAAAGAGTCACCTGAGAGTGCACAAGAACAGGGAAGCAGGCACCTGTGGAGCTATAAGTGTTCATCAGACGACAACATGTGATGTTTGTGGAAGGGTATGCAGGTCGAGTAGTGATCTCACACGACACGTTGGGTCACATGGTGCCATGGGCCCATCACTAGGTGTCAATAATTGTCACAAGTGTAGTGTTTGTACCAGAGTTTTCAAGTCGCTGGCTGGACTAAAAAGTCACACTCGTTCAGCACATCGGTAGGGGTTCTCCTACATGGATATAAAGTAGTGGCCGTACTCGAAAACGAGTTGGCAGCCACCATGTATGTATGTGTGTATGTATGTATGAACGTTATATAACCCTAACCCTGATCCTCACCCAGACACTGATTCTTACTCTGACACTAGACCTAAACATAACCCCCAAACTAACACTAAAATTAAACCTAAACCTAACCCAAACGTAATCCTCAAACTAAACCTGAATCTAAGCCTAACCCTAATCCTAACCTTGAACATAACCTTAATCCTGAACCTAACACTGTAGCTAATATTAACCCTAACCACAACTCTAGCCCTAACGCTAACTCTAATCCTACTCTAACCTAACAATATCCCTAACCCTAAACCTAAACCTAACCCTAACTGTAACCCTAACACTTACCGTAACCCCAACACTAACCTTAACTTAACCCCACCCTAACTCTAATCTTAACCCAAACCTTAACTTTAATCCTGAATCTGACAATAATCCTGCCCCAGACCCGGAAACTGACACTGACTGACTCTGACCCTAACCCTAACCCTAGCCATAACGCCAAATATAAATCTAACTTGACATTAACACTGATACTAATCCTGACACTGACCCTAACCCTGACCCAAGCCCTAAACCTAACCCTATGGATATCCCAAAACCTAACACTAAACCTGACCCTGACTGTAAACCTAATCCTAACTACAAACTATTTGACTACACTAGCCCTAACCCTAACTACAAACCTAACACAAACCCCTACCCCAAACATAACATTAACCCTAAAGCTAACTCTGAAGCTAACCTTGATCCTAACCTTAAGCCTGAACCTCACCCTGAATTTAACCCTAAAACTAATCCTAACCCTAACACTAACGCTAACCCTAAACTGACCCTGAACCAAAGCTGACGCCCACCTTCACCCTAAACCTAACCTAATCCTTATCCTAAGCCTCAGCTCACCCTGATCCTGACACCAACCCTGACACTGAAACTGACTATGACCCTGGCACTTATCCTGACTGATACTCTAACCCTAACGCTAACACTAAACATAACCCTAACCCTGACCGTGCCTTTAACCCTGACGCTCAGCGTAACCTTAACCCGAACACTAACTCTTTAACCCTGACACTGACCCTGACCCTGACCCCAAAGCTGACGCTCACCCTGACCCTGACTCTAACCCTAAATCTAACCTAATCTTTACTCTAAGCCTGATCCTGACCCTGACACCGACCCTGACACTTACCCTGATCCCCTAACCCTAACGCTAAACACTAACACTAACCATAGACCTAGGACCGTTATAAAATTCTCCGATGTCCTAGCAATAACCATAACATAACCCCAACCTCAACAAACAAGATATAACTACTAACTAATGCAGTAGAAAACATAGTAATTGTTCTACAATCTTAACACTAACTACTATATAATTGCAAACATACTCCGATGTCCTAGCAATAACCATAACATAACCCAAGCCCTAACCCCGATCTTAATAAAAGTGATATAACTACTAACTAATACAGCAGAAAAATTATTGATTGCCATAGTCTTAAGACCAACGTCTATAAAAATACAAACGGATTAAGTTAATATTCGTTTATAAAAATACCATATTTATAATAGGAGGATAAGTAAAAGGTCCAGCAGTAAATATTGACTGAACGTAATTGCGAACCCCTAAATTCATATCCCAACAAACTATCTATAATACTAACCTTAAACCTTATATGAACATTAAGACTAAACCAGTATACCTAATCCCTATATTCCCCCAATACCCTAGCAATAACCATAAAATATATAATTGCCCATGCATTAAATAAATTTTCTCCCAAGTCTAACATTGATTCTTACTGTTACAGCAAACCCCCATCTGCTTACCTGATAATAACGGTTTCTTTATTGGTCATTAATAACATTAAGATATATAATTCATCAAATTAAATTTAATAATTGTTTCTACTTTTGGCACGAGGCCAGCAATAACACAGTACATTACTGGTACTTTATTTTATCGACCCCGTAAAGATGAAAGGCAAAGTTAACCTCGGCGGGATTTGAACTCTATAAAGGGACATAACTATGCTGGAAAGCATGGCGTCCGACCTTCTACCGATACTGCCAATCTACCGTGTTGCCAATCCAATCAAGCAATATGTTCCATATTTTTATATTCCACAAGCAAGGAAGATAACTCGAAAAACCTACCGCTAAAAAAACTATATTAGTAATCTCTCTTTAAACCTTTGGCATGATTTTTAAATTCTAATTTAAGGTATATAACAACTAATTAATGAAGAAGAAAACATAGTGACTGCTCTACACTCTTAACACTAACTTAACAGTAACATATAAATGCAGACACATTAAATTGAATTTTGTCTATAAAAATATTATTTTCTCAATAGAAGGTGGAGCACTAAAGCCTAGTACTAATTATTGACTTTAAACTTAACAGCTAACCCCTAAGTTCAAACCCAACAAACACTAACGCTAACCGTAAACCCTTAACTTTAAACCAGCAAACCTAAGCCCTAACATCTTCCGATGTCCTAGAAATAACCATAACATATATAATTGCCCATGCATCAAATCAAATTCTATGTCAGGCTAACATTAATACCAACCTTAACAGCAAACCCCAACAGATCATAACGTTAAACTAACTCCTAAAGCTAACCGCTGTTCTGGCTCTAATCATAATATACATGAAATCAAATTTAATAATAACAAATATATTTAAATGCAAGGGAGAGTACTCCTACAATTTTTCAGTGTATGCTTTAAGTAATAACTTCCCTTCCTAAAGTTAATTTCTTGGTCTATCATTGAAATAAATAAAAGGAACATTTGGGCTCTCTTTCTATCATTCTAAAATATAATACGATGGGTGATTTGAGGAGATTTGGCTGTTGTGTCATTTTGTTTGGCATTTTCTTTTATATAAATTTCAATGTTTGGCTGCCGTATCTAGCATTTTTATTAACCATTTGTCCACAAGCAGGGTCGAAAGTTTCATATTTCCTTCCCTTTGACCGTCATATTTACCAGAGTTTTATAAAATAGTGACATCACTCATTTTATCCATAGCTTTCATAATAATTCATTTTTTTTTTATTGCAATTTTATAGAGATACTTATTAAAGTGTGTAGATTACAGTTCTAGAAAGTAATATATAAATTTAAAGTAGATTTGACCAAGACTAGAATATGTTATTAACGCTATATTTTTAGGCTATTTCTCTCATTTTCTGACACATTAAATGTATCGATGGTTTGAAGGAGATTTAGTTGCTACTACTAGCATTTCCTAAAAAAAAAAAAGATTTCACTGGTGTTCCCAGCATTTTACAAAACTGTGTGGCTTGAGGGAGATTTGATGTTATTTTTAATAGGTTTTATGTCATCTTCTTCCTCCATATTTACAGAGAAAAATGTTCATTCACTCTCTTCATTAGAACCTAATCTTAGAAGTCACTGCAAAGAGGCATACATCATCATCATCATCATCGTTTAACGTCCATCTTCCACGCTAGCACGGGTTAGACGGTTTTGTTCCATTTGATGCGGGAATGGTCAGGAGACCATGTGTTGCTCACATGGAAGCGTCTCTGGTAGGTTTTTTTACAGCTGGATGCCCTTCCTAATACCAACCACATTTACAGTGTGGACTGGGAGCCTTTTCACCGTGTCTCCTACGCGGCCACCTTACAGTGTGGACTGTTGTCTCATCGACACAGTGGATGGAACGGGACAGGGAGGTGGGGTAGGGTGTGAGGTGGGGTATACATTGAGTTAATAGGTACCTACTGACTGTAGGTTTGTATGCAATGGTAGTCGGGTTCTGTACAACTGCATGGCGTCAAAGGTCTCGATCCAGTGTCATTGTCTTAGAGAGGTGTAGGTGGGCAAGGTCAGTTTTTATCACCTCGTCCCAGGTTTTTCTTGGTTTACCCACTCCGCAGCTTCCATCAATTTTCATTGCCCTGCACTTTTTTATACAGCGGTCGTCCTTCATACGCATCACATGTCCAAACCAACCAATGGAAGTGATATTGTGAATGTTTGCTACATGAAGAGAATGCCTGGGATAATGAGAATCTACTTCAAGCTAAGCCAATCCCCTTATCTACCATACAATAAGGTGACTAAGGATATGAACGTTAAGAAATGCAGTTAACACTTCAGGATTACTGATAAGATGGTTAAATTATCTGGTGGAGTAGGACACAGGCTAGAGACACATATAGCAATCCAGGAAACTGTCATACTCAATGACTGGCATAATAACACCATTGTCAACTGATATATATATATACACATAGAAACTGTAATTTGTAATACTATATATACAGTTACTTAGAGACATACACACTTATACACAAAATATATACATATAAACACACACATATATAAATACATACACACATATACACAAAATTGTAATTTATTGCAATATATATATAGTCACTTGGATATGTACATAATTATCCATCGTTTAGAAGAGATAAACATATATTATACATGCTATATGTATAAGAAAGCATGGACATGTGGTCGGACATGTGGTCGCAGGAGCATATCTGGAATTACATGAGATAGGATAGGATAAAGGTCCCATAACTCCTTGTGGAGTCGTCATATGGCATGTCTAGGGCACTTTTAAACCTGTTGGAGTCCCACTCTCTCCCAGTTTGAACACGGTCGATTTTTTTCTATAGAGGAAGAATAGACCCCAGTACGAGACTGGTTCTTTTTTTATTGACCTTGAGAGGATGAAAGGTGGGATTTGAACTCAGCGGGATTTGAACTCAGCGGGATTTGAACTCAGCGGGATTTGAACTCAGCGGGATTTGAACTCAGCGGGATTTGAACTCGGCGGGATTTGAACTCAGTGGGATTTAACTCGGCAGGATTTGAACTCAGAGCGCACACTGAGGTGGGATGAATGCCATAAAGCATTCTATCCAATGTCTTAACGATTCTGCCAATTCGCAGTCTTTAACAATTCAACTTTAACTATTTTATATTTCTTTACCTTTAAATCATTATATCTCACCTGAGAGATATAATGAATTAAAGGTACAGAAATATAAAATAGTTAAAGTTGAAATGTTAAAGTGGACAAGGTGTTAATGGAGAAGGGAAAACTTGAAAGCCCCTCCACCTTTTGTTATGACAGTGAAGGTACATGGCTTAGTACTGGGCTCACTGTTGTAGGATCATGACTGATTCCCAGATTGGGAAGCACATTGTGTCCATAAGCATGACACTTTATTTCATGTTACTCGGGTTCACTCAGCTGGAAAAAAACTATATCAGCTTTTCCCTTTCGTTAGACAGTACCAGTGTAGTGGAGAGAGAATACTTGCATGTATAGATGTGTTGGTCTTCCACAAAAATACCCGACTCAGGCTTGGAAAGTATAGTTGAATGTATATAATGCTTCATGGCTGGAATGAAAATCAGTGCTGCAAAAACTGTGCAGTGCTCTGTACATGTAAATGGAGTTCTACTGAAGCAGGTGGAGAAGTCCAAGTATCTCAGGGCCATGTTCATGAATGGTGGAAGACAAGAGGCTGTAGTGCAAGAATTGCAGGAGCTGGTGCAGTAATGTGCCAGCTTCAGAATTCAGTAATTAGAAGGGAGGTAGGCATAAATGCCAAACTTGCTATCTTCAATTCCGTATTCGTACAAACCCTTACTTATGGTTATGAAACTAGGGTAATGACCGAAAGACTTTGATCGCCAATGCAAGCGGCCAAAATGGGGTTCCTCTGAAGTGTCTTTGGAGTAATGTTATCCGATAGAGTGTAACTTGGAGATAAGAGAGTCACTCCAGGAGGAGCCGCTACTTCTCCAAATTGAGAGATCATAGCTCCGATACTATGGGCATGGGGTTAGAATGTCTCAGAAAAGAATCGCTGGACAGATGAGCTTGGCTGGTCTCACTTGGGGATCCAGCCAGATCTGTTGGAAATGTTGCTTCTGACAGGACCCGCTGGAAGGAGTGTTTGAGGACTCTACCCCCACGACCCTCCCAGGATTAAGTGAGCAAAGAAGAAGAAGAAGAAGAAGAAGAAGTATTTATTTTATTGATTTATTTTTTGTCGAACACATGTTATGGGACATAAACACAGATACTCCTATCTATCCATATATATATATATATATATATATATATATATATATATATATATATATATATATATATATATATATCATCATAATTTTATGTCTGTTTTAAAGGCTGACATGATTTGGATGGGTTGTCATGGTCTGAACTCAGCATAGACTTCTTGAGGATGATCTCCAGAAAGCAGTACACTCAGTAGATATTCAAACATCTCCTCCCTCTTTTGCTTGTAAAAATCTTCCATGGGCCATCATCATCCAGGATAGATTGATAATGAGACTTATTGATGGAGTCACAATGTTCCTGGAATTTTTTGAACATTCAGGTACTGGTACCAGATGATGGGAAAAAGATCTCAAAGTTTTTCTTCAAAACCACTTCAAGAATGTGATGGCGGTAAGCCAGCCACAAAAAGGATTTTTCAGAGCTGCCTCAATTTTCATATTAACTCCTTGGTGTATGTTGGTGTTACTGGGGATGATGTTGAAGAACATACCAATTATTCTATCCTCAATTTTGAGTTGTTGAATTTCCTTCAAAACAACTTCAGCAAGTTGTTGTCCGGTTCAATCTCTTGGACTTAAGAGCCCCTACTTTCCTTTAAATTAAACCTGCAATCCAATCCTTAAGTGGGCTGGATTGGGAAACCAATGGTAATAATTCTCCATCCCAGTGAAGGACTAGTCAGGATGTGTCTTCAGGTGGGAAAGTGTATAGCTCGATTTCCTGAGCCATCATCTCACTTTTACTGGTTCTTGCCCGATAAACAGTTGTGTAGGGAAACTGAGAGTTCAGACACATCATGACCATGGCTCTTCACAATTGTGATGTAAGAAACCCTTCATTTGGCAAGCCTTCCATGACTGGATGCCCTTCCAATCCTTAACTACTTCGCAAAAGAGCAGTGGTTAGGAATATGGTTGGGGTGCTGAGGGTGGTGCAATGATGTGATGTTGAGAATAGCTGTCAGTGAATGCTAGATATTATTTAAATTCCATATTTAATTCCTACAATTGTTTCTTTGGGGAAATGCACTTTACCAATATATTAGTGGATTATTTCTCTCTCATCAACTCTCTCTCACTCTCTCTATATATATGTCTATATATCATCATCATTTTACATCTGTTTTCCATGATGGCATAATTTGTAATGTTCTGCTCATATGATACAGTTTTGTATTGCTTCTACCAGATACTCTTTCTAATGCTAACCACTTTATAGGGTGGACAGAGCGCATTTTATCATAACACCATCACTTACCACTTAAAGAAAGAAAGGCAGGCAAGCAGGTAGGTAGGAAGTTAAGAAAGTAAAATGGGTTTCATTGGTAAATCTAGTGAGATTGAACCCAGAACAATATAGTCACAAAACAAACTCCTTAACCACATACCCATACCTGACTATCAACATGGTAAATGGGGTAGGATTTGATGAACTTTTAAATCATTATCATCATCGTCATCATTGATTAACGTCTATCTTCCACGCTAGCATGGGTTAGACGGGTTTGTCCCATTTAGAGGCAAGTTGGGTCGAGTGACCATGTCTCACTCATATATGAGTGTTTCTGGCTGGTTTTCTATGGCTGGATACCCTTCCTAACACCAACCACATTGACAGTATGTGCTGGGTGCTTTTTGCCACGTCTTTTACACATCCACTTTACAGTGTGGGCTGGGTGTTTTGGGGCTGGTTTTCTACAGCTGGATGCCCTTTCAAATGCCAACTACATTTACAGTGTGTGCTGGGTACTTTTTGTTGTGACACCTACACGACGTTGATATATACATAAATTACATTGCAAATTGCTCAGAATTCCTTCAGAATGACAAATACAATTAACCATTGTTAGGAACTTCACAAACACACCAAAATACATGGCCAGAGTGAGAAAAGAAGAAAACAAAGGTGAAGTGGATAAAAACGACCATCAATTCACCACCAAGTGCAACAATCAGCCACACATCACCAGAGTCAACAGAATATTTTGAGTGAAGCCAACACACTCGTGGCATTACCATGGGTGATGGTGAGGCTAGGGCGCTGATGCCTCAAGGACATCACTTGACACCTCAGTAAGGTAAACCACCAGCAATGACCAGAACTTCACTGTCAGTGGCCCAACTCCACCAAACATTTCGAATGCCACAGGCTGGGAAAAATTATTGCAAATTGAATTAGAATCTTTTGCTATATTTTGAGTACAGAAAATAGTGTAATAATGGGGCATATAAGCCCTCATAACTGAAAAAAATGGGCATCAGCATGCATGGGAATCAAACCCATACCTTATTGTACAAATAAGTGTGCTAGACCGATTACACCAACCTGCCCTTTTTCTAAATGCACGTGCTTATTAATGTTGTGCTATTTATAAATATATAATATATGTTGGTGTTAGGAAGGGCATCCAACTGTAGAAAACCTGCCAGACAGTCCTATGCGAGCAAGACAATCACTCTTGCCTCAAGTGGGAAAACCCCCGTCCAAACCCATGCAAGCGTGGAACACGGACATTAAACGTTGATGATGATGATGATGACTCACCATCAACTACAGGTGCTAAAAATGGGAGAATGGCAATGTTGACCCTGGCTAGGTTTAACCTAAACCATAATATTGATCACTTGAGGATAATTCCTTCCCTCCCACCCATCTGTGAAGCCCTTAAAAGGGTCATGTACACTGTGCTCTCTCCTCCCTGACTAGAAAAGAAAAACCTAATGCAATTTTAATGTAAACATTTTAGTGATATACATTCAGAATTAAATCTTACCTAGCTGATTACAATCCACTATTGGATTAAGCCTTAGCAGTTATATGGGCCTGAAACTTACCTATCTATGCTGACTAAAGTATGGGTTGGATGGAGTGTTCCTGGGATCAGCTGATTAACACTGACTCTTGACACAATTTTATCTCATAATGCGAAAAGCTATAGCAGACACTGCAAGGCTTCCCATCCAATGTTCTAACAATTCCGTTAATCAACACCCTAATGTCTCCAAAGGATACAAGGCAAAGTTGATCTCATCAGGATTTGAACTCAGATTACAGTAATCAAGAATGAATATAGCAAGGCATTCTATCTGCCATTCTACTGACTGCTATTTCACTGCTTTTCAGAATTAAAATGGTAGACCAATTTCCAAGTTTGTCAATAAATAATCTATAAAACCTTCAACAAGGTGTATCATGCCCACCTTCTGAGAAAAATCCCTTTCAAATGATTGTGTTTGTAATTTAAGAAGATAATCTCATAGTTTTCAACTGATCCACTTGCAAGAATAATATACTTGTAATACTTTTGATACCAAATCACTCCTGTTTCTCTGTATACAGAGCTGTTTATTTTAAAGTGCTTATATTTATCTAAAGGCCTTTCATCTTAATTTTATGCAAAACTTTTATGTTCCAAATACCAGATTAATAAAATGAAAGTTATATTACTAAACTCTCTCAATTGTTAATTAATTCCAAAATTATTTTTAAATCTTAGGCAGTGTTTTTCATTAGAATATGGTAAAAAAAAGTGTTAAAATGTTTATATTTAGAATTTTATGTAGAACTTTTGTTATGTTCCAAACATTGGTAATGAGAAAGTTAATTATACTGCTCAATCTCTTCCAATTCTTGATTAATTTCAAAATTATTTGACAACCATAAGCAGTGCGCTTCATTAGAAATATGTTAACAAAAGAGTTATTCCTAGATTCTCTTAGATAACATGTTATCAAGTTTTAAAAAAAGAAAAAAAAAGAAGCAAAGATTTGAAAAGGTAGTCATGGATATACAAAAAAGGCTGGATGGTTAAGGCAGGATCATCATCATTATCATTTTCCATGCTGATGCAAACCCTTGTATTTTAAATAAGGCACAAATCTTATGTAATAAGAACTGACCTGGACTGTCAAAATGAAATGTGGACATAAAATCATGATGATGATCACCATCATGATAATTGCTGTTGACTTCTTAAATACCAAACTGACTTGATTTTGTTTGACTTTATGTTCAGGAGAAGTCCTACAGGAGCCCTCTTTCTGGTGAAGCAACTGGAGGAGAAGTATCTAGCTAAAAATAAGCCTCTATAACTTAGAATTTGTTGACTTGGAAAATGCCTTGTGAGGGTGGTGCAGGTTGTGTATGGAGGTACAACCTGTAAGGTGAATGTTAACAATAAGTACATTGACAAGTTTGATGTGCAGGTGGAATTGCACCATACTCAGTTCTCAGTCTCCAGTTTATTATAGTCTTCCAGGCCATAACAGAGGAATACAAGACTGGTTGTCAGTGGGAGCTCCAATATGCTGATGATCTAGCCCTCTTAGCTGAAATGATAGAAGAACTGGAGAAGTTCTGGATATGGAAGCAAAATATAGAATAAAAGGATCTCAAAGTAAACCTAGCAAAGACTCAAGTTTTAATAAGAAAAAGGATAAGACCCTGCTACCATCAGGAAAATTCCCATGCTCAATGCATAGTAAGAACTCCATATGGTGTACCTAGTATGGACTGTGGACACAAAAAAGATAAGTGGTATTGCAAGTAGACTAACAGGGAAGGTAGACTTCATGTGTGAGAGATGCACAGGAGTAGTGAACAGTAAGGTTACTCAAGAAATAACCAGTCAAATGTTCAGAAGGCTCACTTGAAGTGATAGAAAGCTTTTGCAATTGAAGTGATCTCATCAGTAGCGGATGGAAATGTATTGAAAGTGTTATAACCAGAGTGAGAACAGGGTGGAAGTGGAAGAAGCTGTGCTTCTCTCTCATAGATTATATGATGCCTGTGTTCAAACTGCATCATTGCATGGCTGTTAGGCATGGATTTTAACTACAGAAGATTTACAGTGGCTAAAATGGTGTACATACTCTGTTGGATGTGTAATACTAGTGTGTGTAAACAACAGAGAACAAGGGAAGTGAGAGAAAAGTTGAGTATAAGAGGAAGTGAATGTTGTGTGTAATTGAGATCATTGAATCGGTATGGGCATGTGATGCACAAGGAGGGGGAGAGTTTTATATAAAATGCTAAGTGCTTGAGGTAGATGGAACTGATGGAAAGCTAGGGATGAAGCAATGAAGGAACTGAGCTGCATGAAGAAGATAATACAGGATTGAGCTGACTGGTGATATGCCATAATGCAAAAGACCTGTCCACCAGTACAAGCACTATGATTCTAAAAGTAAATGTGGTGAGAGACAAGAGGCTACAGTGTTTTGTAACTGAAATCAAACACAGACTATATAGGGTTTGAGAGGACTCTTCAGTCTGGCCTAGCCTGTAACAACCTTTCTAGTGTTGGTGCCATGATAAAATGCATCAAGTAGATCATCTAAGGTGGTTGGCATAAGGAAGATCATCAATCTTCAGAAACCATACAAAATATGGAATGTAATGTGTAAACTTGGTCACACTAACTCGTCTGGTCTTGAACCATGACAACTCATTCAACTCATTCTAATATGGGAAGAGGACATAAAATAATGATGATTACTTCTTGTGAAATCTTTGGTGAGAGCACATGGCTTAGTGGTTAAAGCATTGGGCTTGCAATCGAAAAGTTGTGAGTTTGATTCTCAGACCAGGTGATGTGTTGTGTCCTTGAGCAAGACACTTTATTTCACATTGCTCCAGTTTACTAAGCTGTAGAAATGAGTTGCCCTCCTGCCAAATCAATGGGTAGTTCCAGCTGCATGCATTGAAAGACTAGTGTAGTGGTTCTCTGAGAACAATGTGGCTTTGCAGATGATCAATGCAAATTGACAATGGAAAGGTGCTCCCGCTCGAGTTAGAAGAGAACTATTGACCTTTAGGAGAAGCAGCGACTCCTGATTGTATTCAGCAACTGAAACAAATATGATGTACACCAAATCCAATGCTCCTAGGGGTGGCTCTGGTTCTTCTTATTTGTGAGTGTAAACTCAGCTAGATTAGCTTAGATAGATTACTTCTTGTCTGTCTCTGTGATTATTTGTTATTTTGTAAGGCATATCAATCCTTTTTTTACCATATTTTTAATAAAAGACACTGCCTATTACTTTCAAATAATTTTTTAAATAATTAATAATTTAGAGAAATTTACTAATATAACTAAAACTCCTATTATTAAGCTGGTGTTTGGAACCAAAAGGTTGCTACACAAGATTATGATGGAAGTTTCTTTTCTGGGTGAAAGTGGCTACCCTGATCATGACTTTGTGCCAATTCTTATCCACCTGGAGATCTAGTCCAAACCAAACTCCGAGCAACTTTATTGGTCCGTCCATCCAACACCCACTACTGCAGTTTCCATCTATCAAATTTCACTTACAAAGCATTGGTCAACCTGATGCTCTAGTGGAATATACTTTCTCAAGTTGCTGTGCAGGAGGCCTGAATCAAAGATATTGTCATTGTGAAGTGAATTCCTTAACTATGCATCCATGTCTGCACCTATTTGTTATAGTTTATAAGATACATTATCCTAGAATGGATTTTAAAGGTATATTATTCAACAAACTGTATATATGTTAGTAAGGCATTTCCCCAGTTGAAGCAACAGTTAGCCTTGCAGGCCATATGACAAATTTCATATTGATCAGAGGATCTTTTGGGATTCAAAATGAGTCAGATGGGTTGTTACAATCTGAGACAAGATAGGGCAGATAATTGTATCTTTCTATACATTCCAGCCAGAAGCCCTTCTTAATGTCACCCACATTACAGTATGACTCTAGTGAAGTTTATTGGGGCACAAGCACTACCATCTGACTAGGTACACTGGATGCTTATAATCATGACACTAGCACTTTGGCTTTACAGAGTGTACTGGGTGCATATTGTTGTGTCAAAAGCCACTTCTAAAGTCTATCAACCAGCAGGGATATGTTAAATATAAACGGGAAACAATAAGTTAAAGTAAATATATAATATAGGTTCAGGCATGGAGTAGAGTAGCTGTGTGGCTTCAGGTTCTATCCCACTACATAGCATCTTGGGCAAGTGTCTTCTAGTATAGTCATACTGATTGGTGAGTGGAGTTTGGTAGACAGAAACTGTGCAGAAGTTCATTGTATATATATATATATATATATATATATATATATCACAGAACGAGAAAACTATATATTCTCGCCTGCCTTCTAGTCCAGCAGTCGCAAGCGGTGAGAGGGACTGTCCTGAAGATGGCCAGTTAAGCCTGAAACGCATAGACGGTTGTCCCCCTTGCTTCTGCTGGACATCACCAGAGGGCGTTAGCCCCCCCCCCCCCCCCCGGTGTTTGCATAGCTACGGCTTCCTAAAACCGTATTTCTTTGGAGATACGAAATATTTATACAAATTGTATAAAGCTATGCTTGAAGCGAAATCCTATTTCTCTTTTATATATATATATATATATATATATATATATATATATATATATATATATATATATATATATATATATATTGGTAAACGGAATAGAAAATGCTGGCAAATTGTTCACAGTTGAAAAATGGTTTAATTAGGAATAAAAGAGTATTAGTAATTGTGTGGGTTAGTATTCAGTTGTGGTTTTAAGTTTTTAAGGTTTTACCGGTTGCGCATTTCTAAATGCTTTTCAAAAATAATTTTGAGATAGAGTGTTCGTGTTGTTTGCTCTGATCAGAGCAAACAACACGAACACTCTATCTCAAAATTATTTTTGAAAAGCATTTAGAAATGCGCAACCGGTAAAACCTTAAAAACTTAAAACCACAACTGAATACTAACCCATACAATTACTAATACTCTTTTATTCCTAACTAGCAGTAAAGCCCGGCGTTGCTCGGGGTCGCTCAGTAGCTGTGTTAAAGTTACAATGTTAAGTTTCTTTTTTGGCTTAAAAACTGTAGTGTCTACTGTGCAGACTTGCATGTGGTGTTTTTGATTAATATTCCCTCAACCAACAATATGCCTTATGAAGTTAAGAAAACATAACAATAACCCGAATGTTATAACAAAAGAGGAAATATTTGCTTGTTTTACGTAGTCTTTAAATAGACTTGTTTTCAAGTAAAAATATTGTTTTAAAAGGCTTTTAAATGGAAATGAAGCAAAACGGAAGCTTAGTGTTCGAACTGATGAATTTTGCAGGTCAAAATTTTGCTGGCTCGACAACTGTTCGTGTATTGTGTTAATGTCATTTTAAACGCTGAGACGCTCTATGTAAACAGAACAAAGGGAAATAATTCGTCACTTACGCTCAAAAATCGATACATTAGATTCGATTTCGTCACATAGGGTGGGTCAATTTGAAATATTTTTTTTCCGATGTCTTCGCTAGGGCTCAATGTACAAGTATAGCAATTTCGGTGCAATTCCGTGAGAGATTCTAAGAGGAGATGTGTGCCAAAAATCGATAGACAGACAGACAACCACAGCTTTATATATATAGATGACATAATCAAAAACAAGAACTTATTTGAAAATTTATTTGACCGATGGTTCCGCCGGACCTTCATCTATAAGTGTAGCAATTTCACCGAAATTTGAACGTACGGTTTAAGAGGAGATGTGTGCCGAAGGTTTTAGTAGACAGACAGACAACCTCAGTTTTATATATATAGATGACATAATCAAAAACAAGAACTTATTTGAAAATTTATTTGACCAATGGTTCCGCCGGACCTTCATCAATAAGTGTAGCAATTTCACCGAAATTTGAACGTACGGTTTAAGAGGAGATGTGTGCCGAAGGTTTTAGTAGACAGACAGACAACCTCAGTTTTATATATATAGATGACATAATCAAAAACAAGAACTTATTTGAAAATTTATTTGACCGATGGTTCCGCTGGACCTTCATCTATAAGTGTAGCAATTTCACCGAAATTTGAACGTACGGTTTAAGAGGAGATGTGTGCCGAAGGTTTTAGTAGACAGACAGACAACCTCAGTTTTATATATATAGATTAAACCATTTTTCAACTGTGAACAATTTGTCAGCATTTTCTATTCCGTTTACCAATATATAATAACTTGTGTGTTACACCTCTATTCTTTTAACTATATATATATATATATATATATATATATATATATATATATATATATATATATATAATAAAATGAACGATTAGAAATAGAAGCCAGGACTATCCATCATCAGTGGTCTACTAGCCATCATAGGTATTTCTTCGCATTACAGACCATATACCTCCGGCTAGAGCAATACAATAACTAAATTAAGTTATTGGGATAAAAAGAATTGGGTGGAGTAAGAGAGACAGGTAAACAAACACGAATGGTGAGGCAACGTAAAGAGAGGAAAAAATGAGAAAATCAAGTCAATGATTCATTTCGAACATAAGAACTTGCGAACTAGAAGGCAAAGACACATCTTGGCCGTGTGAATGTGAGCGAGGAAAGAATTTCGTACGGTGTGGGACGATGGAGGAAGTGAGAGAGAGGGTGAGTAGCAGAGAGTGAGTGAGTGAAAGTGTGAGGAAGAGGCTAGCCGAGAGAGGGTGGCTAGTAGAGGGGGGGGGGGGGGTGAAAGTAAGAGGGAGAAGGAGAGAGAAGGGGGAGAGAGAAAGAGGATAGCAGTAAGGGAAGAGAAAGAGACAGGTCACAGCGAAGGGGGAAAACATATATGAATGAAAAATGGCGAGCTGTGTTGTTGCAAATATGATATATATAATAAAATGAAGAATTAGAAATAGAAGCCAGGACTATCCATCATCAGTGGTCTACTAGCCATCATAGGTATTTCTTCACCTAGGCTTTTCCTTCAGTTTCGGGAACATCTGGGCTGTTGGGAGGAAATCCAATCACTACTATAATCTCCCCCCCCCCTCTCTCTCTCTCTCTCTCTCTCTCTCTCTCTCTCTCTCTATATATATATATATATATATATATATATATATATATATACAGTATATATATCTATCTTAGTCTTAGTTCCCCCAGTCCCTTGTGGAACATTGGGCGACGAGCTTCCTCCACTTGATCCTGTCACTGGCGGCCCTTCTAGCACCTCTCCAGGTAATTCCCATCTCCCGCAGGTCCTCCCTGAATGTGCTCCGCCATGTTTTTCGTGGTCTTCCCCGTTCTCTCCTGCCACCTTCTGGTACCCAATCCATGGCAATATGCCTGTGAGACATGGAAGAGTGCGGAAAGTGTATGTAACAAGCTTGAGGGACCAAGCTTGGAGAGACCAAGTTAGCAACGAGGAAGTGATAAGGAGGTCAGGATTGGAGAGGTTAAGGGACATTGTCCCGAAAAGGAGACGGCGCTTCGCGGGCCACATCCTTCGTTTGCCGGCAGATCGACCTGCTCATATATATATATATATATATATATATATAGTAATAATAATAAATTTGATGATGGGTGTGTGTATATGTGTACTTCTTGTTTTAGTTGACTTACGTCTCCCAACATTCGTGTATTTATATGTAGGTATGTGTGTGCGCTTGTTATATACGTATTTATTTATTCATATACGTTTATATAATTATTTATTTATTTGTATACACGCATACACACACATATTTATATGTGCGTGGTTTTGTATACCTATGATAAGTGTATGCGTATGCTTGTGTATGTACGTATTTGTTTGCGTGTATGTATTTATTTATTTCTATTACTTCTGTATTGTATTTATTTACTTTGTTCTTAACTCTGTAGCGGAGATTCATTTGGTCTCCTAGTTAGAATTTTAGTCTACGACTTCTGCTATACCATTTACGTGGTTTTGTCTTTGCGTGCTATTGTTCTCCACGCTCCACATATGACGTATTATCTTCGTTTTTTCGTTCATTGCCAGAGAACGTCTCTATGCACCACCTAAGAGAACATTAGTCTACGACTTCTTTTATACCATAAACGTGGTTTTGTCTTTGCGCGTAATTGGTTTTCACCGCTCCTATTAATGACGTATTATTCGTTTTTTCCCGTTCTTTGCCAGCGAACGTTACCACGAACCAAAGTATCGTCTTCCTGTCTTCCTCCGGTTGCAACGTTTTTTGAAATATCCAGTTCTGCGTTTACAGATTGACTTTGTTAGTTTCAGAAGATCCCGTTAAGGGTGAAAGCAGCGATTCTTTGCTTAAACTTTAATCTGTTATTTTAATAAATAAATATATATATATATATATATATATATATATATATATATATATATATATATATATATATATATATATATATATATATATTAGAAAGTGAGGTTTTTTTTTACAAAATGTAAAATAACCGGGGTGTCCTACACGAGTGAAAGTATAAAGAAAAAGAGATGAAATCGAAAATGCAACTGGAGTCTTATTTTTTTTTTAAATATATATATTTATTTGGTTCCTTTACCGGTTTCGCAGTTCTTCTGCTTTTCAAAAGGTGAGTTGAGATGGAGGGTCTGTGGTTTTTCTCACATCTGATGTGAGAAAAACCACAGACCCTCCATCTCAACTCACCTTTTGAAAAGCAGAAGAACTGCGAAACCGGTAAAGGAACCAAATAAATATATATATTTAAAAAAAAAATAAGACTCCAGTTGCATTTTCGATTTCATCACTTTTTCTATATATATATATATATATATATATATATATATATATATATATATATATATATTGTTATACTTTGGGAGGGTCATGTTGCCAATAAGAAACACACGCACCAGTTGCTTTCACTTCAATTTATTATATATGTTTCTTATTGGCAACATGACCCTCCCAAAGTATAACAATATCGGTTTCAACACACGATTTCAGATAAAGAATCTTGCTAAACAAATTCAGAAACGAAATATATATATATATATATATATATATATATATATATATATATATATATATATATATATATATATATATATACATATATATATATATTGAGATATTAATCTCATTTTATGTATATTCTCCCATGTGTAGAGAAAAAAAACGTTGTACCTAGCTGCTATTTTTAGTAGTGTGGCATACAACAAGTCTATAATATCCCCGCTTTCACTAGACGTCCAGTTCACGTGTAGGTCAATTTTTAACGGCCTACTCGATCTTTCACTAGCTGGCAGTTAGCGGTGTATTTGCTTGCTATGGGATTTTAAATCCTATGTAATGGAAATAGCTTTCTGAAGAGTCGATCTTTCCATTGGAAGTCCTTTGGATTCCCAATCTTTTGTGAGGCGAAACCGTCGGTAAAAGCAATTTGGATAGGTGAATATTTAAATTGTATTTTAATTTATTTTAAAAGAATGTTTAAAATTTACTTGTTCAGCTCATCTCAGTTATATACATACATATATATATATAGAGAGAGAGATAGATAGATAAATATACACGGGTGTGTATGATTGTGTATAGAAGATTATATTAATAAGAGGAATTCCAACTTTGTCTGATTTACTCGTTTTATTTAAAATTTATAATGGTATTATAATGAAATAGTATGATAGAATATTAAATGTTAAGTGTTAATTGAACAAGTACTTTCATGCTTTCGCAATCTTCAGGTTCATAATGTGTGGTGACAGTCAAGTTTACAATTTTCAACAGTTGAAAATTGCAAACTTGACTGTCACCACACATTATGAACCTGCACCATGCGAAAACACAACATCGACTTCTCTACCAAGAACATCCCAATCCCACCGAAAAAACTTTACCTTCGGATGCTCACGCAAAAAATCGATCTATTTGCGAAAAGACTTAGATGGAGAACTTTTTTCTACGACAGATATTGCGACAACCAGGACTTCGGCACCAAGGAGAGATTTGGATTTATTACCTACAAATCTCCCCCCACCCCCGAACCCTTTGCTCTCACCCTTCGAGAATGACCTCTTCCAACTGGTCAAGAACATTAAATTCAAACCCAGACACAACCGATTCCTACAAAAACTCCGTAGCAACTTAACAGAGTATGATAACACCAATGACATCATGGTGCATTCGGATAAAACTGGGAACCTATACTTTGTCAACCCTGACAGATACCACACACTGATCAGGAGCAGCCTAAACTCCACCTATAAAAAGGCCAACCACTCATGCATCGAGGACATAAATCGAGATGGACAACAAATTACCTCCAGCCTCGGGGTCGCCGACCGCACGGAACCCCTAGACCCACGGACACCCTACTTCACACTGAAGGACCACAAATCCGATTTTGACCGTAAACCCTCTATCAGGCTTATTAACCCAACGAAGTCCGACATAGGGAGAATCAGCAAAAAAATCCTAGACCGCGTGATACCAAAAGTCAAGCAACACGCCCGACTTAGCCTATGGATCAACACCCAGGAAGTAATCTCATGGTTCAGCAATATGGAGGATAAACGAGACACTAAATTCATCCAGTTCGACATAGAGAGCTACTATGCTTCAATCACCTTACCGCTACTTACCGCTGCCTTGGACTTCGCCGAAACACTTGCCCATCACCGACCAGGAAAGAAAAATCATCCTCCACGCCAGGAAGACAGTCTTACTCTTTGACAACTCCAAATGGATAAAAAGAGCTCCCGACTCACCCTTCGACGTCAGCATGGGCGCTACGGATTCGGCGGAGGTCACAGATCTTATAGGATTATTCCTAATAGCCAAACTCACCGATATGTTTCCTGCATTAGGTGGTGGATTGTACCGTGATGATGGGCTCCTTACCCTTAAAGGGTACAACCCCAGTAGTACAGATCGGGTCCGGAAACAATTAATCAGCTTCTTCCGCGACTGGGGATTTAAAATAACCCTACAAACGTCCCTGACCCGAGTAAACTTCCTGGACGTTACCCTCGACCTCGAAAACGACCTGTACTACCCATACAGGAAACCTAATGACAACCTGCACTACATCCACCGCCGATCAAACCATCCTAGGAACATCCCCAACAACCTGGTCAAAAACATCTCCCTCCGCATATCCGGTTTGTCAGCTAATGAGCGGATATTCGATGAACATGCGCCTTATTACAACCAGGCCCTCAAGCGGAGTGGTTTCCGGGAGGAAATATCCTACTGTCCAGCTCCCATTAGCGGAACCAGCAGGCGACACCGCCGCTCACGCAATGTAACATGGTTCAATCCTCCCCACAGCGCAGAGGTGACAACTCCCATCGGGAAAATATTCTTTAGGCTCATTGAAAAACACTTCCCACTACAACACCGCTACCACAACATAATTAACAAAAATACCATCAAACTCTCTTACAGCACTACACCAAACTTCGCACAAAACATCGTCTCCTCTAACAACAAAAAACTCAACCCCGATGGAAGAAATAACCTAAATAGCCGTGGAGAGCCGACCAGGAGGTGCAACTGTCCTGATAGATCCATTTGCCCCCTCGACAACAGATGCAGAGACCGTAATGTGATCTACCAGTGCAACGTGAGGACGAACACCTCCAACAAAGCTTATATAGGACTAACCGCATGTGACTTCAAGACCCGGCTATACCAACATAGACATACCTTCCGAAACCCGGCCCCGCGTCACGCCACTACACTTTCGGGCCACATATGGGACCTCAAGGACAACAACATCACCTATGATCTCACTTGGAGATTACTGTCCAGAGCAAACTCTTACACGGGAGGACGCCGTCCGTGCAATTTATGCTCGGAGGAAACTTTACAAATACTGTTTACGACGGACCAACTCCTAAACAAGAAAGATGAACTGGTTACTGCATGTAAACATAGATTGCGTAGGACTTACCTCGCTCTCAAACCCCATAATGACCCGGCGGGGGGGGGGGGGGGGTAGACTAGGGCTATAACACCCCACTTGCCGATTTTGTAATGGGTAACCCCTGCTTGCCAAGGGAGACGTAAGATCTTCTTTTTATTCTTTTATCGCTTCCTCTATATTTCCTTCTTCCCCCCATCCCTCCCTAGTCCTTCTACCCCAGTTCTTTTTCTTTGTCGGGGTATTTTTCTCGCCCACCCGAGGCAGCCCTTTGGCCCCTTGTAGCCTCAGTACCCCCACCCCCACCCCTCCCCTAGTCTATGATAGATTTGGCGGACTCCGCTTTTTATAGCAGTTGTGTTAGACCTCGGATACTTGCCCCCTTATCCGACCGCTCCCTCTTTTTCCCGTGCCTTCTATATTTCTTAGTGGCACCTCTGCCTATAATGTCTCGTTTCAGTATTTCTTTCTTCTCTTTTCTTTTGGGCGGGGTGGATTCTGAATTTATTTTTCCGTATTCTACTTTTACCTCGTACGAACTTTCATGTAGCTTGTATAAGAACTTTTGTAGCGTGGCGGTACCATTAGAGTTAGCATTAGTATATATTTTTCGGGACGCAGAATTATTATCTCGTACTAGTTTACTTTTCTGCACTGGGTGGTTGCTGGCCTTGTGCCCGGGGTAGAAACCTTTATTAATTATTTCGTGGTAGTTTCTTTAGTATTTTGGCCCCCATTGTTGACCCGTCACCGTATGATATACGTACTTATACCTCTTAAAAGGGTCCTTTCCTATTCCGTCCCACCTAGTTTATTTACTTATTTTTTTATTTCTTTATTTCTTTATTTCTTTATTTCTTTCTTTATTTCTTTATTTATTTATTTATTTATTTATTTATCTAGCCTAGCAATAGCTAGAGACTTAGGTCGTAGAAATTGCTTATATTTTTTTCTTTACATTTATTCGCTTTTTATCACTCAGTATTTTTTTTTTCATATTTTTACCCTTCATTGTTCTACTTACCGTTTCGACTTCCTCCCCCTCCCCCTCCCTAGTATCTTCTTTGACCTCAATCCCAGCTGTAGCTGGCACTACCAACGCATGATTGGGTCTACTCCACTCCCTCCCCTCTTTCTCCTACTGGCAGGTTTAGCCACCCTCTCCCCCACTAATCTGCCATCACAGAATTACTACTAACTTGTGACCAATCCTTGTGACAATCACTTTGACCATATATGGAATTACCCCTTCAGAAGCTCGGCTATTTATATACCAGGATAAACTTTCATTTAGTCCAGAATTAGCCATCGAAACGGCTTGAGCTCAGCCGTCGGGGTCTTACTGGTTCCTATATATATATATATATAAAGAAAAAAAGATGAAATCAAAAATGCAACTGGAGTCTTATTTAAAAAAATATATATATATTTATTTGGTTCCTTTACCGGTTTCGCAGTTCTTCTGCTTTTCAAAAGTAGAATTGATATGGAGGGTCTGATGTGAGAAAAACCACAGACCCTCCATATCAATTCTACTTTTGAAAAGCAGAAGAACTGCGAAACCGGTAAAGGAACCAAATAAATATATATATATTTTTTAAAATAAGACTCCAGTTGCATTTTCGATTTCATCTTTTTTTCTTTATACTTTCACTCGTGTAGGACACCTCGGTTATTTTTTATTTTGTAAAAAAAACCTCACTTTCTAATATATATATATAAATATATATATATATATATATATATATATATATATATATATATATATATATATACACATTCTTATATATATATACATATATATATACACACACTTATATATATATATGTGTGTATGTGTGTATGTGTGTGTGTGTGTGTGTGTGTGTGTGTGTGTGTGTGTGTGTGTGTGTGTGTGTGTGTGTGTGTGTGTGTGTGTGTGTGTGTGTGTGTGTGTGTTGATAATCACCAGTACTGAGACTGAAAAGACCACATTTTAATTTTTGATTTATTTATGAGTGGCCACCTTCCAGGTCTTACGTTTGTAATCAAATGGAAATTTTCGTCGTCCTTTGCGCAATTGATCATTTTTTGAATCGTAAAAATGTTTTACAGATTTTGAAGGTTCCAGATATTACGGCCATTTGTAGTTTATGAATTAGGAACCTACATCCTTTCTCCACAAACTCAAGTTCAAGCACACTGTGAGCCTGATGGGTTACTATATATCCTGTAGCTCGAATAATAATAGGTAAGAAGCTGAACGTGTACCTTGGATACTGCATCTGCAAACGCCTCAGGTATACTCCTTCTCTTGTATTTTTACATCGAATGGGCAACTGATTTCTACAACAGTATATTTTTAAACGTGTAGTCCCAAACAGCAATATCAGGCAGGGAGTGCTTTAATTTGGGCGCGGATTTATTTTTAACTTCCACTAGAATTCCTTTAAACCATCATTCTCAATATATTCGTTTGTTTTTATTTACGTTTTCTGTAGTGTATTCCAGATCATTCTAGCTATCACATCATGTCTTATGGGGAGCTAGTAACTTGAAGACACTTGGCAAGAATGTCGTTAACATCTTCGGTGCTTGTCGTGCACAGCCTACATTTATTGTCACCTGATGATTTTCCCCTTTTGTGCATCTGGTACTTGGTGGGGATTTCTTGGCCCTGGATTGTATAGAGGAATCCTTCAAATTCGGATGTTATGAACTTATCGGAACTCTATGTCAGGATTTTAGTGAAGTTTATTCTATCTATGGTCGGCATTTTCGTACCAAGTACCCACGTATGTATGTATGTATGTATGTATGTATGTATGTATGTATGTATGTATGTATGTATGTATGTATGTATGTATGTATGTATGTATGTATGTATCTGTATCAGGTCACCAGATGGTGCTACTGGTAACATGTATCCCAGTACAACCTGTCTCATGGTCGGGTCGTTGGCGACTAAACTGGCAACCCCACCAAGGTTTCTTGGTGAGGAGGGTGACTTTGGACATCCTGCAGGACTAAAAACAAAACCTGTCAAAGGGCAAAGGAGCTCTTAAGAGTCAATGGCCATCCAAAATCAGCGGGAGAGATGACCCCTTAGCCTTTGTCAAGGCAGAATTCTAGGAGAAGGAAAACTCTGATATAACACCTGCAACCCTGATGGTATCATATCTGAATATCATCTTGGTTAAGAGAGTGGGACTGGCTTTGTGCAGTGCCTTTGCTCACTATAAAAGCTTCACAGCACAGGCATTGCTTTATATCTGGAGATCTCTCTGTACTTGTCATCACATGGTGCCATGGGCCCAGCACTATGTGTCAATAATTGTCACAAGTGTAGTGTTTGTACCAGAGTTTTTAAGTCGCTGGCTGGACTAAAAAGTCACACTCGTCAGCGCATCGGTAGGGGTTCTCCTACATCGATATAAAGTAGTGGCCGTACTCGAAAACGAGTTGGCAGCCACCATGTATGTATGTATGTATGTATGTATGTATGTATGTATGTATGTATGTATGTATGTTCTTCTGGTTTTATAATTTCACAAATTTTTCCCAATAGAGGGAGAGTCGGTTTCTAAGATAGACACAAGATTCTCTCATTGGAATTTACACAACATCAACTAGGTAGATTATGTATGTATGCATATGGATGTTATTGTATGTGTGGATGTGTATGTTTTGAGTTGTATGTGTGCATGTGTATATGCTTTGTATCTGTACATGTGTATATGCAGTTATTAGATGCAAAAATTTTGGAATCTTTTACATATTTTTACTGTTCCATTAATGGATTGTACTTGTAATTTCCTAACTAGTTGTGTTCTTTCTGTTCCTGTGAAGCCTAGCTTCTCAAGATTTGTATTGAAGCAGTTACTAACATACCCCAGTGTTCCAATAATCACAGGCATAAATCTGAAGGTGCAATCAGGGTGGAGTATCTGCAGATTTCTCATCAGTTCTGCATAAATATTCTCCTTTTCGCTAATCTTTGATATTATATTGGCGGCATCTGCTGGGCAGCTAACTTCCACTACTGTGCATGCTTTCTTCTCCCTGTCCCATATCATAATATCTGGTCTGTTATGCCTGCCTTTTATTGGGGTTTTTACTGGAACATTCCACCAGTACTCTTTCATATTATGTACATGGATGTCTTCCACATTGCTGTAGCTTTTAATGTGTTTATTATCGGGGATATCTTTTCTACGGATGTATGTATGTATGTACGTACATAGATAATCTCCCCCCCCCTCTCTCTCTCTCGCTCTCTCTGTATATATATATATATAAATATGTATGTGGTGTGTGTGCATATATATATATATATATATATATATATATATATATATATATATAAGAAAAATGGAGTGCTGCGTGGTTGCACATGGGTTACATATGAATAAACTTAGTCCTTCATCAGTGATTTTTAAAGCGATGAAATACCAATGAAGGTTGAAAGATCACTGATGAAGGACTAAGTTTATTCATATATATATATATATATATATATATATATATTTAGTAAGGTGCAATATTGGTTGTGTAAAAAGGTCCAATAACTTTATGTTAGCAATATTAAATTCTCCACGCTTTTGTACATCTCCAATTCCAATCGAGGGAACAGCTAGATGATGTAAAACGGAGTATAAGTATCAAAATGAAAATCCGAAGGCAAGGTAAAATTCCAATCATTTAATCTGAGGGAATGAATTGTGTGGGGAAACATCGTTTTTCCCCCCTCATATCAAGAATTTTGAAGACAATTTGAAGACAATTTCATTTTCACCTGATGAGATCAGTGATAATCGATCGTGGCTTCATAATCGATCTATCTGTTATTGAAACATGTGTCGTGATTAAATGATTGGAATTTTACCTTGCCTTCGGATTTTCATTTTGATATATATATATATATATATATATATATATATATATATATATATATATATATAACGAAGGAAGTGTGGTAAGGAACCAGGTGGACCATAACGCACCAGAGTACTCAATACTCAGGGTAGTAGAGTGGGTAATAGGAAAATGTTCAAGACCCCGACTGTTAAGGGGTCTGATTCCTGGATATGTCACTATTTATAAAACAAATTTTGTATTTTATCTGATGAGGGCGTACCAAAGCTTTGGTACCCTTGAAATATATATAATAGAATAAATATGGTTTTATAAATATAAACAGAAAAAATGAAACGCAATTTCATTTCTCAATATCAATGATATTAATAAATGGAAACTATACATACTTATATTTATAAATATAGTTTCTATTTATTAATATCATTGATATTATACTCCAGAAAAATATGTCGAGTGCTTCGAATCTGTTATAAATATATTTGTTGAATTACCAACAAATTAAATATCTCTTTGCTTATATATATATATATATATATATATATATATATATATATATATATATATATATATATGGGGGGGGGGGGGGGTGGCGAGTATGTATGTATATATATATACGATACACTTAATTTAATGTTAAGATATAAAATTTCAACTGAATAAACCAGTCACAGTCACTGAACAGCGTCTCCTGTATATATAATACATTATAATATAATAAACTAATTAACCAATTGAGCACTAAACCTCGTCTTTTTTAACTTCCATTGTTCAACCCATATAAACCATACTATAATAAAAGGCGTGTCTCTCTGTCTGTTCGTCACTATACCCCCCCCCCATTCTCACTCTAACCCCCTCTCTCAAGCTGCCCCCTCTCTCACTCTACCTCTCTAACTAAATAAAACCTAACACATTAATAAACGAAAATATGGAGATTTTTGTTGTTGTATGTGTGTGTATTTCTGTGTGTGTGTATTTCTGTGTGTGTGTATTTCTGTGTGTGTGTATTTCTGTGTGTGTGTATTTCTGTGTGTGTGTTTCTGTGTGTGTGTATTTGTGTGTGTGTGTGTGTGTATTTCTGTGTGTGTGTTTCTCTGTGTGTTTCTGTGTGTGTTTCTGTGTGTGTGTTTCTGTGTGTGTGTTTCTCTGTGTGTGTGTGTTTCTGTTTGTGTGTTTTTCTCTGTGTGTATGTGTGTGTTTCTGTGTTTCTGTGTGTGTTTCTGTGTGTGTGTGTGTGTTTCTGTGTGTGTTTCTGTGTGTGTGTGTTTTTGTGTGTGTTTCTCTGTGTGTGTTTCTGTATGTGTTTCTGTGTGTGTGTTTCTGTATGTGTTTCTGTGTGTGTGTTTCTGTATGTGTTTCTGTGTGCGTTTCTGTATGTGTTTCTGTATGTGTATGTTTCTGTGTGTGTTTCTGTGTGTGTGTGTGTGTGTGTGTGTTTCTGTGTGTGTTTCTGTGTGTGTATGTGTTTCTGTGAGTGTGTGTTTCTGTGTGTGTTTCTGT
>OZ024742.1:35920972-35940972 GCA_964016885.1 Eledone cirrhosa | reverse complement strand
ATTGTAATATAACCAGCAGTCCCACTGTATATATTGTAATGTAACCAGCAGTCCCACTGTATATATTGTAATATAACCAGCAGTCCCACTGTATATATTGTAATGTAACCAGCAGTCCCACTGTATATTTTGTAATATAACCAGCAGTCCCACTGTATAGATTGTAATGTAACTAGCAGTCCCACTATATATATATTGTAATATAACCAGCAGTCCCACTGTATATATAGTAATGTAACCAGCAGTCCCACTGTATATATTGTAATATAACAAGCAGTCTCACTGTACTTGTTGTAATGTAACCAGCAGTCCCACTGTATATATTGTAATATAACCAGCAGTCTCACTGTACTTGTTGTAATGTAACCAGCAGTCCCACTGTATATATTGTAATATAACCAGCAGTCCCACTGTATATATTGTATTATAACCAGCAGTCCCACTGTAAATATTGTAATGTAACTAGCAGTCCCACTGTATATATTGTAATATAACCAGCAGTCCCACTGTATATATTGTAATGTAACCAGCAGTCTCACTGTATATATTGTAATATAACCAGCAGTCCCACTGTATATATTGTAATATAACCAGCAGTCCCACTGTATATATTGTAATATAACCAGCAGTCCCACTGTATATATTATAATGTAACCAGCAGTCCCACTGTATATATTGTAATATAACCAGCAGTCCCACTGTATATATTGTAATATAACCAGCAGTCCCACTGTATATATTGTAATGTAACCAGCAGTCCCACTGTATATATTGTAATGTAACCAGCAGTCCCACTGTATATATTGTAACGTAACCAGCAGTCCCACTGTATATATTGTAATATAACCAGCAGTCCCACTGTATATATTATAATGTAACTAGCAGTCCCACTATATATATTGTAATATAACCAGCAGTCCCACTGTATATATTGTAATGTAACCAGCAGTTCCACTGTATATATTGTAATGTAACCAGCAGTCCCACTGTATATATTGTAATGTAACCAGCAGTCTCACTGTATATATTTTAATGTAACTAGCAGTCCCACTGTATATATTTTAATATAACCAGCAGTCCCACTGTATATATTATAATATAACCAGCAGTCCCACTGTATGTATTGTAATATAACCAGCAGTCCCACTGTATATATTGTAATATAACCAGCAGTTCCACTGTATATATTGTAATATAACCAGCAGTCCCACTGTATATATTGTAATGTAACCAACAGTTCCACTGTATATATTGTAACATAACCAGCAGTCCCAATGTATATATTGTAATGTAACCAGCAGTCCCACTGTATATATTGTAATGTAACCAACAGTCCCAGTATATATATTGTAACATAACCAGCAGTCCCACTGTATATATTGTAATGTAACCAGCAGTTCCACTGTATATATTGTAATGTAACCAGCAGTCCCACTGTATATATATTGTAATGTAACCAGCAGTCCCACTGTATATATTGTAATGTAACCAGCAGTCACACTGTATATATTGTAATGTAACCAGCAGTCCCACTGTATATATTGTAATGTAACCAGCAGTCCCACTGTATATATTGTAATGTAACCAGCAGTTCCACTGTATATATTGTAGTGTAACCAGCAGTCCCACTGTATATATTGTAATGTAACCAGCAGTCCCACTGTATATATTGTAATGTAACCAGCAGTCCCACTGTATATATTGTAATATAACCAGCACTCCCACTGTATATATTGTAATGTAACCAGCAGTCCCACTGTATATATTGTAATGTAACCAGCAGTCCCACTGTATATATTGTAATATAACCAGCAGTCCCACTGTATATATTGTAATGTAACCAGCAGTCCCACTTTATATATTGTAATGTAACCAACAGTCCCACTGTATATATTGTAATGTAACCAGCAGTCCCACTATATATATTGTAATGTAACCAGCAGTCCCACTGTATATATTGTAATGTAACTGGCAGTCCCACTGTATATATTGTAATGTAACTAGCAGTCCCACTGTATATATTGTAATGTAACAAGCAGTCCCACTGTATATATTGTAATGTAACTAGCAGTCCCACTGTATATATTGTAATGTAACTAGCAGTCCCACTATATATATTGTAATGTAACCAGCAGTCCCACTGTATATATTGTAATGTAACCAACAGTCACACTGTATATATTGTAATGTAACCAGCAGTCCCATTGTATATATTGTAATGTAACCAACAGTCCCACTGTATATATTGTAATGTAACCAGCAGACGCACTGTATATATTGTAATGTAACCAGCAGTCCCAGTGTATATATTGTAATGTAACTAGCAGTCCCACTGTATATATTGTAATGTAACCAGCAGTCCCACTGTATATATTGTAATGTAACCAGCAGTCCCACTGTATATATTGTAATATAACCAGCAGTCCCACTGTATATATTGTAATGTAACCAGCAGTCCCACTGTATATATTGTAATATAACCAGCAGTCCCACTGTATATATTATAATGTAACCAGCAGTCCCACTGTATATATTGTAATATAACCAGCAGTCCCACTGTATATATTGTAATATAACCAGCAGTCCCACTGTATATATTGTAATGTAACCAGCAGTCCCACTGTATATATTGTAATGTAACCAGCAGTCCCACTGTATATATTGTAATATAACCAGCAGTCCCACTGTATATATTGTAATGTAACCAGCAGTCCCACTGTATATATTGTAATATAACCAGCAGTCCCACTGTATATATTATAATGTAACTAGCAGTCCCACTATATATATTGTAATATAACCAGCAGTCCCACTGTATATATTGTAATGTAACCAGCAGTTCCACTGTATATATTGTAATGTAACCAGCAGTCCCACTGTATATATTGTAATGTAACCAGCAGTCTCACTGTATATATTTTAATGTAACTAGCAGTCCCACTGTATATATTTTAATATAACCAGCAGTCCCACTGTATATATTATAATATAACCAGCAGTCCCACTGTATGTATTGTAATATAACCAGCAGTCCCACTGTATATATTGTAATATAACCAGCAGTTCCACTGTATATATTGTAATATAACCAGCAGTCCCACTGTATATATTGTAATGTAACCAACAGTCCCACTGTATATATTGTAACATAACCAGCAGTCCCACTGTATATATTGTAATGTAACCAGCAGTCCCACTGTATATATTGTAATGTAACCAACAGTCCCAGTATATATATTGTAACATAACCAGCAGTCCCACTGTATATATTGTAATGTAACCAGCAGTCCCACTGTATATATTGTAATGTAACCAGCAGTCCCACTGTATATATTGTAATGTAACTGGCAGTCCCACTGTATATATTGTAATGTAACCAACAGTCCCACTGTATATATTGTAATGTAACCAGCAGTCCCACTGTATATATTGTAATGTAACCAACAGTCCCACTGTATATATTGTAATGTAACCAGCAGTCCCACTGTATATATTGTAATGTAACTAGCAGTCCCACTATATATATTGTAATGTAACCAGCAGTCCCACTGTATATATTGTAATGTAACCAACAGTCCCACTGTATATATTGTAATGTAACCAGCAGTCCCATTGTATATATTGTAATGTAACCAACAGTCCCACTGTATATATTGTAATGTAACCAGCAGACCCACTGTATATATTGTAATGTAACCAGCAGTCCCAGTGTATATATTGTAATGTAACTAGCAGTCCCACTGTATATATTGTAATGTAACCAGCAGTCCCACTGTATATATTGTAATGTAACCAGCAGTCCCAGTGTATATATTGTAATGTAACCAACAGTTCCACTGTATATATTGTAATGTAACCAGCAGTCCCAGTGTATATATTGTAATGTAACCAGCAGTCCCACTATATATATTGTAATGTAACCAGCAGTCCCACTGTATATATTGTAATGTAACTAGCAGTCCCACTATATATATTGTAATGTAACCAGCAGTCCCACTGTATATATTGTAATGTAACCAACAGTCCCACTGTATATATTGTAATGTAACCAGCAGTCCCACTGTATATATTGTAATGTAACCAACAGTCCCACCGTATATATTGTAATGTAACCAGCAGTCCCACTGTATATATTGTAATGTAACCAGCAGTCCCAGTGTATATATTGTAATGTAACCAGCAGTCCCACTGTATATATTGTAATGTAACCAGCAGTCCCACTGTATATATTGTAATGTAACCAGCAGTCCCAGTGTATATATTGTAATGTAACCAGCAGTCCCACTGTATATATTGTAATGTAACTGGCAGTCCCACTGTATATATTGTAATGTAACTAGCAGTCCCACTGTATATATTGTAATATAACCAGCAGTCCCACTGTATATATTGTAATGTAACCAGCAGTCCCACTGTATATATTGTAATGTAACCAGCAGTCCCACTGTATATATTGTAATGTAACCAGCAGTTCCACTGTATATATTGTAGTGTAACCAGCAGTCCCACTGTATATATTGTAATGTAACCAGCAGTCCCACTGTATATATTGTAATGTAACCAGCAGTCCCACTGTATATATTGTAATATAACCAGCACTCCCACTGTATATATTGTAATGTAACCAGCAGTCCCACTGTATATATTGTAATGTAACCAGCAGTCCCACTGTATATATTGTAATATAACCAGCAGTCCCACTGTATATATTGTAATGTAACCAGCAGTCCCACTTTATATATTGTAATGTAACCAACAGTCCCACTGTATATATTGTAATGTAACCAGCAGTCCCACTATATATATTGTAATGTAACCAGCAGTCCCACTGTATATATTGTAATGTAACTGGCAGTCCCACTGTATATATTGTAATGTAACTAGCAGTCCCACTGTATATATTGTAATGTAACAAGCAGTCCCACTGTATATATTGTAATGTAACTAGCAGTCCCACTGTATATATTGTAATGTAACTAGCAGTCCCACTGTATATATTGTAATGTAACCAGCAGTCCCACTGTATATATTGTAATGTAACTGGCAGTCCCACTGTATATATTGTAATGTAACCAGCAGTCTCACTGTATATATTGTAATGTAACTAGCAGTCCCACTGTATATATTGTAATGTAACAAGCAGTCCCACTGTATATATTGTAATGTAACTAGCAGTCCCACTGTATATATTGTAATGTAACCAGCAGTCCCACTGTATATATTGTAATGTAACCAGCAGTCCCACTGTATATATTGTAATGTAACTGGCAGTCCCACTGTATATATTGTAATGTAACCAGCAGTCCCACTGTATATATTGTAATGTAACCAGCAGTCCCATTGCACGTGTTGTAACGTAACTAACTAATAAGTCTGTGTTGGTACGTGTTCTGGTTCTTCTTCTTATCGTGTCCACAAGAGTGAAAGTTACAAATCTTGGCTAGATGTGGTTCCGCCGCATTGCTGTCCTTTCTCATTGCTGTCCTTTCTCATTAAATCCAATGCTGTGCAGGGGTGTTTCAGCAGGGAGCACATCAAGAGGTGCTGCGTAGTCTGTGGTTCGATGTTGCAGTCACACACAACATCCCCATCCTTTAAATATCTCCATTTTGCAAGATTGCCTTTTGCACGTCCAACACCAGATCGTAGTCTGTTTAGGCATTTCCACACTGCATAGTTTGTATCTGCTCCAGGGGCAGTTCCCCACTCCCCTTTAACTCCAGTTTACGTCTTCTGATAAAACCAAAGGTCCCATTGTACGTGGCGTGAAGACGGCGAATTAGCAGAGTGTTTCACGTTATTTCTTCCATCTCTTTGCGTTTTGAATTCAAATACGGCCCAGGTCAATTCTTCATTGCTTCGGGGTCGACAGATAATGTGACCGTCAAATATTGGAGTCACTTCTCCCCCCCCCCCCTTCTCTCTCTGTAAAGAATCGGCCGTAATCAAACCTGGAGAGGGATATACCACGTCAGGTTTAAATGCACAAGAGAAGTAGCATATCACGACAACGCCCCTATGACTCCATCAAAAGTTATGGACCCATTTACTATGTTTTATAAAGTAACCATCTACATGTGTACCAATCGGTTCCAGACGTTTCTAGAAACTTCTAATCTTGTCCTTCTACTTGACACACTTTGCTCCTTCTGATATCACATCTTTGTCTCGTTCAAAGTAATTTATATTGGCGACCTTTAACATTTTTTAAACATCTGACAGCCCTGTTTTTTCAAAAATACATCTTTTAAAACATGCCTGTCATCAAGTGCAGCAAGACATTTTTCGATTAAATAATTTTCTTATCTTGTTTTTTTTAAATATTTTGGTAGGGGCAATTTTGTTTTGCTTTCTGGGAGGTCCGTTCTCATTCCTCATTTCTCATATACAGTCGATACTCATCTTACGCGGTTTTAAATAAGGAAGTCGCCATTATACATGGTCGGAAAATATCAATTTTTTTCAAGATGTTAAATTTTTCATGTCCTGTTCCACAGGATACCTTATCATCTATTGTAAGGAAGAAAACTTTAGTCGCTTCTGTGCTGCCTCCATGTCATCTAAATACAGACAACCTCACTACTGTCTGGGCTCTAAATGTGAAGACCTAGAGCAAAAATACTGAGAATCATTTCTTGCATTGCTCTATCAATTCCACCAGTCCACAAATACCTGGAATGGTACTTTTCAACTTAAAAAGGATGACAGGCAAATTTGAGGTCGGTAAGATTTGAACTCAGAATGAAAAAAAAAAAGCCGCTCATTGAAGTACAGAAACCTTGTCTGTCTACCATCAGATAAATGAAGAGAGGTCTGGGTAGTATACAAAAACACTTACCAAGAAGCTGCCCTAACACACATCTCACAAAGCAGTACATACACACAACACCACCGCCCACAGAATAGAAAACCAGTGCAACAACCTGTGGAAAAGCATCTCTGGTAGCATGTAACTAAGCACACACAAAAGCTTCCTTACCTACCGATCCATAATACCGCGGTTCTACCATATCACGACTCACACCAGAGACCTAACCCAAATAAAAGTACGCCAGCACTAGATTCCTACTCTGGAAAATACAATGGCTCCTAATATGGCTACTAAAATCTAGCGATTGCACACATACCAACACACCTTGAAAATAGCCGGCAGCTTATAACTCCTTTATAAAAGCCCCAATATGACAGTAAAAAATAATAAATACGGATTCAGCCTTTATATACGTACCAGGTATACCAGCATACCACCAGCTGGGGGCATACACTCATTTCAACAGCGCCTAGAGGAAGGACAGAGACCTGCTGCAGACATTCTATGAACAGGCCTCACTTCGCTCCTAGAATTCTCTAACAACACATTCTTTAGATATAAAAACGTTACTTCCGGGCAAGCCCATGGCCTTTGGATGGGATCCCGACACAGCGGAACCCCGGTAACCCTAACAATGGATAGCCTAGAAAGACGAGCACTACACGCCGGACGATACATTACGTTGCACCGGAGATACATAGATGACGCACTAGTGCTAACCCATTTCAGGGATGAGGCAGAAAAAAAAATATAATACTTAATAAACTATACAACACCATCAAATTCGACATCGAACACCCAATAACCGATGGTTCCCTAAGTCTCCTCGACTTTACTCTATTACTAACTTGAGGAAAGGCCAACATCAGCTTCTATGAGAAAGAAGCCCCAAAAAATATCTTCATCCGCCCAGACTCCGCATATCCACAATGTCCAAAGCACCACGCAGCCAGGAACGAACTTATACGCCGCACGAACAGATGCAACGAGCCTACTCAAGCTAGATCCGTGCCGAACAACTTTCGGAAACAATATGAAAGAGAGGCTATGAACAACTCTTTGTAAGAAACGTTGTCGAGAGTATAAGAGAACACAAACACAAACACAGACACCACAGTTATAGTAATCGACTATTAATATGGTCAATAGCGTTGGGACAACTACATTTAATATAAACACACACACACACACACACACACACACACACACACACACACACACACACACACACACACACACACACACACACTCACACACACACTCACACACACACACACACACACACACACACACAAACACACATACACACACACATAAACACACACACACATACACACACATACTCACACATACATGCACATACACACACAGATACACACATACACACACTCTCACACACACACATACACACATACACACACACATATATATAGTGTAGGTAGTACGGTGAAATATTGGTGTTGTTACCAAATCAAGCTCTCTATGCACAGGCAGAGTGTATATGATAGAAAATACGAGGAAGTTTCGTTAACACATGAAAAGTATTTATTGCGTATCGACCTGTTACGCCCGTTTCACTGAGGATTGGCTCAAGGTGGCCCATAGGGGTTATGGACCCGACTCCAGTATCGATCTGCTCCTCAGACTGGTGATGTAACAAAAATATATCTTTTGCCGCATCACCAGTTTGAGGAGTAGATCGATACTGGAGTTGGGTCCATAACCCCTATGGGTCACCTTGAGCCAATCCTCTGCGAAACCCGCGTAACAGGTTGATACGCAATAAATATTTTTCATGTGTTAACGAAACTTCCTCGTTTTTTTCTATTATTTATATATATATATATATATATATATATATATATGAGATATTTGTTTAACAATGATAATGGTTTCTTATATAGGCACAAGGCCAGCAATTTGGGGGAAGGGGAAAGTCGATAAATCGACCCCAGTGCGTGACTGGTACTTTATTTTATCGACACCGTAAGAATGAAAGGTAAAGTTAACCTCGGCGGGATTTGAACTCAGATCATAAAGGACCATAACTCTATGCTGCAAAGCGTGGCGTCCGACTCTCTACCGATACTGCCAATCCACCGCCCTTAATTTAACAATGATAATAATAATAACGAAGGCAAGTTCAGTGAATTACTTGCTAACGGATTACATTGAGTTCTACCTACGGTATAGACCCTACCACGAAAGGTAGACCACAATACTGGAATTGAAATATCAAGACCGTAGAGGTATGTCATATATCAAATTATATATTTTATCTGACGAGGACGTACTGGAAAAAAACAACACAGTACCTTCGAAATATATATAATAAAGCATATATTTTGATTATGTGAATATCTTCATTTGTTAATATTTTGAATAATATTAAAACTCCAGGAATATTTCCTTGTTGAGTGCTTTTAATCTATTGTAAAACTGTATTCATTGAGTAATCAATGAACCATATTAATCTTTGGTTTTTTATATATATAGAGAGAGAGAGGGGGGGGCGAAAGATGTTACTAATTAATGACACTAATGAAGACCATTATTCACCCAAGTAAATCATATTTTAAGGAAAGTAGATTTTAGATAGTGTAAATAGTATGTGAGTGTGTATATATATATATATGTGAGTGTATATGTGTGCGTGTATGTGTATATGTATGTGTATATGTATATATGTGTAGGGGTGTACGTACATGCACACACACATATACCTACATACATACAAAAACCATACATACGTCCGTACATACATACATACATACATACGTAAATACGTGCATACATATATACATACATACATACGTACATACATACATACATACATACATACATACATACATACATACATACGTACGTACGTACATACATACATACATACATACATACATACATACATACATACATACATACATACATACAAACTGACTGCTATGTTGGAATCTGAGCAGGAAGTATGTATTACCAAGAATGTGGTGACAAGAAATACAGCTTCCAGTAAAATATGTCAACATAACTGATGACTGGGGGATATATTTCGTAGAGGGGCGGCATTTTAACTTTGTCTGCTTCACTCATACAACACCCCTGGATTGGTGAAATCAGTAGAGCGTCAGGCGAGATGATTTTCACTCTCTTTGCTTTCTGAGTTCAAACTCCGTCTCTTGTCTTTGGCTCCTGGGAATGGCCTCATCTTCGATCCTTTAGTGTAGTATTTACTGTTGCAAGCATTAGGGGCCAGGTCTCTTGTTTGTGGACACTTACTACCCTGCCTCACAACAACAACAACAACAGTGACAGCAACAACGACAACAGCAGTAACAACGTCCACGCGGCACGGCTGAGGCACCGCTCAGACTGGGGTGTAGTGACAGTCTCCTAACCCCCCCCCCCTAAAAACCACCACCACCACCACCACCAGCGAAAGCGACAGCAACAACAACAACAGCAGCAACAACGTCCGCTCAGACTGGGGTGTAGTGGCAGTCCCTCCACCCATGCTCTTCTATTCTTTCGCTGCTTGACCCCCCCCTTCTTCTTCTCCCTTTCCTTCTCTTTCTTCTTTTTCTGCTCCCTTTACTATCGTATTTTGTTAGATACTGCTCAAATATATTTATATAATGTCATTGGCCTTTCATGACATTGTCAGATTTTATATATTGTATAAATGGTACATATAATTATTATATTTCCCAAAACAATTATTATCACAAATATGTCGAGTTCTCATTAGATATATTCTGTCGACGCCATTGCGTTGTATCTTTGGTAAATGTCATTTACTATAGTCTCAGCACTTGTAAGTGAAATTGGGTTGATAGAAAGTATTTCAAGGGGCCAACCTTATCACATATTGTGCGATGCTGAATCTCGTAAAGATTACAGACCATATACCTCCGGCTAGAGCAATACAATAACTAAATTAAGTTATTGGGATAAAAAGAATTGGGTGGAGAAAGAGAGGAAAACAAACACGAATGGTGAGGCAACTTAAAGAGAGGAAAAAATGAGAAAATCAAGTCAATGATTCATTTTGAACATAAGAACTTGCGAACATTGACGAGAAGGCAAAAGACACATCTTGGCCGTGTGAATGTGAGCGAGGAAAGAATTTCGTACGGTGTGGGACGATGGAGGAAGTGAGAGAGAGGGTGAGTGGTAGAGAGTGGTGAGTGAACGTGTGAGGAAGAAGCTAGCCGAGAGAGGGTGACTAGCAGAGGGTGTGAGTGAAAGTAAGAGGGAGAAGGAGAGAGAAAGAGGATAGCAGTAAGGGAAGAGAAAAAGACAGGTCACAGCGAAGGGGGAAAACATATATGAATGAAAAATTGCGAGCTGTGTTGTTGCAAATATGATATATATAATAAAATGAAGAATTAGAAATAGAAGCCAGGACTATCCATCATACTATCTCAAAGAGTTTCCAAGGATGGTTAAAGAAGATTAGTCCAGCCCCGCTTTTTGGAACACTTCAAAAGGCATGCTTGCTGGGAACAGCAAGAACCCTCCGATACGTCCTGAATATCTGAGGCTGCAGGTAGCAGCTTGATATTCATTTCAACAAACTTTCCAGTTAAATAACATCAATGACTGAGACTCAAAGATCAATAATAATTGTTTCTACTTTTGGCACAAGGCCAGCAATTATACCAGTGTATTACTGGTACTTTATTTTATCAACCCCGTAAGGATGAAAGGCAAAGTTAATCTCGGCGGGATTTGAACTCAGATCATAAAGGGCCGTAACTCTTTTCTGCAAAGCATGGCGCCCGACCCTCTACCGATACTGCCAATCCACCGCCTTATCAATAATAATAATAGTACCTAGTGCGCCTATGACAATCGGGACGACCTTGATTTCATGGCAGTTCCAAATCCTTTTTAACTTCCACTTTAAGTCCTGGTATCGGTTAATTTTCTCCCTCTCCTTTTCTTGCACTCTCGAATCAAATGGGCAGGCTACATCTACAATCAGGCACGATCTTTTTTCCTTGTCCAAAACCACCAGGTCAGGCCTATTGAGTTCTAATTTCTTGTCCATCTGTATACTAAAATCTCGTAGCACCTTCACCTGATCGTTTTCTATCACCGACTCTGGCTTATGCTCATACCACTTCTCAGATTGTGGTAAATTGTTTACTTTGCATAGATGCCAGTGGATCACCCTGCCTATCACGTCATGTCTCCAGCCTTTACAGTGAGTCTGGGCTAGGTGTCTACACTCGGATACAATGTGAGACACAGTCTCCTCTCTCTCTCCACAGATCCTACACAGTGAGCTAGCCTCCTCCTTGTCAATATGGTGTTTCACCCACTTCGTTCTGAGGGCTTGTTCTTGCGCAGCCATTAGCATTCCTTCTGTAGCTTTTTTAAGGTCTCTATTATTATTATCGTTATTATTATTACTATTATTATTATTATTATTGCTGTTGTTGTTGTTGTTGTTGTTGCTGCTGCTGCTGCTGCTACTGTTGCTGCTGTTGTCGACGTTGCCGTCGTTACCAACATCATTCTCGACGTGTGATGACATAGTTCATGGTTTCGAGACAATTGCACATCTTACAATGGAGTTAGGAAACGGGAAAACGAAGAATGAGAAATAAATATTTGATAATAAGATGAGACATCACATAATTAGCTTCTGTTGGTGATGAATATATGTGTCTGTTTGTGTAACACACTTACATATGCCAAAATATATACAATATGATATTATATATATATATATATATATATATATATATATATATATATATATATATATATATATATATATATATATATATATATATGCATATATAGAGAGAGAGATCTGTGAAACTAGATAGGGCACTACCAATATAAATATATCAAAACAACACAGTCATGATAGTAGTTACTTAAAATATTAGGAAATTTAATGTTGCCTTATAAAGAGTAAAGAAAAATCTTTGTGCTGAATTAAGAAAACATCATAGAAATTCGTTAAATGAATGACGTCTATCCTATCAAATTACCTAATAGAGGGTAACAAACTCTATATACATACATATATGTATATTTGTTCTACGGTTCTTATATATTTGGTATATATTTATCCTTATCGAGCCCTCTTTGGATTTTAGTCTTCAAATTTATTATTATTACTATATATATATATATATATATATATATATATATATATATATATATATATGTGTGTGTGTGTATATATATATATATATATATATATATATATATAGTAAAAAATTTGTACGGGAACAAAACAGAGAGGCAGTACGAACAAAGGTTTATTAGTTTCACGCTCTTGAGAGTGGGGTGGTGGTGGGGAACGACGTTTCAGGCATACGCCCTTCTTCAGGTGAAAAGTGTGTGTGAAGAGAGTTCCAAGGGTGTGTAGGGGAGTGGTGGAGAGACATATAGAAAAAAGGGGGTGAGAGGAAACGGTACAAATGAAATTAAGTATAAAAGCATAATAAAAATAAAAATAAACATAAAGTAAAACAGGTGGTGGAAGGGTGTGGGGCGTGTAGGGGTGGTGGCGGGTGGAATATATATATATATATATATATATATATATATATATATATATATATATACATACATATATATACATATGGATTATATATATCATATATATATATATATATATATATAGTTGTTATATAGTAAGGTGTATTATTGGTTGTGTAAAACGGTCCAATAAACTTTTGTTAGCAATATTAAGTTCTCCACGCTTTTGTATATCTCCAATTCCATTTATGGGAACAGCTAGATGATGTAAAACGGAGTATTTGTATCAAGATAAAGATCCGAAGGCATGGTATAAATTTCCAATCATTTTAATCACGACACATGTTTCAATAAGGGATAGATCGATCGTGTGGTCATGATCGATTATCACTGATCTCATCAGGTGAATAATGAATTGTCTTCAAATCTTTGATATGAAGGAAGAAAAACTAACGATGTTCACTCACTAGAGTTCTGTTCCCCATATGAAGATTCAGCAGCAAAACACGCCAACTGCTATCGTCTTCAGTCAGGGTCATAAATCTATCAAGTCTCTATCTTTCAATAGCTGTAAAAGACGCTGGACAGGTCTAATCTCAACATCAAATCTGCTGGATGTTTCTAAAAATCGCTATCTGCAGTACTGTCGTGACATTTGATTTTAAATAGTTTTTACCAGCCAAATTATCCAAATACTATTTTGGAACTGTCGATACAGCGTATTTATACTGAGGTGTACAGACAAAAACATGAAAAATAACAAGATGAAAGGCAGAATGAGATAAGAAATAATAAAATAAAATAAAATAAAATAAAATAAAATAAAATAAAATAAAATAAAATAAAACTATAAATATAGGTATACAGACGTTACGATGAAAAAAAAAATTGTTTCTACTTTTGGCACAAGGCCATCAAATAACCCAGTATGTTACTGGTACTTTATTTTATCGACTCCGTTAGGATGAAAGGCAAAGTTAACCTCGGCGGGATTTGAACTCAAATCATAAAGGGGCGTAACTCTATGCTACAAAGCATGGCGTCCAACGCTTTACCGATACTGCCAATCCAGCAGGGGGGAGAAACAATATAATAAAATACATTAAAGTAAATCAAAAGATATATCAAAAGATATAAATACGGGGATTTATATGTCCGATGAGTAATAAAGATGGAGGGGTAAGATAGTAGAGGTGTAGAATGAGAGTAACAATGGTAATAATTGTTTCTACTTTGGGCACAAGGCCAGCAAATACCCAGTGCATTACTGGTACTTTATTTTATCGACCCCGTAAGGATGAAAGGCGAAGTTAACCTCGACGGGATTTGAGGTTAACTTTGCCTTTCATCCTTACGAGGTCGATAAAATAAAGTACCAGTAATACACTGGAATAGTTGCTGGCCTTGTGCCAAAAGTAGAAACAATTATTTCTGTTCGTAAAGGCCAACAATTTGAGGGCAGGGGGAAGTCGATTGAACTCAGACCGTAAAAGGACGTAACTATGCGTTACTAGTGGTAGGCTACCTCTATCGGTACCAGTGGTAGGGTAGATCAAGGATGCGTGAAGCGAAGTAGAGGGTGCGAGAGCTTTAAGTAGCTCAAATTGTCATTGTGTAAGTGATAGACGTATATAATTATATGATAGGATATCCAAAAAAAAATAATTGTCTTAATATAGATGAAGAAGTAAATATTGAGTGAGGATATTGGCAGAGGAATAAGAAGTTATTTTTGTCCCACAGACACATACACACATACATATATATATATATTTGGCTCGTCAAGTATGAAATTTGTAGAACAAAAACAAATTTCTACAAATTTCATACTTGACGATATGTATTTGTATATATATATATATATATATATATATATATATATATATATATATATATATGTGTGTATTTATATATATATGTATGTATATATATATATATATAGAGAGAGAGAGAGAGAGAGAAAGAGAGAGAGAGAAATATTAAAACAATGAAATTAAACACAAAACGGTTAATTCATAGTAAAACTCATTAAAACTCATAAAATAATGACTTTTACTATGAATTAACCGTTTTGTGTTTACTTTCATTGTTTTAATATTTCTATTTTTGACTCTGTATCCAATGAATTATATCGTTAAAAATTTAGTATTTTAAACTTCACTTCACGACATCTTCTACATACGGATTACATTGAGTTCTTCATACGGTTTAGACCCTACTATTGATTGGTAGATTTATCTGTGTATATATATATAGAAAGACGGAGAGAAAGAGAAAGACTATATATATATATATCACGGTAAGTGGGTGGGGGCAAACAGACAGAAAAAGTTAGAGAATTCCATTCGAGTCAACTTCTATTATTTGTTTCTATTTACGTACATACCATTTTATCATTTGATCAATTCTAAAGTCGTCAATCAAAATTTCTTTTCTGAACTTCTCAACTGTCGAGCTGTAAGATTATTTGTAGGACTGAACGATTTTATTATCATACATCTCATTAAATTAATGTAGCTATTGAAACCTCCTGTCAGCATTTATTTCGGGAATTCGACTGGAGAACTACTCTTTTAATCAATATATACGCCAACACGCAGAATCATGGAATCTCCACCAGCTACGATGATGTTTGTGTATGTCGGTTGCCCGTTAAACGGAACGACATACTCGTTTAATTACTAATTTATATACTTAAATTACAGATGACCATATTCCGAACAATAACAGTGAGGCCTTGTGTTTTAATTATCGAGAATTATGAAACTAACTTTCGGATTTAGGCACAAAGCCAACGGGTAGAAATCTAAGCCCAGTGCATTACTGGTGCTATATTTTATAGACCCCCGTAAGAATGAAAGGCAAAACTAACATCGGTAGGATTTGCATTCGGAACGTAAAGGGCCGTAACTCTATGCCGCGAAGCATGTTGCCCAACGCTCTACCGATACTGCCAATCTACGGCCCTCAACTTTCAACATAATAATGATTTCTACATTAGGCACAAGGCCAGCAAATTTGGGTGAGGGGAAAGTCGATTAAATCGACCCTAGTACATTATTGGTACTTTATTTTATCGACCCTGTAATTATGAATGGCAAAGCTAACTTTCAACATAATAACTGTTTCTACTTTTGGCACAAGGAAGGCCAGCAATTATCCCAGTATATTTCTTCTCTTCTTTTCTTAGTACCGTAACTCCTGTTAGAGTCGTGGGGGCATCATAGTGACATAAGGCGCTTCTAAACCATTTTTTAAAGCCTAATGACGCCCATCCCCCCTCCAGGTCTGAATACAGCAGATTTCTTTCGGAGGAGGATAGAGAATGAGAGAGAGGAAATGAGAAAGAGATATAGAGGAAGAATCAACCCCAGTACTAGACTGGTACTTTTTTTTATCGACCTCGAAAGGATGAAAGGCAAGTTGGTCTCAGTGGGATTTGAACTGAGAGAGAAGAGAACCGGAGCGAATACTGCAAAGCATACTACAATTCGCCGTCATGTTGGATACGTTAAAAACACATAAACTAAATAATTAGTTACATCATAAAAGATACAGTGGAAGTCAGCAGTCAGAGTTTGACACACACACTTGTGGTTTAATCTTCGTTGATCTTTATTTCCTGGAATTGTGTTAATAAGTGAATAAGTGCAATTAACTGTTTTTAGAATTAATATTAATGTCTTTAGATTTAATTAAACTCAAGTACCGTTTTATCAACATTTCTCAGATACTTTTAAAATTATATATTTTCCAAAATGTAAGCAACATTGCCACCAGTTCTTCTTCTTCTTCTTCTTCTTCTTCTTCTTCTTCTTCTTCTTCTTCTTCTTCTTCTTCTTCTTCTATAGAGGATCGTGCGGGAAGAGTCCTCAAACACTCCTTCAAGCGGGTCCTGTCAGAAGCGACAGTCTCCAACTGACCCCACTGGATCTCCAAGCGTGACCAGCCAAGCTCTTGGATGTTACCCAACCATCTTGCTCGAGGTCTACCTCTGTATCTCCTGCCGCTGGTTTTGCCTGTAAAATCCGCCTAGCTATTCTTTCCTGAGACATTCTAACCACATACCCATAGTACCAGAGCTATGATCTCTCAACTCGGAGAAGTAGCAACTCTACCCGGAGTGACTCTCTGATCTCCGAGCAACGCACTTTATCGAGTAATATTGTTTCTACTTTTGGCACAAAACCAGCAATTACACAGTACATTACTGGTACTTTGAGTAATATTATTCCAAAGATCCTTCAGAGGAATCCCATTTTATTTGCAATTGTATTCTTTCAGTCATTACCCAAGATTCATGACCATAGGTAAGGGTTGGCACGAAAACCGAATTGAAGATATCCAGTTTGGCTTTTACACCTACCTCCCTTCTTATTACTGAATGTTGAAATTGGCGCATTACTGCACCAACTCCTGCAATTCTTGCACTTAATTCAGCCTCCTGCCTTCCATAACACGTGGATACGACCCGAGATACTTGAACTTCTCTACCTGTTTCAGTGGAACTCCGTTCACATGTAGAGTGCAGGTTTCCTACTTAAATTTAATATTATCTGTGTGTAACAAGATTTCAGCCCAAGATTTTTATTTAAATTTGAATATATTTAATTGAAGTAGTTTTGGGTGGTTTGATATTAAAAGTGTTAAGAAAATGGATCCTTCGTCGATTTCGACGGTTGCTGAGTCAATGGAGTCTTCTCCAGTCACGTGTACCTTTAACTGCCTATTTGTGTAATAAACGTGTAAGTGGTTGAGTATTCCACAAACACGAGTATGCTTAACGTAACTCTTGGGATAGAATCAACGTGACACTTTAGCTAACAAGGTTGGTCCTTTTGAATTACGGGTACAATCCATTCGACGGGATTCCACACAGTTTCTATCTCCTCTATTTCATATATAGATAGATGCGTAAGTATGTTTGTATGTTTCTTTGCCAGTGTCTGTTAGCGTTTGAGTTTGTGTCTGTGCTTATCTTCCGTAATATACCTATTCGACAAAATGAGATCGATGAAATAAGTATCAGACTTGGAAAAAAGTACTGGAGGTTTATATGATCGACTACTCTTGCAGGTAGTTGGTGTCTCAGCATGACCACAGTCTAGTGAAAGAGTTAAGAATAGCAAAAGAATAAAGTATTGCGCCATATCTTATTTGGTATTTTTATGTGTTTTAGTGGTTGGATCAAGGGAACAGCCTGCTCGTTAAATTGACTTACAGGTAGCTGAGCATTCCACAAATATGTTTACCTTTAATGTAATTCTCGTGGATATTCAGCGTGACAAGGTTGACCATTTGAATTACAAGCACATTCCATCTGACGGGATTCTAAACATTTTCCACCTACCCAATTTCACTCACAGGGCATTGGTTGACCTGAGGATCTAATGAATACAAAACGAACGGTAATGCGGTGTCCACAACAAAAGAATAAAAAGCATAGAAAAATATTGTATTTACAGCAACCAGCCTGTATCATTCTGTGTAGGTTGTTTAAGAGTAATCATTTTTGGTACCTTCAGCACCAACACCGATCATTTTTTTTTCTTTTCGACTGAGTTGGGCCGGCTGAGAATATTATATGAAGCAATCATCCAAGATATATATACAGGCGTTTACACGTTGATGATTCATACTTTGGTTGTGTAAACAATAGCTATCCCCCCTCTCTCTGCGCACGCTGCTTGTTTGTGATTCCTTGTAGAGTTCCAGACCTCTGTTGCAGCTATGTTACATGCAGTGGAATTATGTTCCGCCCACACGAGCTCGCTGTCGTCTATGGTTACACCCCAAAACGTCAAGCTGATCTCTAATAAGCGACTTACAATTCTCAAACTGCAGTTCAAAATTTGAAAAACTTTTCTTTTGTTTTATATATATATATATATATATATATATATATATATATATATATATATGACAAACATAGTGATAAAAAACAATAAGTGTTATTAGGTCCACGCTTATACACACACACACACACACACACACACACACACACACACACACACACACACACACACACACACACACACACACACACATATATATATATATATATATATATATTGCTCCTTGCCAAACCCACTGCCTTGCACTTTCATGTCTCATATATCACCTGTGAGTGAGTCATCAGTCAAGACTTTCATCTTGACATGGTCTCTGTTTAAAAATTGGCTAAACCAAGGTCGTTTCCAGTTGCTAACTTGTTTCAATACATTACGGGGCACTAAATAACTAAATATATGCGGCTAATTGACAGTCTTTTTGGCGTCTGATAGAATCTGGCGATAATTGTTCCAGCTCTTTTCATTCTGAGTTCAATGCGTGGTCACGTGTTACTATTTAAACCACATTGCAAAAATAACAAGTGATGATTTTAGCAGTAGTTTTTTTTCTTTCAATAAATAAAATGTCTCACATGATATATTTCAAATCTAACCTAGGCATATCACCAGTTCTGAGGGCGGACTATATTTCACTTCTGCCCTGAACGTTTTACCAGTTGTAATAGGTTCAAGACATATTACCAGGTTTGCGGATCTATATTTCACATCTGGCCTGAACCTATTACCAGATATAGTTACCAACATTTCACATCTGGCCTGAACCTATTACTAGCTTTAGTGACCTACATTTCACATCTGACCTGAACCTATTACCAGTTTTAGTGACCTACATTTCACAT
>OZ024742.1:35903472-35915972 GCA_964016885.1 Eledone cirrhosa | reverse complement strand
AAAAAATTAGGATTGGACAAAGAAGGGGAGAAAATTTGGACGAGAATAATAATCGATAATGAGAAAGCAAGTTTTGAAAATAACGCTGTGTAACGTAGGACAGGCGTGTCAAACATGTGGGCCGCGGGTCGCATGCGGCTCTTTACAAGCACACCTGCGGCCCGCACAAAGGTTTTTACAGCGCGAGCGTAATATGAAATAAAAAATATTAGTTGTAATGTGCGCAATTAGTTGTCATGTGTTGCCCTCAGACAACACATATGTGACCCATGTTGGCCCTCGGGGGCCCTCAGTTTGATATACCTGGCGTAGGATAATGCTGTAAATCAAATTGGAGACAGAATGGAATGATACAAAGGGAGCAAACAAACAATATCCGCTGACACCCAATAGGTGTTTTGTAATCTTACGATTACAATTCGTTTCATTATTCGTCCACAAGCTGTAGTTCCTTGCTTAAACAGTTTCCCTCTGTTTTCATGTTTTTATGTTTCAGCTATTTCATCTGATGTATGTGTTTGCCTATCTCATGCAAGTTTTCTTCGTGTACTCAAACGACTAAACTTATTTATTTTGCCTCGTTACCAGCCCGTTGCCCGGTTGTTTGCTTTTCGGGCAGTTGCTGGGATAATTTTCCCAGTTGTTGTGGTATATTGTGGACGTTTCGGTTACCATCTTTTATATACCGAAAACTAGACATACATTTGGCTGACAGCGTCAAGAACGGATGGCTGAAGATCGGATATTATTTGTGGATTGGCAGTATCGGTAGAGAGTCGGACGCCATGCTTTGCAGCAAAGAGTTACGGCCCTTTATGGTCTGAGTTCAAATCCCGCCGAGGTTAACTTTGCCTTTCATCCTTACGGGGTCGATAAAATAAAGTACCAGTAATACACTGGGATAATAGCTGGCCTTGTGCCAAATGTAGAAACAATTATTTGTTTCTTTCGTTTGAATGTTTCATTCCATCACTAATGAAATATCTATAGGTACATCTCTACGGTAGGATATAAACATATATCTACCTGCTGAATTATAAATGTACTTAACGACGGAACACCGTGTAAGAAATACATTTTGTTATTAAGTGTCTTGCTTTCTCCACCATATATCTCTACATATACTCGCTCTGTTTATCTTCTGCACATAACTCTCCTTAGATATTAATTCTACTATAATATTTAATCTCGCATCTTTAAGCACTGACCACTTTTAACTTCGGCTAAAGGCATCTAACATATTATATCATAGTTCCTTCTCCTCTATTCTTATGATATATGACTCTCATGTATAGAAATATATATATATATGGAAGTTTAGTAAAATCAACACAAATGGAAGTTTAGTAAAATCAAAGTTTTGGCTGTGGCCAAGCTAACGATATACAATTATGAATGTGCAACAAAGCACTCGATAAGGTTGTGTCATCTTAGAGTAATAACATACGTTAGATAGCTTGACAAATTGTAAGCCTAGCCACATAATACCAAAGCAACGAAAAAATCAATCAGGTTAGATAACTGACCTGGACCAAATCGAACGATATTATGCAATACGTCCGATAGGTTTCTATGGATCCTAAATCAACAATCCTACTTGCCTAATATGCAGGTTTGTGGTATTCGATGATCGAACTGTAGACTCACGTTATCAACAGGTTTCCGTTCTGTACCTCAAACCGGAGAGATGTGTAGCAGTAAACTGCTAACAATGGCAGCAGTCAATGTTTCACTATCACGTGTAACCCCCGGTTTTTGGCGGGCAAATTCAAAGTGTGAACAAAGGAATTCATTCCGTTCCACAATCCGAAAAAGAAGCTCTCAACTAGACGTTATTAACCAAACATAAATGATTAACCAATCAATAGAATTGTCTAATTAAATTAATTAATTAATTAATCATTAAGTCTAGGAGATAATAATACAAATGGAAGTTTAATAAAATCGAAGTTTTAGCTGTGGCCAAGCTAACGATATACAATTAGGATGTGCAGTAAAGCACTATATATATATATATATATATATATATATATATATATATATATATATATATATATATATATATATATATATATATATATATATATATATATATATATATATATATATGATTGTGTATAGAAGATTATATTAATATAATTGTTTCTACTTTAGGCACAAGGCCAGCAATTACCCAGTGCATTACTGGTACTTTATTTTATCGACCCCGTTAGGATGAAAGGTAAAGTCAACCTCGGCGAGATCGTAAAGGGACGTAACTATGCTGGAAAGCATGGCGTCCGACCCTCTACTGATACTGCCAATCCACCGCCCGAAGATTATATTAATATAATGAATTCCAACTTTGTCTGATTAACTCTTTTTATTTACAATGCTTTAAAATTATAATGATATTATAATGAACTAGTATGGTAGAATATTAAATATATATCTATATATATAATATTAAATATATATATATATATATATATATATATATATATATATATATATATATTTAATATTCTACATATATATATATATATTTAATATTCTACAATATATATATATATATATATATATAGGAGTAAGTAAGACCCCGACGGCTGAGCTCAAGCCGTTTCGACGGCTAATTCTGTACTAATTAGTACAGAATTAGCCGTCGAAACGGCTTGAGCTCAGCCGTCGGGGTCTTACTTACTCCTATTACCCACTCTACTACCCTAAGTATTGAGTACTTTGGTGCGTTATGGTCCACCTGGTTCCTTACCACTTTTCCCTCGCTATATATATATATATATATATATATATATATATATATATATATATATATATATATATATATATATATATATTGTAGAATATTAAATATATATATATATATGTAGAATATTAAATATATATATATATATATATATATATATATATATATATATGAAAAACATGGGAAGAAAGGGGAATACTGCGTGGTTGCACATGGGTTACATATTATAAAATTAGTCCCTCATCAGTGATTTGCCAACCATCATTGGTATTTCATCGCATTAAAAATCAGATACCTCAGGTTGGTGCGAGCAATAACTAAAATAAGCTATTGGGACAAATATTGTAGAATATTAAATATATATATATATATATATTGTAGAATATTAAATATATATATATATTGTTATATTTGGGGAGGGTCATATTGTTATAATATTGCCAGAAATAATAATTGTTTCTACTTTTGGCACAAAGCCAACAATTATCCAGTGCATTACTGGTACTTTAATTTATCGACCCCGTAAAGATGAAAGGCAAAGTTAACCTTGGCGGGATTTGAAATCAGAATGGAAAGGGGCGTGACTCTATGCGTCAAAGCATGGTGTCCGACCCTCTACTGATACTGCCAACCCATTGCCAGAAATAATAATAAAACACACTCACAGTTTCGTTTGGATTGGTTTTCGCTTCTGTATCTTTTATATCTCCATAGTTAATTTATTTGGCAATCAACGTTTATCATTGATTGACCAACGGTTAAAAATACAGTTATATATATATATTTATTTTTTTTAAAAATCTAATTGAGTTCTTCACACGCAAGGTTAAAATTGTTGAAAAAAATTAATTGACCTACGTGTATATTATTTGACTTCCTTGTGTTTTGCGATGACCTCCCCTTTCTGCTTGATGACAGTGTGAGATTTCTCATACTGAGACTGCTTGAATTTCAAATCTGGCGGTCATTCTGATACGGAGAGAGACCATCGCTGACATGGGATTAGACATCGGTAAGAGAGTTTTTTTTATATCGATGTTTGACGGGCATCCACTGATGATTTATAAGTGCCCACCTGCATATATTCCTACGGAATATGTGAAGGCTTTTACATAACCCGGACACATTCTCCCAACTTGTAGAAAACTTATAATGAAACAATTGTTTGGAAAGGGAGATATATTTTATTATGTCTCATATAAAATAATACAACTGGCCTTCCGCAAAATACATATAGTTAGCACCCCAAACGTAAAATTGGGATTATACTAAGGTATATCCTAATGTTTGTTGAGTGAGATGGAAGCCAGTCAGAGTATAGCTTAAAGCTTTCTCTGTTAATGTATTGGATATATATATATATATAGTCTATCAAAGTTCTTTCGTCACACATCTGTGACATCATCAGTGTTACTATTATGTTTCCTCCCGTTGTATTGTAATGTCTACGCCATTTTTATTTTATTTATTCATTTATTTATTCTTGTCTCTATCAAATTCCACTCACAGAGCATTGGTCAACCCGAGGTTGTAAGCCAGATCCATGCCCAAGAGGCCACGTTGTGGGGCTGAAGCCAGTTTCATGTAGTTGGAAAGAGAAGTCCTTTACCACACACCCATCAACTTTTTACTTTAGTTTTATATTTTGATTTTTATTTATTTATTTATTTTTATATTTACTTTTTATTTGATATTTTTTCTATTTTCACTTATTCATTCGTATATTTTTTATTTTGCTACATTTTCATTTTTTTTAAATTTTATTTCTCCTATTTTTTTTATATATTTTTCCTTTAAATCTTTTTTATATTTTTATTTTTCAATGATTTATTTTGTCTTTAAATTTTCATTTTTATTTTATTCCTTCATTTTATTTTTATGTTATTTTTCATTTTTCATATATTATACTTTTATTTATTTGGTCTTTCATTCATTTATTACTTTGTATATTCATTTATTTATTTCCTTCTTCTTCTTCTTCTTCTTCTTCTTCTTCTTCTTCTTCTTCTTCTTCTTCTTCTTCTTCTTCTTCTTCTTCTTCTTCTTCTACTTCTTCTTCTTCTTCTTCTTCTTCTTCTTCTTCTTCTTCTTCTTCTTCTTCTTCTTCTTCTTCTTCTTCTTCTTCTTCTTCTTAGGGCGATGGATTGGCAGTATCGGTAGAGGGTCGGACGCCATGCTTTGACGCGTAGAGTTACGGCCCTTGCCATTCTGAGTTCAAATCCCGCCGAGGTTAACTTTGCCTTTCATCCTTACGAGGTCGATAAAATAAAGTACCAGTAATACACTGGGTAATTGCTGGCCTTGTGCCAAAAGTAGAAACAATTATTATTATTATTATTATTATTGTTATTACTCTTTGAGTCTCAGTCATTGATGTTAGTTAACTGGAAAGTTTGTTGAGATGAATATCAAGCCACTACCTGCAGCCTCAGATATTCAGGACGTATCGGAGGGTTCTTGCTGTTCCCAGCAAGCATGCCTTTTGAAGCGTTCCAAAAAGCGTGAAGGAGCCAATTTTCTTTAACCATCCCTGGAAACTTTTTGAGATAGTCCCTAGTGCGCCTATGACAATCGGGATCACTTTGACTTCATGGCAGTTCCAAATCCTTTTTACCTCCCACTTTAATCCTGGTATCGGTTAATTTTCTCCCTCTCCTTCTCTTGCACTCTCGTGTCGAATGGGCAGGCCACATCCACAATCAGGCACGATCTTTTTTCTTTGTCCAAAACCACCAAGTCAGGTCTATTGTGTTCCAGTTTCTTGTCCGTCTGTATCCTAAAATCCCACAGCACCTTCACCTGATCGTTTTCTATCACCGTCTCTGGCTTATGCTCATACCACTTCTCAGAATGTGGTAAATTGTTTACTTTGCATAGGTGCCAGTGGATTACCCTGCCCATCACATCATGTCTCCAGCCCTTATAGTGAGTCTGGGCTAGGTGTTTACACTCGGATACAATGTGAGCCACAGTCTCCTCTCTCTCTCTCCACAGATCCTGCACAGTGGGCTAGCCTCCTCCTTGTAACTGTGGTGTTTCAACCACTTCGTTTTGAGGGCCTGCTCCTGCGCAGCCATTAACATTCCTTCTGTAGCCTTTTTAAGGTCTCCTCTTTTCAACCAGTTCCATGTCTGTGGATCTCTAAGTTCAGTTTTCTCAAAGAAGGTACTATGAAGGGATTTTTGCTGAAGGCTGCTCTTTCTCCTTGATGTTATTTCCTCCTTGGACATCCCCTGGCCTATTGTCCCCTCCTTCAGTACAGTTCTGAGCATTGGCTCCTTACTATCAGTCACGTATTTGTGTAGGTTGTTTTTCTCCATCTGAACACAGTCCTCTATGCTGATAAGACCTCTTCCACCTTCAGATCTCCTTAAGTAGAGTCTATCGACATCACTCCTCTTGTGGAACATATTGTAGATAGTCAATAGCTTCCTAGTCTTCCTATCCATTTCTTTTTGTTCAGCAACATTCCATCTCAGAATTCCCGCACTGTACCTAATAATAGACACAGCTCGGGAATTTACTGCACTTATGGCATTCCTACTGTTCAGATGTGACTTTAATACGCTCCTTACTCTCCGAAGGTATTCAGTTCCTATCAATTCCTTCATTTTTTTGTTCTTGATGTCATCAGCCTCCAGAATGCCCAAATACTTGTATCCTTCCTCAGAGTCAATTTCCTTTATCATCTCACCTGTTGGTATCTGGATTCCGTTACTTCTGCTCAACTTACCCCTCCTCATCACAATGACTCCACACTTACTAATACCAAATTGCATACATATATCATTGCTGAAAATACGGACAGTGTCAACAAGCACATCCAACTCCCTCTCACTTTTCCCGAAGAGCTTAAGATCGTCCATGAAGAGGAGGTGATTGATGGTAAGCCCTCCCTTTCCCAACCTGTATCCTGCTCTCACTTCTCGCAGTACACTGGTCAGGGGCATCAGGGCAAGGACAAACAACAGAGGGGACAGACTATCTCCCTGGAAGATACCTCTCTTTATCTTCACGCTTCCCAAGGATTCTCCAGTTGATGTTAACTCTGTTTCCCAGGACTTCATACTTTTGCCCAACAACTGTCTGATGTTATCTGCCACCTTGAAGATCTCCAGGCTTTTGGTGATCCAAGAATGAGGCAACATGTCAAATGCCTGTTTGTAGTCTATCCATCCCATGGCAAGACCAGTGTGTCTCCTCTTGAAATTCCTCCTTACCATCTTATCAATAAGTAACTGGTCCTTTGTACCACGTGACTTCTTTCGGCATCCTTTCTGTTCGTCCGGTAACAAGTTGTTTGTGTGGAGGTGATGGCAGATTTCCTCAGACATAATGCTTGTCAACAGTTTCCACATTACGGACAGGCATGTGATAGGTCTATAGTTGGTAACATCATTACCCTTGATTCGGTCTTTTATTATCAGAACTGTGGTACCTTTTGTCAACCACTCTGGTACCTCACCTGACATCAAGCAGTCATTGAACATGGTTGTCAGTTTCGGGTGGAGGGATGTTATGTTTTTAATCCAATACCCCTGCACACCATCTGGGCCTGGTGATTTCCAGTTGGTTAGTTTTTTGGCCTGCCCCTTAAGAGTTTCAACTGTGATACTCAAATCAGTTTGTTGGTGTGCCTGTTCACTGATCTCCTTCTGTACTGTCTCAATCCACACTGCCTGGTCATTATGTTTAACATCCTGCTGCCATATTCCTCTCCAGAATGTTTTAGTTTGTTCCGCCTCAGGGATCAAGTCGTTGCCTCTTTCTTTCCCTTCAAGCTGTCCAAACAGCATCTTCTGGTTGTTGTCGAACATGCGGTATTATTATTATTATTATTATTATTATTATTATTATTATTATTATTATTATTATTATTATTATTCGGTGACCTCTTGGCAGACGTCTACTGCAACTGGCAACAGAACGGAAGCATTCTCAGTATTGCGAGCTGGGGAGCGGTGGCGCTGCTGAGAAAAGACCCGAACAAGGGGGATGTTATTGATAACTTCAGGCCCATAACCCTGCTAAACGCAGAGTTCAAGGCGCAGACATACGCCATTCCGGACAGATCCATACACGACAACCTCCACCTCATGCGATACATCGTAGAGAGGGTATTTAAGGAACCTGGAACGGGTTGGGCCCTGATCAACTTGGTTCAATCCAACGCATTCTATAGGGTCGCCCATCGGTACCTGGCGGCGGTCTTCGCGGCAGCCGGTTTCGGGCCCGTTTTCAGGGCTTGGATCGCTGCGATGTACAGCGACATCTGCTCAGTTGTGAGGGTGAACGGTCACCTGTCGCAGCCGTTCAGCATCATGCGCTCGGTCCGCCAGGGTTGTCCCCTCTCGTCTCTCTTGTACGTATTGCTTCTCGAGCCGTTACTGCACAAACTGGGGGCGATGAGGGGCGTCCCACGCGAACTAAGATGCGGGAAATATGAGTCGGCTTACGCCGACGACGTCACCTATGTGGTGGCGAGCATCAGAGACGTCCAGACTCTCGGCACCGCTCTCAAGGAATACGAAGCGGTGACAGGAGCAAAGATAAACCAGAAAAAGTCGGTGGGCTTGCAGCTCGGCACCTGGAGAGGTAAGTCCATGCCGTCCGACAGCGTCGTGGGGCGTTGGACGGACGGACCGGTTAAATTGCTCGGGGTCTGGTTCGGACCGGACCTCCAGATGGAGAAAATCTGGAGCGAGGTGACGAGCAGGTTGGCCTCCCTCACCCAGAAATGGGCCGAGAGAAAGCTGTCCCTGAAAGGCCGAGCGGAGATAGCGAATACGTACATCGCATCCGTCATCTGCTACCGCCTCACCGTCGCGCCTTGTCCCGGCCCAACTCTCACCAAAATGGAGCGCCTCCTCTTCCGCTGTTTGTGGAACGGACGCGCTCCCATGGTCACGATCCATCTGCTGTCAACACCCGCTGCGTGGATGACTGGGCATGCCATGGCTGATGATGCGCAAACATGCGCTGAGGCTGCGACATCCCTGGTGCTTCCTTGACGGTGAACAGGTGTGGTCGCCGTTCGCCAGGCACGTTTTCCCACAGCTTGTCTCCTTGACGGAGCTGCAGTCTTGGGTCAGGAAAAGATCGAGGGATAGTGCTTGGAAACTGGAATGTCTCCAGGCGCTCACCTCCCTCTGCCAGCTGGGCACCAGTATCGGTGGAACATCCACCTCAGTGTTCTATAGAGGACTAGTGGAGGGGAAGAGCAACGACGTTCTCGGAGAGATCCTGGGCGTCGAAGAAGATCAGCTGTTTGCTCTCTTCCGCAGAACTTTCAGCCCTATGGATAACTTCCAAAAATCCCTGGCCTGGCAGTGCTACCGGGGAGCGCTGCTGGTTCGAGATAAGCTCTACAGGCACGGAAGTGCCGTCAGCCGAGCCTGTCCGAGATGCGCGCAGAGCGACGAAACCGCCGTGCACGCACTCGTTCAGTGCCTGAGCATTGCTGACTTGTGGAGCTATGTCGAACAGTTGCTGTCGCGTGTAGGACTGATCCGGTTATCGACTGAGTCCATTGTGCAGATGGTCTCGCCGTCTTCCTTCGAGGAGGAAGGGCAGGGGGTTTTCATCTGCCTGGTGGCCATGGCGAAAGAGATTGTGTGGTGGACAAGGTTGAAAGGGTTAAAGACAGACACTTTCCTCTTCGGCGAATCCCTGATTAACTTTTTCAAGTTTCACTTGAAGAGGAAAATCAGGGTGGAGAGGCAAGTGCTGCCTTCAAGAAAGTTTGTTGAAATGTGGGTGAATGTAGCGAGAATGGTCCGAGTGACCGGGAGCGCTCTGAATATACGTCTGTAGTTTGAGAAATGGAAACATTGAGAGAGGGCGCTTGCCCTTGTGGTCAGGGTGGCCGTGGTCTTTTGTGTGGTTTTCGCCACGAGTAACCCTCGGAGGTTTCCCCCCTATTGGGGAATTTTTCATTGTTTCAATTTTCATTTTTATTGTTTATATATATATATATATTTCTGTGTCCTTTTTTTCTTTTCTTATATAAATAATAAACATATTTACACGCACAAAACCCACATCGTACTGCCCTGTACCGTCTGTAATGTTTTTCTTGATGTCAGCCCTTGTGGCCAATAAAGAAATCATTATTATTATTATTATTATTATTATTATTATTATTATTATTATTATTATTATTATTATTATTATTATTATTATTTTAATTTTATTTATATATTTGTTCTGTGGGGCGGGTAATGTTTTTAAGGAAACCTTCTCTCTTATGGTGTCACTAATTCAAATGACATATGAAACTGCGCAGTAACAACAATAACAACAACATCAATAAATTACTCCCCTCCACCACCGCCACCGTCGCCACCGCCTCATCATCACTACTACTACTACAAAATAAATAAAAAATGAAAGCAAAGAAAGAAAAGAAATAAAGAAATGATGAAACGAAAGACTGGACGATATGTTACAGTGACAGAGAGCTGTTAAAGATTGTTATAAATATAGCAACAACTGAAGAGGGAAAGGAAGAGGAATAATAGTAATAATGATGGTGATGATGATGGTGGTGGTGGTGATGATGATGATGATGATGAGGAGGAGGAGGAGGAGGAGGAGGAGGAGATGAAGAGAGAAGAAAAAAGAAAAAGAAAAAGAAAAAGAAAAAGAAAAAGAAAAAGAAAAAGAAAAAAGAAAGGGAAGAAGAAAATGAAGAAGAAAAGGAAGAAGAAGATGAAGAAGAAGAAAGGGAAGAAGAAGAAGAAGAAGAAGAAGAAGAAGAAGAAGAAGAAGAAGAAGAAGAAGAAGAAGAAGAAAGGGAAGAAGAAAAGGAAGAAGAAGATGAAGAAGAAGAAAAGGAAGAAGAAAAAGAAACTTGATCAGCAGCACGTACAACAAAACAACAACAGAATGTACAACAATATCAACAACATATACAACAATAACGTCAACAACCACATCAACAATGGCAACAACAATAAAAACAGCAACATATACGTCAGCAACAACAACAACAACAACAATTACAACAACGACAGAAACAACTACAACAACAGCAAAAACAATAACAGCAAGACTATCAGCATATAACAACAATAATAATAACAACAACAGCAACAGTAACAGCAACAATAACAGCAACTGCAGCAGCATGTACAATAACAACAGCATATACAACAACAACAGTAAAACATATACAACAATATCAAAAGCAACAACAGCAACAAGGTTTATGGAAGCAATGTAACAACTTCCCAGGTTTCTGTAATTGAGAAAGAATCTTCAAAATTCTTAACATGTTGCTAGAATTTCACTAAATCTTGGGCAAAAACTGACGCAAAATTTGACAAGGGTGGAGCCGAGTAAATTCTATTTATAAATATGGCCTCCACTCATGGATTTATTTTCACTCCATTAAAATTTGACATTTTTACATCCCAGTTACCGCTGCGTTTCTGCTTTTCCCTTGGCTCGTCAGTGATTATATATACGAAGTTAATGGTTTCGGGCATGGCTTGGTGGTTAGAAAGTTCACTTCATAGCCACGTGGTTTTGGGTTCAAATCCGTTTGTCTTTACTTAATTTTAAGTATTGTTTAGAAATGCATAGAAACCATAATTTACCCATCCTTAAATCTATGAGTAATTAATCGCATCTAATCAAAAAGGAAATGCGTATTTAACTTCATTCCTCTGCGTGTAAAGACAGCTTTGCTTTCCACATATCTGAGGATCGATAAAGTTAGCACCTGTAACATGCTGCGGTTATCTTTACCCTTTCGTTGTTGTTTCTAATTAATTACAATGTTTATCAACCTTTAAATGGTTATTAAGATGATATTTAGAACATAACTTAAACTTTCTTACATAAAGTCAAGATATTTATTCAAATATAAACATTTTAAGGAAAGCAATTTTGTATCATAGAAGCAGGAGCAGATTTAGGTGGTTTCATTTCAAAAACGTTAAATCGACAAATAATCTATTAAAAATGTCCGTCTGTGTGTTAATGGAAGCAATCAATCAATACAAAGGTTTGGGGAGAGCCATCGAGCTTATGACAGATTGTAATGAGTTTCAATAACTAGTGCATGACATCAGCCATTAGTGGCTCTGATAATTCACATTAACTTAAACTCTATACAGTAAAAAGAAACCACAAAAACAAAATTTAAGGCATGACAAAATCTCAGAGCTTAGGTCTACTTGACCATAGCTGATCTGGTCCTAAAGAAGATAAACAATATTAACATGAAATAAGAAACAATTCACTCCGATGAATTGGCAGAGTCGTTGGAGAATCACAGGAAATGTTTGGGTATTTGTTCCGGCCCCCTGCGTCCCTAGTTATTTATTTATCAACCATTTCAAGGTTGATAAATAAACAACCAGTCTCTGAGGAGGTGGGATGCCTTGCGGTATTTGTTTCAGCTCATTCTGAGTTCAAATCTCGCTGTGATCTAGTTGAGTGGTAGACATAATTCGTTACCGCGCTTAACTCCACGACCTGGCTATTGGGTGTGATGAGCAGTGTACACTCTGTTACAAGTATTCGGCCGAGGTCTCCGGTTTGAGTATACCTTCCTACAAATCTTCGATGCCCTTAAAAGCGTCATAGGTATTTCCCTTCCCTTCCTATCTAAAGAATAAAAACAAAAACTAAAAAAAAAGAAAAGAACAGAACGATTTGGTAACATGGAAGAAAGTTGATAGCAACAGCGCAACAAGCATTTCTCAATGAATTTCGAATCAGTTGTGTTCTATATAGTAGAGGAGTATTT
>OZ024742.1:35870972-35898472 GCA_964016885.1 Eledone cirrhosa | reverse complement strand
TATATATATATATATATATATATATATATATATATATATATATATATATATATATACATTCATGAAGAAATCTATGTGCATGTGTGGGTATTTGTGTAAACATATACCCTGTATACACCCGAAATATATGCCTGCGTGTGCTTTACTGTATTTTGTATGGGCCTCTCTATGTATGTCTGTGCGCATGCGTGTGTGTTGAACAGTGGGTATCACGTCATTACAGATGAGCGAAATGCTATTAAAAACTATATTTATTTAGATGAAGATTCGCATCGGGGTCCTGTCAAACATTACCCCTACCCGGCCATTAGTTGGCTACTACCCGGTAACTACCAAGCCACTATCCGCCCCACTCGGCCTTGCTAACTCTGTTCCACCTGGTAACCACACCCTCTTGTTTTATTTTCAGGTTCCCATCTGATACAATCTCCAATTACTTTAAGACACTTCTTGAGTGAGAGGAGGACATTTGTAAACCTATAAATTTTACATTAGGTTTATACGCACACATGCATACATATATATACACAGACACAGATTTTATACGCAGGTATTCTGCACTTTAGAGGAAATATACTCTATGTATAGACATTTTACTCTATATGTAGGTATGCTACTCTATATAGGCATTTTACTCTATATGTAGGTATGCTACTCTATATAGGCATTTTACTCTATATGTAGGTATGCTACTCTATATAGGCATTTTACTCTATATGTAGGTATGCTACTCTATATAGACATTTTACTCTATATGTAGGTATGCTATTCTATATAGGCATTTTACTCTATATGTAGGTATGCTACTCTATATAGGCATTTTACTCTATATGTAGGTATGCTACTCTATATAGGCATTTTACTCTATATGTAGGTATGCTACTCTATATAGACATTTTACTCTATATGTAGGTATGCTATTCTATATAGGCATTTTACTCTATATGTAGGTATGCTACTCTATATAGGCATTTTACTCTATATGTAGGTATGCTACTCTATATAGGCATTTTACTCTATATGTAGGTATGTTACTCTATATAGACATTTTACTCTATATGTAGGTATGCTACTCTATATAGGCATTTTACTCTATATGTAGGTATGTTACTCTATATAGACATTTTACTCTATATGTAGGTATGCTATTCTATACGTAGGTAGAGATCTGCCAACCTCTAAAAACCCAAATGGGGAGTACCATGAAAGAATGTACCCGAAAACGGGGAGAAATGAGGCAAAATGGGGACATTTTACATAATAAAAGCTATAGCCATTTTCACAAGAGAAGATATCTTTCACCCACCCCAAAGTGGGAGAGAGATCTCGTTGGATGGGGAGAGTTGACAGGTCTGGTAGATATGCGACGTTATATGTAGATTTGCTACTCTATAAATACGTCTTCTACTCTATATGTAGATATTCTATTCTATATGTAGACATGCTAATCTATACGTAGTTATTTTACATTATATGTACACTCAGTTCCTGAATAATCGCTCCTCCCCTTCCGCTTGTCAATTAATCAAATTTTTCTGACCCCCCCCCCCCCCATCCCGCTTTTATTCTACCACCCCTCCTCCCGCTTATTAAAGGCGAAATGTTATTGTAAGTGATTCATATTGATACAGCAGCTGGAGAATCTAATAATTTTATTTTACATTAAAAATCGTTAGATATGACAAAAAACGAACATTACAAGAAATCTCATATTTACAAACGTTCAATATACAATTATCGACTCCCTCCACGTCTACCCCCCCCCCCATCCTTATAAGATTTCAAACAAATGTCCAATCTCTCCCAAATGTCCAATCTCTCCGCTTATTGCACCACCACTATTATTTGGGACCCGGAAGTAGGTGTTGTACTCTATATGTAGCTATTCTACTCTATGTGTAGTTATGTCACTTTATATGTAGGTTTCTACATTACATGTAAATATTGTGCTCTATATATAGGCTTATAAATACTCTTCACTCCTCCCACGGTATTGTCTTGAATTGTTCCAAAATATTTGGACCAACTCGGGCTATGTCAGTTCTCTCCCTTGTATACTTTATCACCTGAACAACCCTAAAGGGAGTTGTGGCCTTGACATTTCGAGGATAGTCTCGGTTGATTCCATCTTATCCCTCGCCATACTCGCCATATTAAGAGTGTGAGACTATACGTAATGTAACGTATCTACGTGTGTATATATATATATATATATATATATATATATATATATATATATATATATATATATATATATATATATATATATATATATATTAAAATATAGAGAAAAATACTGCAGGTCGCACATGGTAACATGTAATAAAATAAGTCCCTCATCAGTGATTTGCCGAAGATCATAGATATTTCATTGCATTAAAAATCATATATCTCACTTCGGTGCAATAATAACCAAAATGAGTTATTAGGACAATTAAAACGCGTAAAGCGAGTGAGACAGGAGAACAACAGAAAAATTAGCATACCTTAGGGGAGAAACAAGCTTCAAAAATTATTCGTTTAGCATAAGCTAGGTGAATATATGAGAGCTGAGAGAATAGTACCAACACAAACGAAGGCCATTGAGCAGAGAGAGAAAAAATAGCATATATATATATATGTGTGTGTGTGTGTGTGTGTGTGTGTATATATATATAGATGATGTTGACCAGTTCTCCTTTTCGGGTAGTGTTTTCGATGCTCAGAGAGTGGGATTGGTTGAGTGCAACGCCAGGCATTGGTTGTTTACGATATGTTACAGGTTCGTGTGGGTGGCAGTAGCCTAAAAGTGCACCAAACACTATAATCTGACAAGCAATTGCAATACGCTTGCAATACTCTTATATATATATATATATATATATATATATATATATATATATATATATATATATATATATATATATATATATATATATTTATATATATATATAGATCTAATAATTAATCAATTAATTAATTAATTTAATTAGACAATTCTATTGATTGGTTAATTATTTATGTTTGTTTAATAATGTCTAGTTGAGAGCTTCTTTTTGGGACTGTGGAACGAAATTGATTCCTTTGTTCACACTTTCAATTTGCCCGCCAAAAACCGGGGGTTACTTCCCTTGTTGGAAAAAACACGTGATAGTGAAACATTGACTGCTGCCATTGGTAGCAGTTTGCTGCTACACGTCTCTCCGGTTTGAGGTACAGAACGGAAACCTGTTGATAACGTGAGTCTACAGTTCGATCATCGAATACCACAAACCTGCATATTGCGCAAGTAGGATTGTTGATTTAGGATTTCATAGAAACCTATCGGACGTATTGCATAATATCGTTCGATTTGGTCCAGGTCAGTTATCTAACCTGATTGATTTTTTCGTTGATTTGGTATTATGTGGCTCGGCTTACCTGCCGCAGTTTTCAATTTGTCAAGCTGTCTAACGTATGTTATTACTCTAAGGGCGGTGGATTGGCAGTATCGGTCGAGGGTCGGACGCCATGCTTTCCAGCATAGTTACGTCCCTTTACGATCTGAGTTCAAATCCCGCCGAGGTTGACTTTGCCTTTCACCCTTACAGGGTCGATAAAATAAAGTACCAGTAATGCACTGGTTAATTGCTGGCCTTGTGCCTAAAGTAGAAACAGTTATTTCTCTAAGGTGACACAACCGTATCAAGTGCTTTGCTACACATTCCTGATTGTATATCGTTAGCTTGGCCACAGCTAAAACTTCGATTTTACTAAACTTCCACTTGTATATATATATATATATATATATATATATATATATATATATATATATGCATATATATATATATATATACATATATATATATAAATATAAGTATGTATACGTACATACATATATGTATACAGACGTACAATAGTATGTATATATATACATACATGCACACATATATATATATATATGTACGTATGGATTTACCGAACATTTATTATAATGCTCGGTTTGTTTGTAAACAAACATCCCGAATTAAGCCGTACAGTGTTTAGTCACCATCGTTGCCCTTTTGTTCAACACTGACAAAGGAACGATGAACTAGTTTCAAGCTTATTAGCTATCGTCAGCACCGTATACCTTCCTGCCAGATGATTGAACGTCTGAAAGTATATACTTTCCTTATGCATATTAACGGCTGAGCAGCCTAATTTGCATATCGAGTGAATTAATCGGCCGGGCGCACCGAAAACGATAAACGGAAAAAATGAAACGAAATTTCATTTCTCACTCTTAGTTTCATTTTTTCCATTTATCGTTTTCGGTGCGCCCGGCCGATTAATTCACTCGATATGCAAATTAGGCTGCTCAGCCGTTAATATGCATAAAGAAAGTATATATGTAGTGACCTACATTCCGCGGGCTCACATACATTCTCTGTGCGTGATTTGGCTCAGTTCAGCCAATCAGCGCCAGTAGAAGAGGATGTATCCCTACGCGTCCTGAGGAAGAAATTCACCGCGAAGATTTGAAGAATCTCGCTCTTGTACCAGAAACTTCGAGCCAGCAACACGCATAATGTAACAGTGAGATATTGCACCACTAGCCTCGCCGGCTTAACGGCGCAATGGCACATTCCATTTTGTAACCTCTTTGTATCTGTAACTTCAACCATATAAATAAACAAACATTTCATCTCTAATTACTGCGGTTGAAGTCGTTGTTATGTTACTCGTGTCTCAATAACATCTTTAATCCATGCTGCTGAAATTGGCGACCTGAAGAAAGGAATATTGTAAATAGATGGTAAATAGATCGAGGGACCTTCCCTCACGTCTATGTCAACAAGATAATCCAACGAGGATACTATCACTTACCACACTGGCAACTAACGACCACTGATTCTACCACCCTGCTAAAGTGGCGATAACATCTATAACCAATAACTGCTAAATATACTTTCAGACGTTCAACGTTCAATCATCTGGCAGGAAGGTATACGGTGCTGACGATAGCTAATAAGCTTGAAACTAGTACATCGTTCCTTTGTCAGTGTTGAACAAAAGGGCAACGATGGTGACTAAACACTGTACGGCTTAATTCGGGATGTTTGTTTACAAACAAACCGAGCATTATAATAAATGTTCGGTAAATCCATACGTACATATATATGTGTGTGCATGTATGTATATATATACATACTATTGTACGTCTGTATACATATATGTATGTACGTATACATACTTATATTTAAGTAACAGCCGTAATAAGAGTGGGAAATAAAATTTCGTTTCATTTTTTCCATATATATATATGGAGAATAAGATTGGCTGCGTAGTTGATAGTTAAGTTAGTTTAAAATGGAATGAGAATAAGAAGAAAGCAAGAACGAGGGGGGGGGGGGTTCTTCAGTTGTCTACTTGGGGTCTCGGATATTTCAACGCTTTAAAGACAAGATATCTACCACAGAGCGTTCAATAACTGGGTAATTTATTGGGAAAACAGTGGAGGGAAGGAAAATAGAAGAGAGAGAGAGATATTATTCTTTTCCCTTTTTTTCCCTTTCTCTCCTTTCTATATTTCTTTCTCCGTTGGTTAATCCCGCACGACCGTTCTTTCCCTACTTTTTCAATTGATGCACTTTGGATACCTTTTCCTCTTTATTTGTGTAATCCATCGAAAGGCATAGCTTGTCCTGTATACAGTATACACCTTAAACAGTATACACCTTAAAGCATTGAAACTGTAATGATTTCCAAAGTTTGACAGGGGACATGGGACTGTCCGTTTTTCCGTTATTTTTTCTTTCGTTGTCTTCGTCCTATTTTGAATATATATATATATATATATATATATATATATATATATATATATATATATATATATATATATATATATATATATATGTGTGTGTATATATATTCAAAGCAGAACGAAGACAATATATATTTAAACAAAGAGGGTGTGGTAAGATACCAGGTGGACCATAACGCACAAGAGTACTCAATACTTAGGGTAGTAGAGTGGGTAATAAGAAAATAGTCAGGACCCCGACGGCTTCTTCACTCTTCTCCTATGTGTGTGTGTGTGTGTGTGCATAAAATATATATATAACCAAGTAGCTTGCTATTATAAGACCTGTCTCTGTTTTTAAATCTAGGTTTATTTCCTAAAAATGTTACGAATTTTTTGCAACACACATCACAATCAATTTTAATTATCTATGAAGATATTTCCCATGAAAACGATGATTCCTCACTGCTGGTACTAGTGAGAACGTTGGATTGGCATCCCGTCCAAGGAGAAGTTTTTACTGTAAGTTACCGGTAGGATGAAAGTAAAATTTGGATTTAGTTAAGAAGTTTCTGAGCTATGTCTGTTATTAGCAGGATTGAAAAATATATCTAAACTCATTTGCATATTATCATTCATCATTAATCTCTCAATTTGTGACAGAGACGCATGGGTGCCACCGTGACATACGGCGATTCTTGGGCATTTTAAATGCTTGGTGGCCTATTTACGTCCCAGGTTTGATCACAGAGAGTAAATAGGTTGGGAGAGCGAGATAGAGAGGGGGAAGAAAGAGAAGGGGGGGGGGGGCAGAGAGAGGGAGAGCGGGGGGGGGGCTGAATACTTTATCTTAGTACTTCATTAGTACTTAATTTTATCATTTTATCGCACACCGAAAGAATTACTGGAAGTTCAGAGCCCAGAGAACCAATCCCGCACTGGAATCTGTCCGAGACACTAACAGAGATTCGGAATGAATATCTCAAAGCACTCTATCCAACTCCCTGATAACATTATCAATTTGCTGCCTTTTGATTATCATACCATACTTAATTAACTGAACTGTTGGTTATTCAATTAAATTCCGAGAATTTTGTCTGCGGTCAGCCATTATTATTCTTTATAGAAATAAATAATGACATAATCAGACATATAAAATCCAGACGATCCACCACAGTGAACGAATACCTCCTGTAGTTAGAATTTATTACGTGAATGGAACACTACTTACTGCGCTGCCCATGTAAAGACTTCAATTTATCCTTTATTTTAAGTTACTCCCCGTGTAATTTGAAATCGCTTTTATATTCCCCTCGAGGGTACAAAGTCGGAACTTGATTTCAAATTACCCCCTCCACTGTTCATATTACACCATGTACTGTTCTCATTTAGCTAAAATGTTAAATTTTAATGATTACACCTCATGACATGCTTATTTCATAATACATACGAAACATAGAAGTTTGTCAGCTCGTCAATGTAGCCTCTATGTGGTCGCTTCACCTAGAAACAGTAGTCCAATCTAGAAAATAGAGAAGGTTACCCTGAATAATACAGTCCTAGATACATTATGTCTGAATAACATGCGACATAGCTAAGAATGTATTTGATCATAGGTCTGCTCTATCATTGCAGACCTGAGGTTAACCAACAACACTGATATGCCATAATTAACTGCGGACGTTATTCCTAGTCGAGGATGACTTGATATCAACTTATACTATGATATCGGTAATCGTTTAATGTATCCATGAAGTCACTAACAGACACGGACATCTTCTGTATTTTCCAGGCCTTGATCCAAGGAAGATCCAAGATATGACAGCTAAAAGAAGAGGAGGGTGGTACCAGCACTGGGCTCGTATTTTCTTTATTGACTTCGGGAAGATGAAAGCCAAAGTAGACCTCAGTAGAATCCAAACGTCGATCTCCGGGTTTAGAGAAAAATATCACAACCCAATCTATCCGACGCTCTAACGATTTGCCAGTCGACCGCCTGCACGTTATTTTTGTTGTTCGATCCCGTATCAGTTCCAATGACGAGTCCATGGAATAGCCAGCTTGTGAAATTAGCATTCTAGAGTTACGTGTGCCCTTTACGTATTTTACATGGAGATTCAGTGTGACACCGTGTTTGAGACAGTACAACTTGTCATTAGAGTGTCTTGCTCAAGGATACAACTCGTCAATGGCAATCAAACTCATGACCACACGATCGTTAGTCGAACAGCTTAACCACTAAATCACGCTGATTAGGTTACACAATATTACTCCGCAAACATAAAGCAAGAGTTTAGTAACTTGATCAATAGATGCACCACATCGATACGAAGTGTATTAATAAACTTTTAATAATAAAACAGTTTTTGCTATTTTTGATGTTTCTGATTTTTAAAGCCTGTATTACTTTCATCGAGAATTTGACACTGTTGGCCCAGCCCTAGTTCCGCTAAAATAACTCATAGTAATCCAAATATACTGTAAATTTGCAATATCTATAAACATTCAATTCTTGATATGAAAACTCCTGAGAGTTTAGTCCAGACAGGTTGGAAGAACTTTTAAGAAATTAAATAGCTAGTAGTAGTAACATAAATATTATTTTCGTTATTTAAGTTTTACCATTTTCCTTACTCGGCATTTCTGGTCTCGTTCTACATTAATTTGCGGCTGTCTTTTATTGTTTTGCTGGTTTCAGCCATTGGACAGTGGTTATGCTAGGGCACAGTCATAAAGGGATCTAGTCAATCATATCGACCCTAGTTTTAATTTTACTTTTCAAGCTTGGTGTTTACCTTATCGATTTCCTTTTGTCAAATGCTGTTAAGGGACATAGACGCTGAAACAAAAACGGAAACAAATACAGAAACACACACACACACACACACACACACACACACACACACACACACACACACACACACACACACACACACACACACACACGTACAGCACACACACACATACATATAAATATATATATATAAACATATATATATATACATATATATACTACATAATATCTTGAGAATAAGCTCTCAGTCCTTTACAATAATTAAGCTCCAGGAAAGGGTCATTTCCGAGCAGTTAAATACATTAAAATATATGATAAACACAAAACGTGTTTGCATTGCAACAGACAGTCAGCTATTAATGAAATAAACTAATTAAAGTGAATACAATTTGTCTGTCTCGATATAAGTCAATAAAGACAATCTTATATTGGCAACTGCCATGATTCCTGGACAGATTTAAATTTCAAAATCCAAACCTGTTCTGTAGACGAATTTGAACCTCGAAACCTAAATCCGTTTCGCAATGGTGGTATGTGAATTTAAAAAATAAAGAGAATCGAAATGGAATTGAAATAAAAAGTGAAATATCCAAATCTTCTGTGCATATCAACAGGAATCCAGTAGAAATTAGTACATTTCACATCAAAAAACTTTGCAAGTCTGACCACACGTGTATAGCCAGACCAAACTAGCCGTCCCGCATTAACGGTGCTAGAAATAACAGCCATATATGCGGGATTAAAAATCAGCTCTAACATTTAAGGAGCAATATACTATATAAGATATTATATAGTATATTGCTCCTTAAATGTTAGAGCTGATTTTTGTGTGGCCGAAACTCGAGTCCGGGAACTATTATAGGCACACGTTTTACATGTATTGTATTGAATGTATCCTACATTGCCTATTGAGTACGCTGAGATACAACCGGTCCTGGCATTGATAAATATGCTGGGTCCGTCACCTCCTTATTATATATATATATATATATATATATATATATATATATATATATATATATATATATATATATATATATATATATAAACAAAAACAAAAACAAAAGCAACAATATACGCACACACATATACAACACACATCCCAACAACAACAGACACACATACACAAACAACAATAACAACAACACACACATCAACAACAACAACAATATCAACATACCCAGAAACAACAACAACAGACACGCAGACACAAACAACAATAACAACACACACAACAACAATAACACACACGGAGACAACAACAACACACATCAACAACAGCACACATCAACAACAACGACACACACGCATTCAATGCCTCTCACCACCACCACAACCTTAACAAACACACAGACACAGAAAACAAGTAATGACAGTAGCACAGAAATCACAGAAATAAGGGAAAGTAATAGGATTAAAAGGAGAAGGGAGACTAAGGACAAAGAGAATAACCAAGACGAACACACAGACACACAAAATAGGGTAGATAACAACAATGAGCCAGTGGAAAGAGACAGGAGTAATTATGAGAGACATAGAAACAACCATGAGGCTGTTGGTGGAAATAGAAATAGAAACAACACAACTAACAATAACAATAGCACTAGTACACATAAAGCAGCAGCCCGGAACTCTCCGTTTTATAATCCCTCCGATAAATCATTCGACCTGCGACGAGTCCACGCCACGACTTTACCATTTAACAAACGCACGCAATTGCCGTCGCAGGTCGATGAACAAACAGAAGCACAATTTAGTATAGCTAGATCCGAACTTAGAAATATTATAGAACAGTATAGCAAGAAGTATAATAGAATGGAGGCCCAGCAACTGGGAGAAAAATCTGCAAATGGCTTGCGTAAGCTCATGCAGCGCTCACGTAATGGAGAGATAGCATGCTTTCCAACAGACAAGTCTGGCAGAATGTCGGTTGACAGCCTGCCAAACTACATCCAGGCAATGCAACCCCACATCACTAACACAAGAGAGGTAACACCACAGGAGCATGAGGATAGAGAAAAAGCCCTCAATGCCCATATGGTGATGTGGACGAATATAATGCAGCCCAACAAAAGGACTGCCAACAACTTCCAGGCCTGGAACAATGACGTGCCGGCGTTGTATGGGCTTCGAAAAGACCATAAAACGGGCTGTGACCCTGTCGCAGGACCACCAACACGGCCGGTCTGTGGAGCTAACATTGCTAGTAACTACAGACTGTCCTACTTCCTCTCCCTGATCATACGCCCCATCATTGAAATGTCCCCAGATGTATGTGACAGCACGGAGGACCTCCTCAGCAGAATCGGCGTGAGTAACCGATCTGGGGACCTAACAAACTGCATAATAGGCAGTATGGATGTTGTGTCCCTGTATCCATCTATTGACGTGGATTTTTCTGTGGAGAAATGCGTAGAAATGATCAGTGAGAGCAAGGTTGAGTTCCGTAGGATTGATACCAGTGAGCTGGGCCTTCTACTTAAGCTTACCTATAGTAATAGTTACCTAGACACATATGACCTTAGCAACCTGTGCCCTACAAGACCAGCAAGAGGCAGACCACCTACCATTACCTCAATGGCCAAGAAAACCCACACAGATAGATGGAACGGGTGGACCAGAGCCATATGGACACCCGAAAACCACGATGAACTGAAGAAAATGATTGCACATGCGGTAGGGGCCAGCATAAAACTAACCCTTAAGGAACATATGTTCAAATTTAATGGAAAAACATATGCCCAAGAGGAAGGAGCAGCCATTGGTGTTAGCATTGCAGGCGACATAGCTAACTTATTCATGGTATGGTGGGACAGTAGACTTAAACTTAAACTTTAAGAACAATTAGAAGACAGCTTAACCCTGATAATGTACTCCCGCTACGTAGATGATATAAACATCGTAGTTAAGACACCCCCACTAGAGAACAGTCAGGAACTAGAGAAAAACACAATGGAAAGCATCCAGCAAATAGCAAACTCCATCCACGAGAGCATTAGAGTTACTATAGACTACCCAAGTAGACACCCCAACCATCGATTACCTGTACTAGACACAGAGTTCTGGTTAGATACCATTAACAACCAAAAACAAATCCTCCATTCCCATTATGCCAAACCCATGACTTCCAAACATCTGATCCACCGAAACTCGGCCATTTCGGACCATACCAAAATCAACATACTGATTGCGGATTTGGTACGGGTGATGAGAAATGTGTCCCGCATGTGCAACCCCGAAGAACTAGAGAGACACATACAACACTTCATCCACCGTATGCAGTTCTCTGGCTACAATCAGAGAGATAGAATCAGAGTGTATAGAGGAGCCAGAACCAAATGGGAAAAAATGGTAAATAATGACATAAATGGGACCTGCCCCTTGTATAGGAGCAAATTTTGGAATAGAATAGAAAGAACTAGGAACAAGGCTAATAGAATAAATTCATGGTATGATAGCAATAAATACCAGAGTGTAATGTTCATCGATACAACCCCTAGAGGCGAACTAGCCTACAAATTTAGAAGGGCCCTAAATAAACATAAACTCAATATTAAGATAGTAGAAAGACCAGGTACCTCCGTAAAAACACTTATTAGCAAGACATACCCTTTTCAAAGACCCTCATGTATAGATAAGAAATGTATAACCTGTAAAATAAGCCCCCATATTAACTGTAAAACTAGAAATGTAGTGTATAGCATAAGATGTACTGAAGGACAATGTAGAAACAAAAATATAGTGTACATAGGTGAGACAGCTCGTAGTATAGGGGAACGGATAAATGAACACTGGCGAGACCTTCAAGATAATAAAGAATCATCTGTACTCTACCAACATGCTAAGATAGAACACAAGGGTAAATTAGAGAACATAGAAATAAAAATAGAATCTACACACAGAAAAGATGCAATGTTTAGACAAATTACAGAGGCAATAAACATAAAAGAATTACAACCAAAATTAAATAGAAAATATGAGTGGAACAGCAACATCACAACTTACAATTAAGGACAAAATGAAAACACACACACACATAGAACAAACAACCAACCAATAACATGTAAATAAATAAATAAATAAACAAATAGATAAATGAACATAAACACACACAGACACCCGGATGTGGCGCATGCGCAAACTGAGCACACAACACACACACAGAAACAAAATGGCGTAGGACAGAGAAAGGAGAGGCACAGAAACAAAGAAAGGAATCCCCAGTCACTGAAGAGGTCACAGAGTGTGTGACGAAAGGACTATGACTATATATATAAACAACTATCTGGTTGTGGAACCAACCAACCAACCAGAAATTTATAAATTTGTAAATTTGTAAATTTATAAATATATAATAAATTGAAGTGAAAGCAACTGGTGCGTGTGTTTCTTATTGGCAACATGACCCTCCCAAAGTATAACAATATATATATATATATATATATATATATATATATATATAACCAAGGAATTGTGGTAAGGAACCAGATGGACCATAACGCACCAGAGTACTCAATACTTAGGGTAGTAGAGTGGGAAATAGGAAAAAGTATGACCCCGACGGCAGAGCTCAAGCCGTTTCGACGGCTATTTCTGGACTAAATTAGCCTGGTGAATAAATAGCCGAACTTGTCAAGGGGGTACTTCCTTATATGGGAAGATTGTAGTTGTCGAGAGGATTGGTTAACATTTGTTGTAAACACAAATAAGTCTATCATGGCATTTGGTGGGAGGTAGGGATATCTGAACTTGCCTGTAGAATAATAGGAGCCGGTCAAGCGTTGAAGGTGATATGTATACCCCAGATTCTAAGGATAGTGTATGAAATGGAGGAGGGAGGTTATAGAACAGGTAATTCGAATGAGAGTAGGAGACAATAAAAGATAATAGAAAGAAATAAAAAAATATATAAAATTAGATAGTGAGAAATGAATAAAAAAATCACAATGCTATCTTACAATTACAGGTTAATAAGTTGAGAATAGAAAAATATTGTAGAAATAGAGTAGTAACAAAACTGATACAAAATTAAGGGGTCTAACACATCTGCTATAAGTAGTTAGTAAAACGTATTAGGCCAATTCTATCTTTAAATTACAGAGGCCCGATGGGCTGCATCGGGGTAGGCGAAAGGGGAAGAGCAGACGAGGAAGAAAATAGGGGCTGGAAGGAAGTGATAGGATGATACAGGGGGAAGAAGAAGACATAGAGGAAAAGAAATAAGTTAGGGGAAACCCCAGCTTACATAGGTAGATGTATCTCTTTTCTTTTCCTCTATGTCTTCTTTTTCCCCCTGTCTCATCCTATCACTTCCTTCCACCCTCTATTTTCTTCCTCGTCTGCTCTTCCCCTTTCGCCTACCCCGATGCAGCCCATCGGGCCTCTGTAGAATCAGTTCCCCTACCCCTGTAATTTAAAGATAGAATTGGCCTAATACGTTTTACTAACTACTTATAGCAGATGTGTTAGACCCCTTTAATTTTGTATCAGTTTTGTTACTACTCTATTTCTACAATATTTTTCTATTCTCAACTCATTAACCTGTAATTGTAAGATAGCATTGTGATTTTTTTTATTCATTTCTCACTATCTAATTTTATATATTTTTTTATTTCTTTCTATTATCTTTTATTGTCTCCTACTCTCATTCGAATTACCTGTTCTATAACCTCCCTCCTCCATTTCATACACTATCCTTAGAATCTGGGGTATACATATCACCTTCAACGCTTGACCGGCTCCTATTATTCTACAGGCAAGTTCAGATATCCCTACCTCCCACCAAATGACATGATAGACTTATTTGTGTTTACAACAAATGTTAACCAATCCTCTCGACAACTACAATCTTCCCATATAAGGAAGTACCCCCTTGACAAGTTCGGCTATTTATTCACCAGGCTAAAAATTCTAATTTAGTCCAGAAATAGCCGTCGAAACGGCTTGAGCTCTGCCGTCGGGGTCATCCTTTTTCCTATATATATATATATATATATATATATATATATATATATATATATATATATATATATATATAAAAATAACAGATTAAAGTTTAAGCCAAGAATCGCGGTTCTTATATCTCAACTGATCTAGAGTATCCATGATAGCTTAATATAGAAATGTAATGTAGTTTTGTGTAGTGGCAGAAGTTTGTAAGATTCTAATATATTGATTGAAACAAAATAGGTACATACATACATGATGGCTGCAAACCCTGCTAAGAGTATTGTAATCGCTTGTCAGATTACAGAAACTGGTGCACCTTTAGGCTACAGCCAGCCACACAAATCTGTAACATATCCTGAACAAGCAATGTCTGTGCTTTGAAGGTTTTTTTAAGTGGGCAAAGGCCTTGCACTCGACCAATCCCACTCTCTGAACATCGAAAACACTACTCGAAAAGGAGAACATGTCAACATCATTGGATGCTTCCGAAGCCGCAGGTTCTTTTTTCAGAGTTTCCCTTTCCTAGAAAGGTGTTGTGGCAACAACTGGAGGCCTTTCACACGTTGGCGAAAAAAAAAAGAACTATTTGGATGGCCGTTGACTCTGTTGAGCTCCTCCGCCCTTTGCCGTGTCTTGTATTTCATCCCACAGGGTGTCCAAATATCACCCTCCTCACCAAGTAAGCTTGGTGGGGTTGCCGGTTTAGTCGCCGACGCCCCGACCATGAGACAGGTTGTACTGGGTTACATGTTACCAGTAGCACTCGAGAGCGACCTGACACATACATACATACACATATGCATTCATACATAGATACATACATACATATGTAAAACATTCCCCAAATTCTGCATCTAATAACTGCATATACACATGTGCAGATACAAAGCATATGCATAAGCATACATACAACTCAAAAGATACACCTCCACATATACATACACCTCCACACATACATACAGACATAAATATCTACCTAGTTGATGTTGTTTAAATTCCAATGAGAGAATCTTGTATCTATATTAGAAACTGACTCTCACTCTATTGGTAAACATTTATAAGATTATAAAACCAGAAGAACATACATATGTGTACTCTTCATTAAAGCTAAGTTTATTTTAGGGTCGGATTTAATGGGGATGTAAAGGAGGCAATTGCTCCGGGCTTCCTGCAGCGGTAGGAGCTTCACCAGCGACAGCTGTAGCAATTCATTTGTTCCCTCACTTGAGAACTGAACTGAAGTATTACAACGTTCGGGATCCTACGAGGAAATCTTCTCATGTCGACAATGAGTTGGAAAAGAGAGTACACGAAAACGAGATATACTGAACTGAAGTATTACGCAGTTCGGGATAGGTATTAGGTGTTAAAACCGAAAGCCAAGAATATTTTGAACCATCATCTACTACAAGTCAACGACAGATAGGCTAACATGAAAATGCAAATCCAACTTGAGTCTGACAGGAAATTGTTCGTTCCCAGGAGACAAACTTAGATGCATGACTTTTAATACATTAATAACATTTTAGATCAGTTGTGCCTTACAAAAATGCAGGATAGCTTATGTATGTATCTCTGTTTCTATATTACATTTACATATTACTAATAAGTTGTTTTGCATTTAACATTTGTATGTATAACTTGTCAATTCCAATTAAATGTAATAAGGTGGTTGTGATATGTAAATTTATGGGTTTGTGTAGAAGGTGCACCGGACCAGTAGTGCCATGGCCCTGGAAATTTCCAGGGAGTCAGTTAATACAATTTAATACGAATTATTTCAGCGTAACTCAAATCAAAATATCAGAAATACAATACAATATATGATGATACAATTTAGTGCATTGAATGTATTTATTTTCATTTGATAAAATCAATATTTCGGAAATAATCTAAATGTTTTCTGATCAGATATTGATGAATATCACCTCTAAATTGTATTTGATAAAAAATACTAATAATAATACCCGATTTCAAATTGTAGTTTCGATCTAGGGACTTATGAGCAATTGACCCAATGGGCCACATTGCTTCATACATATATCCACATTTATATAACCAAGACCATCAAATGCCTTCACTAGAACATAAACAGTTCTACATTCATGATCCTAGAATCAAATCTACCTACCAGACACATACTTCACAAAACGTAAAACATTCAAACAAGGCCTTCAAAATAATATCGTGACCAGTTTCAGTAAAATAACAGCCAGCCTACTCTAATTACTGGTCTGGGGTCGACGGATGTCATCAGGCTGAAGTCGTTGCATTACATAGATTTCATTACCAATTTGCAGTGACTACTATATTATGTAATACATTATCAGTTGTTTGTAAGGTTCTTTGTGGAAGATATATTAATAAATAATAACAGCCAATTATTAATAATAAAAAAAAGTCACGTTAGCAGAGCGTAGTTTCGATCTACGGACCTCTGGGTTATGGGCCCAGCACGCTTCCACTGCGCCACTCTGCTACTTGCCTACGAATGCTACATATATTAATACATAATACCGTATGTACCAATCAATTAGCAACACAACAACGAGATAAGTAATAGAAAAAAAGATTAGTATTAGCAGAGTGCAATTTCGATCTACGGACCAATGGCTTATAGGCCCAGTATTTATATATAATATATATTATTAATTATTCAGAAGATCCCATGTAATAATTTAGTGTTAATTGTTATGACTGGCATGTGATGTTATTAAGGACAATACTGACACAATTATCTCCACTTTGTTTGAATGGTTTCCATATGCAGTTATCAAAATGTGATATAGATTCTCACTCACATGACATGACAGAAATGAGTAAAGTTATTAATACACATGATACTTTAATGAAAATTTACAAAATCTTATTGGAAAGTCAACTAAACACATGGCAACTTCACCAGAACAAGTTTCTAACATTATCTGTCATCGGCAACACTCACACACCATTGCGGTAAAATACGCCGAAGCCCATCATGATTCACTGTGTGCCTTTGCATATATATATATATATATATATATATATATATATATATATATATATATAAGTAAGATGTATGGTAGGTCGTATGTGAATCGCGATGATCACGTCTGACTTACCAAATATGTGACGGTAGCTAGTTAAGCTCTATGCGTATACGCAGAGCAGAAATATTAGTGAAAAAGAACAAAGGAACTATTATGACATTATAACAAGTTTATTGCCGACAGCCGTTTCGTCCGACCCCATGGTGGGACTTATCAAGGCATATAACATGTGATTGCAAGATCATTGTTTACATCAACGTATCACTCAAGGCTAGCAGTTTGAAATTGTTGTATACATCAGCAACTCCGCTTGTATAGTTGGGGTCAATATTCTAAGGGGGGCTCTTTTATATTAGTTGTCGGGGTCAGGGATTGAAGTTTAAAAATTAGACAAAAATATATAATTTACGCATCAACATTAAACTAAAAGACTTGGGGTCCCGTAGAAGCACCTTAGAAAATCCCTCAATGAGTGCATAAAGCTTACAGGCTCCAATAAACCTATTAGACTAGAAGAAAATTAAGAGGCTAATAAAATAAGAAAATAAAAATATAAAGTTTCCCTAAAAAATATATAAAGTTCCTATGAAATTTCTTCTAGAGAAAAAAAAATTTTTCCGAAAGAAAAAAACCTTCTTCCCCCGAGATCACGTTTACAAAATTCAGAAAACTGAATTGAAAACTAGGTTGAAAGAAACTAATCAATTAGAGGTTAATTCAGAGCGCCTTCCATAAATCTCTCAGAAAAGGCCCCCTTAATATTTCCAATAGGAACTTCTTCCGAGAGACCCTTCGAAGAATTAAAATTTTAGAGAGCCTTTAAGGATAAATCTAAAAACGAATTGAGGAAAATTATACATTAAAAGTTAAAAATTAAAAATTACGGTATTTGGGATATCCGAGGAATTTTCAAAGGGCTGCTTCAACAGATACAACTTAGGCATAATAGATACTGGAGCCTGTAAGCTTTATGCACTCATTGAGGGATTTTCTAAGGTGCTTCTACGGGACCCCAAGTCTTTTAGTTTAATGTTGATGCGTAAATTATATATTTTTGTCTAATTTTTAAACTTCAATCCCTGACCCCGACAACTAATATAAAAGAGCCCCCCTTAGAATATTGACCCCAACTATACAAGCGGAGTTGCTGATGTATACAACAATTTCAAACTGCTAGCCTTGAGTGATACGTTGATGTAAACAATGATCTTGCAATCACATGTTATATGCCTTGATAAGTCCCACCATGGGGTCGGACGAAACGGCTGTCGGCAATAAACATGTTATAATGTAATAATAGTTCCTTTGTTCTTTTTCACTAATATATATATATATATATATATATATGGGAGGAAGTTATAGTTCACTTGAAGCATTGTGTAATGAGGTATAAACGTTTGAATTTGTAAAGCCAAAACAATGCAGGTATGGACATAGAATAACAAATGTAAATGCAAAAGATATTGTTGACAATTAGTCTTTTACCTTAGATTTATTTAAATGTCCTTAATTTTTGAGATAATATCTCTTCTTCGGAGGGAAGTAAAGCGGTTAAACCAGTGTTCTAATATCTTGCCAAGTCATGCTCACAGGAAATGGTATGTAGTATCTGTTCTATCTCTAATGACATTAGACAGTTATATATATATATAACTGTTTGCAATTACTCAAATATACCAACACTGCTGTTCATATCTCTGACATGTGGCTACTATAAGAATTTTCTTTCCATTTACATGTTAAGAAAAAAAAATAATAAAAGGAAAAAGTCGCCACATTAGCAGAGCGTAGTTTCGATCTACGGACCTCTGGGTTATGGGCCCAGCACGCTTCCACTGCGCCACTCTGCTTCACTCTCAATCAGTTTTTTATTTAGATATATAAATTTCTGTAATGTGTTGTCATGCAAATATTTGTGTTATTTTGTTCTGTGTAAAAATGTAGAGGCAAAACTCTCTTAACTTCTCATTTGGCTGTATCGGTAGAGGGTCGGACGCCATGCTTTGCAGCAAAGAGTTACGGCCCTTTATGGTCTGAGTTCAAACCCCGCCGAGGTTAACTTTGTCTTTCATCCTTACGGGGTCGATCAAATAAAGTACCAGTAATGCACTGGGTTAATTGCTGGCCTTGTGCCAAAAGTAAAAATAATTATTTACTAAATATATTAGTAAATAATATCATATGTACTAATCAATTAGCAATAGCAACGACGAGAAAAGTAATAGTAAAAAAGAGTAGTATTAGTAGCGTGCAGTTTCGATCTACGGACCAATGGCTTATAGGCCCAGTATTTATATATAATATATATTATTAATTATTCAGAAGATCCCATGTAATAATTTAGTGTTAATTGTTATGACTGGCATGTGATGTTATTAAGGACAATACTGACACAATTATCTCCACTTTGTTTGAATGGTTTCCATATGCAGTTATCAAAATGTGATATAGATTCTCACTCACATGACATGACAGAAATGAGTAAAGTTATTAATACACATGATACTTTCATGAAAATTTACGAAATCTTATTGGAAAGTCAACTAAACACATGGCAACTTCACCAGAACAAGTTTCTAACATTATCTGTCATCAGCAACACTCACACACCATTGCGGTAAAATACGCCAAAGCCCATCATGATTCACCATGTGTCTTTGCATATATATATATATATATATATATATATATATATATATATATATATATATATATATATATATATATATATATATATATATATATATATATATGGGAGGAAGTTATAGTTCACTTGAAGCATTGTGTAATGAGGTATAAACGTTTGAATTTGTAAAGCCAAAACAATGCAGGTATGGACATAGAATAACAAATGTAAATGCAAAAGATATTGTTGACAATTAGTCTTTTACCTTAGATTTATTTAAATGTCCTTAATTTTTGAGATAATATCTCTTCTTCGGAGGGAAGTAAAGCGGTTAAACCAGTGTTCTAATATCTTGCCAAGTCATGCTCACAGGAAATGGTATGTAGTATCTGTTCTATCTCTAATGACATTAGACAGTTATATATATATATAACTGTTTGCAATTACTCAAATATACCAACACTGCTGTTCATATCTCTGACATGTGGCTACTATAAGAATTTTCTTTCCATTTACATGTTAAGAAAAAAAAAATAATAAAAGGAAAAAGTCGCCACATTAGCAGAGCGTAGTTTCGATCTACGGACCTCTGGGTTATGGGCCCAGCACGCTTCCACTGCGCCACTCTGCTTCACTCTCAATCAGTTTTTTATTTAGATATATAAATTTCTGTAATGTGTTGTCATGCAAATATTTGTGTTATTTTGTTCTGTGTAAAAATGTAGAGGCAAAACTCTCTTAACTTCTCATTTGGCTGTATCGGTAGAGGGTCGGACGCCATGCTTTGCAGCAAAGAGTTACGGCCCTTTATGGTCTGAGTTCAAACCCCGCCGAGGTTAACTTTGTCTTTCATCCTTAGGGGGTTAGATCAAATAAAGTACCAGTAATGCACTGGGTTAATTGCTGGCCTTGTGCCAAAAGTAAAAATAATTATTTACTAAATATATTAGTAAATAATATCATATGTACTAATCAATTAGCAATAGCAACGACGAGAAAAGTAATAGTAAAAAAGAGTAGTATTAGTAGCGTGCAGTTTCGATCTACGGACCAATGGCTTATAGGCCCAGTATTTATATATAATATATATTATTAATTATTCAGAAGATCCCATGTAATAATTTAGTGTTAATTGTTATGACTGGCATGTGATGTTATTAAGGACAATACTGACACAATTATCTCCACTTTGTTTGAATGGTTTCCATATGCAGTTATCAAAATGTGATATAGATTCTCACTCACATGACATGACAGAAATGAGTAAAGTTATTAATACACATGATACTTTCATGAAAATTTACGAAATCTTATTGGAAAGTCAACTAAACACATGGCAACTTCACCAGAACAAGTTTCTAACATTATCTGTCATCGGCAACACTCATACACCATTGCGGTAAAATACGCCGAAGCCCATCATGATTCACCATGTGTCTTTGCATATATATATATATATATATATATATATATATATATATATATATATATATATATATATATATATATATATATATATATGGGAGGAAGTTATAGTTCACTTGAAGCATTGTGTAATGAGGTATAAACGTTTGAATTTGTAAAGCCAAAACAATGCAGGTATGGACATAGAATAACAAATGTAAATGCAAAAGATATTGTTGACAATTAGTCTTTTACCTTAGATTTATTTAAATGTCCTTAATTTTTGAGATAATATCTCTTCTTCGGAGGGAAGTAAAGCGGTTAAACCAGTGTTCTAATATCTTGCCAAGTCATGCTCACAGGAAATGGTATGTAGTATCTGTTCTATCTCTAATGACATTAGACAGTTATATATATATATAACTGTTTGCAATTACTCAAATATACCAACACTGCTGTTCATATCTCTGACATGTGGCTACTATAAGAATTTTCTTTCCATTTACATGTTAAGAATAAAAAAATAATAAAAGGAAAAAAATCGCCACATTAGCAGAGCGTAGTTTCGATCTACGGACCTCTGGGTTATGGGCCCAGCACGCTTCCACTGCGCCACTCTGCTTCACTCTCAATCAGTTTTTATTTAGATATATAAATTTCTGTAATGTGTTGTCATGCAAATATTTGTGTTATTTTGTTCTGTGTAAAAATGTAGAGGCAAGACTCTCTTAACTTCTGATTTGGCTGTATCGGTAGAGGGTCGGACGCCATGCTTTGCAGCAAAGAGTTACGGCCCTTTATGGTCTGAGTTCAAACCCCGCCGAGGTTAACTTTGCCTTTCATCCTTACGGGGTCGATCAAATAAAGTACCAGTAATGCACTGGGTTAATTGCTGGCCTTGTGCCAAAAGTAAAAATAATTATTTACTAAATATATTAGTAAATAATATCATATGTACTAATCAATTAGCAATAGCAACGACGAGAAAAGTAATAGTAAAAAAGAGTAGTATTAGTAGCGTGCAGTTTCGATCTACGGACCAATGGCTTATAGGCCCAGTATTTATATATAATATATATTATTAATTATTCAGAAGATCCCATGTAATAATTTAGTGTTAATTGTTATGACTGGCATGTGATGTTATTAAGGACAATACTGACACAATTATCTCCACTTTGTTTGAATGGTTTCCATATGCAGTTATCAAAATGTGATATAGATTCTCACTCACATGACATGACAGAAATGAGTAAAGTTATTAATACACATGATACTTTCATGAAAATTTACGAAATCTTATTGGAAAGTCAACTAAACACATGGCAACTTCACCAGAACAAGTTTCTAACATTATCTGTCATCGGCAACACTCACACACCATTGCGGTAAAATACGCCGAAGCCCATCATGATTCACTATGTGTCTTTGCATATATATATATATATATATATATATATATGGGAGGAAGTTATAGTTCACTTGAAGCATTGTGTAATGAGGTATAAACGTTTGAATTTGTAAAGCCAAAACAATGCAGGTATGGACATAGAATAACAAATGTAAATGCAAAAGATATTGTTGACAATTAGTCTTTTACCTTAGATTTATTTAAATGTCCTTAATTTTTGAGATAATATCTCTTCTTCGGAGGGAAGTAAAGCGGTTAAACCAGTGTTCTAATATCTTGCCAAGTCATGCTCACAGGAAATGGTATGTAGTATCTGTTCTATCTCTAATGACATTAGACAGTTATATATATATATAACTGTTTGCAATTACTCAAATATACCAACACTGCTGTTCATATCTCTGACATGTGGCTACTATAAGAATTTTCTTTCCATTTACATGTTAAGAATAAAAAAATAATAAAAGGAAAAAGTCGCCACATTAGCAGAGCGTAGTTTCGATCTACGGACCTCTGGGTTATGGGCCCAGCACGCTTCCACTGCGCCACTCTGCTTCACTCTCAATCAGTTTTTTATTTAGATATATAAATTTCTGTAATGTGTTGTCATGCAAATATTTGTGTTATTTTGTTCTGTGTAAAAATGTAGAGGCAAAACTCTCTTAACTTCTCATTTGGCTGTATCGGTAGAGGGTCGGACGCCATGCTTTGCAGCAAAGAGTTACGGCCCTTTATGGTCTGAGTTCAAACCCCGCCGAGGTTAACTTTGTCTTTCATCCTTACGGGGTTAGATCAAATAAAGTACCAGTAATGCACTGGGTTAATTGCTGGCCTTGTGCCAAAAGTAAAAATAATTATTTACTAAATATATTAGTAAATAATATCATATGTACTAATCAATTAGCAATAGCAACGACGAGAAAAGTAATAGTAAAAAAGAGTAGTATTAGTAGCGTGCAGTTTCGATCTACGGACCAATGGCTTATAGGCCCAGTATTTATATATAATATATATTATTAATTATTCAGAAGATCCCATGTAATAATTTAGTGTTAATTGTTATGACTGGCATGTGATGTTATTAAGGACAATACTGACACAATTATCTCCACTTTGTTTGAATGGTTTCCATATGCAGTTATCAAAATGTGATATAGATTCTCACTCACATGACATGACAGAAATGAGTAAAGTTATTAATACACATGATACTTTCATGAAAATTTACGAAATCTTATTGGAAAGTCAACTAAACACATGGCAACTTCACCAGAACAAGTTTCTAACATTATCTGTCATCGGCAACACTCACACACCATTGCGGTAAAATACGCCAAAGCCCATCATGATTCACCATGTGTCTTTGCATATATATATCTATATATATATATATATATATATATATATATATATATATATATATATATATATATATATATATATGGGAGGAAGTTATAGTTCACTTGAAGCATTGTGTAATGAGGTATAAACGTTTTAATTTGTAAAGCCAAAACAATGCAGTTATGGACATAGAATAGCAAATGTAAATGCAAAAGATATTGTTGACAATTAGTCTTTTACCTTAGATTTATTTAAATGTCCTTAATTTTTGAGATAATATCTCTTCTTCGGAGGGAAGTAAAGCGGTTAAACCAGTGTTCTAATAGCTTGCCAAGTCATGCTCACAGGAAATGGTATGTAGTATCTGTTCTATCTCTAATGACATTAGACAGTTATATATATAACTGTCTGCAATTACTCAAATATACCAACACTGCTGTTCATATCTCTGACATGTGGCTACTATAAGAATTTTCTTTCCATTTACATGTTAAGAAAAAAAAAATAATAAAAGGAAAAAGTCGCCACATTAGCAGAGCGTAGTTTCGATCTACGGACCTCTGGGTTATGGGCCCAGCACGCTTCCACTGCGCCACTCTGCTTCACTCTCAATCAGTTTTTTATTTAGATGTATAAATTTCTGTAATGTGTTGTCATGCAAATATTTGTGTTATTTTGTTCTGTGTAAAAATGTAGAGGCAAGACTCTCTTAACTTCTGATTTGGCTGTATCGGTAGAGGGTCGGACGCCATGCTTTGCAGCAAAGAGTTACGGCCCTTTATGGTCTGAGTTCAAACCCCGCCGAGGTTAACTTTGCCTTTCATCCTTACGGGGTCGATCAAATAAAGTACCAGTAATGCACTGGGTTAATTGCTGGCCTTGTGCCAAAAGTAAAAATAATTATTTACTAAATATATTAGTAAATAATATCATATGTACTAATCAATTAGCAATAGCAACGACGAGAAAAGTAATAGTAAAAAAGAGTAGTATTAGTAGCGTGCAGTTTCGATCTACGGACCAATGGCTTATAGGCCCAGTATTTATATATAATATATATTATTAATTATTCAGAAGATCCCATGTAATAATTTAGTGTTAATTGTTATGACTGGCATGTGATGTTATTAAGGACAATACTGACACAATTATCTCCACTTTGTTTGAATGGTTTCCATATGCAGTTATCAAAATGTGATATAGATTCTCACTCACATGACATGACAGAAATGAGTAAAGTTATTAATACACATGATACTTTCATGAAAATTTACGAAATCTTATTGGAAAGTCAACTAAACACATGGCAACTTCACCAGAACAAGTTTCTAACATTATCTGTCATCGGCAACACTCACACACCATTGCGGTAAAATACGCCGAAGCCCATCATGATTCACTATGTGTCTTTGCATATATATATATATATATATATATATATATATATATATATATATATATATATGGGAGGAAGTTATAGTTCACTTGAAGCATTGTGTAATGAGGTATAAACGTTTGAATTTGTAAAGCCAAAACAATGCAGGTATGGACATAAAATAACAAATGTAAATGCAAAAGATATTGTTGACAATTAGTCTTTTACCTTAGATTTATTTAAATGTCCTTAATTTTTGAGATAATATCTCTTCTTCGGAGGGAAGTAAAGCGGTTAAACCAGTGTTCTAATATCTTGCCAAGTCATGCTCACAGGAAATGGTATGTAGTATGTTCTATCTCTAATGACATTAGACAGTTATATATATATATAACTGTTTGCAATTACTCAAATATACCAACACTGCTGTTCATATCTCTGACATGTGGCTACTATAAGAATTTTCTTTCCATTTACATGTTAAGAATAAAAAAATAATAAAAGGAAAAAGTCGCCACATTAGCAGAGCGTAGTTTCGATCTACGGACCTCTGGGTTATGGGCCCAGCACGCTTCCACTGCGCCACTCTGCTTCACTCTCAATCAGTTTTTTATTTAGATATATAAATTTCTGTAATGTGTTGTCATGCAAATATTTGTGTTATTTTGTTCTGTGTAAAAATGTAGAGGCAAAACTCTCTTAACTTCTCATTTGGCTGTATCGGTAGAGGGTCGGACGCCATGCTTTGCAGCAAAGAGTTACGGCCCTTTATGGTCTGAGTTCAAACCCCGCCGAGGTTAACTTTGTCTTTCATCCTTACGGGGTTAGATCAAATAAAGTACCAGTAATGCACTGGGTTAATTGCTGGCCTTGTGCCAAAAGTAAAAATAATTATTTACTAAATATATTAGTAAATAATATCATATGTACTAATCAATTAGCAATAGCAACGACGAGAAAAGTAATAGTAAAAAAGAGTAGTATTAGTAGCGTGCAGTTTCGATCTACGGACCAATGGCTTATAGGCCCAGTATTTATATATAATATATATTATTAATTATTCAGAAGATCCCATGTAATAATTTAGTGTTAATTGTTATGACTGGCATGTGATGTGATTAAGGACAATACTGACACAATTATCTCCACTTTGTTTGAATGGTTTCCATATGCAGTTATCAAAATGTGATATAGATTCTCACTCACATGACATGACAGAAATGAGTAAAGTTATTAATACACATGATACTTTCATGAAAATTTACGAAATCTTATTGGAAAGTCAACTAAACACATGGCAACTTCACCAGAACAAGTTTCTAACATTATCTGTCATCGGCAACACTCACACACCATTGCGGTAAAATACGCCAAAGCCCATCATGATTCACCATGTGTCTTTGCATGATGATTTCTAATGAATGAAACAGTTCTAGTCCTGTAGAATCTCATCTATATATATATATATATATATATATATATGGGAGGAAGTTATAGTTCACTTGAAGCATTGTGTAATGAGGTATAAACGTTTGAATTTGTAAAGCCAAAACAATGCAGTTATGGACATAGAATAGCAAATGTAAATGCAAAAGATATTGTTGACAATTAGTCTTTTACCTTAGATTTATTTAAATGTCCTTAATTTTTGAGATAATATCTCTTCTTCGGAGGGAAGTAAAGCGGTTAAACCAGTGTTCTAATAGCTTGCCAAGTCATGCTCACAGGAAATGGTATGTAGTATCTGTTCTATCTCTAATGACATTAGACAGTTATATATATAACTGTCTGCAATTACTCAAATATACCAACACTGCTGTTCATATCT
>OZ024742.1:35863472-35865972 GCA_964016885.1 Eledone cirrhosa | reverse complement strand
TTTAATTGTAAAGAATATATTAATTAGGTATATATTTAAAAAATTATCTCAGTTTATGATTACATGATATTCTGCAATCCATCTGTATTAGATTTTAATTTTAAGCTAATTAAATTGAAATTTTAGGTTAACTAAATTAAAATTAAATTATAAATATATTTCTAAATTGTACATTAATTAGGTTTATAATATTAAAAAATATTTCTCTGTCATTGATTACACGATATTTTGTTATATTTCATCTGTAAAGGAATTTTAATAAAAGGTTAAATAAACTAAAATTAATCTATAAATTAATTTACAAAGTATATATTACTTATGTTAATAATATTTAAAAGTTTTTCACAATTTATGATTACACAATATTTTATAATCTCATCTGTAGTAGAATTTTAATTAAATTAAATTTATAGGTTAACTAACATTTAAATTAAATTATATATTAATTTCTAAAATTATATTATTAATTAGGTTTATAATATTTAAATGTTTTTCTTAGTTTATGATTACACGATATAATTAATTCCTGTCGCTTATTTAATAGGATATCCTTAGATTTCATTATTTCAAATAGTTCTTGGGAACATAATCTACATTCATTTCTATTATTTTGATAAAGAAGAAGACAGTCATCGTGATGACTGTCTTCTTCTTTCCAACAACCTTAGCCTTTCAGAAATAGAAAAAAACAAAAAGCGTATTAGAACTTTCCTTAAAGACTATTATAGTCTTCATATTACTTTTGAAAACACAAGTAAAGTAGTTAATTTCCTAGATATAACTTTAGACTTAGCTACGGGTATCTACCAACCTTACCATAAACCCAACCAAAACTTACACTACATACACTCACAATCTAATCACCCTAAATCTATCCTTAAAAACCTTGCATATAATATATCTCTTAGAATTTCTAACCTTTCGTCTAACCAAGATGTATTTGATAAAAATGCGACCTTCTATAACGAAGCTCTAGATAGAAGTGGCCACAAAAATAGATTAGAATATATACCTTCTACTAAAAATACTATAAACATACAACCTAATATTACCAACAAACACCAAATGAAAAGTACACACCTAAATGCCACCCACACTATACCCCAAAATACCAACAACTCCTCTAATATAAAGTATAGTAACTCTCAAAAAACTACTCATCATACAACTCTAATAAATGTTAATAATAAAACTCCTAATAAACAAGATAAAACACCTAAATCTATAAATCTAACTAAAAATGTGCGTGGTGAGATCATTAACATTAATCCTCCTAGTAAACATCACGATACAACCTATAAAAATAATAAACAACATAGAAACCGTAATAGACGAGTTACTTGGTATAATGCTCCTTTTAATTTACAAATTAAGGATAATATTGCTAAAAAATTTTTTTATATCCTAGAGAAAAACTTCCCGCCAAACCACAAATACCATCAAATCTTAAATAGGTCAACAGTTAAATTCTCATACTCAACAACCAAAAACATAAAACAAAATATAAGTGCCTATAATGCATATAAATGTAAGAATACCATAAGTATACCACCAATACATCAAACTAACCATAATATCTCCTCAAATACAGAATTAACGAAAGGTTGTAACTGTAGAAACAAAGCAAACTGCCCATTAAAAGGAAATTGTCTTGTTAACAACATAGTTTATAAATGTAATGTTAAAACTAAAGATTCTATTTGCTCATATATAGGAGCTACTTCTAACAATTTTAAGGTAAGGTTTAATACCCACAAACATAGTTTTAAAAATGCCGCACTGGCTAATACAACATCTCTAGCAGAAAAAATCAATAGTTATAAAAATAAGAATATAGAATATGATATGACCTGGAGTGTGCTCAAAAGCGCCACCCCTTATCAAAATAATAGAAATGAATGTAGATTATGTTCCCAAGAACTATTTGAAATAATGAAATCTAAGGATATCCTATTAAATAAGCGACAGGAATTAATTATATCGTGTAATCATAAACTAAGAAAAACATTTAAATATTATAAACCTAATTAATAATATAATTTTAGAAATTAATATATAATTTAATTTAAATGTTAGTTAACCTATAAATTTAATTTAATTAAAATTCTACTACAGATGAGATTATAAAATATTGTGTAATCATAAATTGTGAAAAACTTTTAAATATTATTAACATAATTAATATATACTTTGTAAATTAATTTATAGATTAATTTTAGTTTATTTAACCTTTTATTAAAATTCCTTTACAGATGAAATATAACAAAATATCGTGTAATCAATGACAGAGAAATATTTTTTAATATTATAAACCTAATTAATGTACAATTTAGAAATATATTTATAATTTAATTTTAATTTAGTTAACCTAAAATTTCAATTTAATTAGCTTAAAATTAAAATCTAATACAGATGGATTGCAGAATATCATGTAATCATAAACTGAGATAATTTTTTAAATATATACCTAATTAATATATTCTTTACAATTAAATATATA
>OZ024742.1:35810972-35855972 GCA_964016885.1 Eledone cirrhosa | reverse complement strand
CGGACCCCATCCTTTGCACCGGTCACTGTCCAGTCTTTAGGTGTCCTCGGACCCCATCCTTTGCACCGGTCACTGTCGAGTCTTTAGGTGTCCTCGGACCCCATCCTTTGCACCGGTCACTGTCCAGTCTTTAGGTGTCCTCGGACCCCATCCTTTGCACCGGTCACTGTCCAGTCTTTAGGTGTCCTCGGACCCCATCCTTTGCACCGGTCACTGTCCAGTCTTTAGGTGTCCTCGGACCCCATCCTTTGCACCGGTCACTGTCCAGTCTTTAGGTGTCCTCGGACCCCATCCTTTGCACCGGTCACTGTCCAGTCTTTAGGTGTCCTCGGACCCCATCCTTTGCACCGGTCACTGTCCAGTCTTTAGGTGTCCTCGGACCCCATCCTTTGCACCGGTCACTGTCCAGTCTTTAGGTGTCCTCGGACCCCATCCTTTGCACCGGTCACTGTCCAGTCTTTAGGTGTCCTCGGACCCCATCCTTTGCACCGGTCACTGTCCAGTCTTTAGGTGTCCTCGGACCCCATCCTTTGCACCGGTCACTGTCCAGTCTTTAGGTGTCCTCGGACCCCATCCTTTGCACCGGTCACTGTCCAGTCTTTAGGTGTCCTCGGACCCCATCCTTTGCACCGGTCACTGTCCAGTCTTTAGGTGTCCTCGGACCCCATCCTTTGCACCGGTCACTGTCGAGTCTTTAGGTGTCCTCGGACCCCATCCTTTGCACCGGTCACTGTCCAGTCTTTAGGTGTCCTCGCACCCCATCCTTTGCCCCGGTCACTGTCCAGTCTTTAGGTGTCCTCGGACCCCATCCTTTGCACCGGTCACTGTCGAGTCTTTAGGTGTCCTCGGACCCCATCCTTTGCACCGGTCACTGTCCAGTCTTTAGGTGTCCTCGGACCCCATCCTTTGCACCGGTCACTGTCCAGTCTTTAGGTGTCCTCGGACCCCATCCTTTGCACCGGTCACTGTCCAGTCTTTAGGTGTCCTCGGACCCCATCCTTTGCACCGGTCACTGTCCAGTCTTTAGGTGTCCTCGGACCCCATCCTTTGCACCGGTCACTGTCCAGTCTTTAGGTGTCCTCGGACCCCATCCTTTGCACCGGTCACTGTCCAGTCTTTAGGTGTCCTCGGACCCCATCCTTTGCACCGGTCACTGTCGAGTCTTTAGGTGTCCTCGGACCCCATCCTTTGCACCGGTCACTGTCCAGTCTTTAGGTGTCCTCGCACCCCATCCTTTGCCCCGGTCACTGTCCAGTCTTTAGGTGTCCTCGGACCCCATCCTTTGCACCGGTCACTGTCGAGTCTTTAGGTGTCCTCGGACCCCATCCTTTGCACCGGTCACTGTCCAGTCTTTAGGTGTCCTCGGACCCCATCCTTTGCACCGGTCACTGTCCAGTCTTTAGGTGTCCTCGGACCCCATCCTTTGCACCGGTCACTGTCCAGTCTTTAGGTGTCCTCGGACCCCATCCTTTGCACCGGTCACTGTCCAGTCTTTAGGTGTCCTCGGACCCCATCCTTTGCACCGGTCACTGTCCAGTCTTTAGGTGTCCTCGGACCCCATCCTTTGCACCGGTCACTGTCGAGTCTTTAGGTGTCCTCGGACCCCATCCTTTGCACCGGTCACTGTCCAGTCTTTAGGTGTCCTCGCACCCCATCCTTTGCCCCGGTCACTGTCCAGTCTTTAGGTGTCCTCGGACCCCATCCTTTGCACCGGTCACTGTCGAGTCTTTAGGTGTCCTCGGACCCCATCCTTTGCACCGGTCACTGTCCAGTCTTTAGGTGTCCTCGGACCCCATCCTTTGCACCGGTCACTGTCCAGTCTTTAGGTGTCCTCGGACCCCATCCTTTGCACCGGTCACTGTCCAGTCTTTAGGTGTCCTCGGACCCCATCCTTTGCCCCGGTCACTGTCCAGTCTTTAGGTGTCCTCGGACCCCATCCTTTGCACCGGTCACTGTCCAGTCTTTAGGTGTCCTCGGACCCCATCCTTTGCCCCGGTCACTGTCCAGTCTTTAGGTGTCCTCGGACCCCATCCTTTGCACCGGTCACTGTCGAGTCTTTAGGTGTCCTCGGACCCCATCCTTTGCACCGGTCACTGTCCAGTCTTTAGGTGTCCTCGGACCCCATCCTTTGCACCGGTCACTGTCCAGTCTTTAGGTGTCCTCGGACCCCATCCTTTGCACCGGTCACTGTCCAGTCTTTAGGTGTCCTCGCACCCCATCCTTTGCCCCGGTCACTGTCCAGTCTTTAGGTGTCCTCGGACCCCATCCTTTGCACCGGTCACTGTCGAGTCTTTAGGTGTCCTCGGACCCCATCCTTTGCACCGGTCACTGTCGAGTCTTTAGGTGTCCTCGCACCCCATCCTTTGCACCGGTCACTGTCCAGTCTTTAGGTGTCCTCGCACCCCATCCTTTGCACCGGTCACTGTCCAGTCTTTAGGTGTCCTCGCACCCCATCCTTTGCACCGGTCACTGTCCAGTCTTTAGGTGTCCTCGGACCCCATCCTTTGCACCGGTCACTGTCCAGTCTTTAGGTGTCCTCGGACCCCATCCTTTGCACCGGTCACTGTCCAGTCTTTAGGTGTCCTCGGACCCCATCCTTTGCACCGGTCACTGTCCAGTCTTTAGGTGTCCTCGGACCCCATCCTTTGCACCGGTCACTGTCCAGTCTTTAGGTGTCCTCGGACCCCATCCTTTGCACCGGTCACTGTCGAGTCTTTAGGTGTCCTCGGACCCCATCCTTTGCACCGGTCACTGTCGAGTCTTTAGGTGTCCTCGGACCCCATCCTTTGCACCGGTCACTGTCCAGTCTTTAGGTGTCCTCGCACCCCATCCTTTGCACCGGTCACTGTCCAGTCTTTAGGTGTCCTCGGACCCCATCCTTTGCACCGGTCACTGTCCAGTCTTTAGGTGTCCTCGGACCCCATCCTTTGCACCGGTCACTGTCCAGTCTTTAGGTGTCCTCGGACCCCATCCTTTGCACCGGTCACTGTCCAGTCTTTAGGTGTCCTCGGACCCCATCCTTTGCACCGGTCACTGTCCAGTCTTTAGGTGTCCTCGGACCCCATCCTTTGCACCGGTCACTGTCCAGTCTTTAGGTGTCCTCGCACCCCATCCTTTGCACCGGTCACTGTCCAGTCTTTAGGTGTCCTCGGACCCCATCCTTTGCACCGGTCACTGTCCAGTCTTTAGGTGTCCTCGGACCCCATCCTTTGCACCGGTCACTGTCCAGTCTTTAGGTGTCCTCGGACCCCATCCTTTGCACCGGTCACTGTCCAGTCTTTAGGTGTCCTCGCACCCCATCCTTTGCACCGGTCACTGTCCAGTCTTTAGGTGTCCTCGGACCCCATCCTTTGCACCGGTCACTGTCCAGTCTTTAGGTGTCCTCGGACCCCATCCTTTGCACCGGTCACTGTCCAGTCTTTAGGTGTCCTCGGACCCCATCCTTTGCACCGGTCACTGTCCAGTCTTTAGGTGTCCTCGGACCCCATCCTTTGCACCGGTCACTGTCCAGTCTTTAGGTGTCCTCGCACCCCATCCTTTGCACCGGTCACTGTCCAGTCTTTAGGTGTCCTCGGACCCCATCCTTTGCACCGGTCACTGTCCAGTCTTTAGGTGTCCTCGGACCCCATCCTTTGCACCGGTCACTGTCCAGTCTTTAGGTGTCCTCGGACCCCATCCTTTGCACCGGTCACTGTCCAGTCTTTAGGTGTCCTCGGACCCCATCCTTTGCACCGGTCACTGTCCAGTCTTTAGGTGTCCTCGGACCCCATCCTTTGCACCGGTCACTGTCCAGTCTTTAGGTGTCCTCGGACCCCATCCTTTGCACCGGTCACTGTCCAGTCTTTAGGTGTCCTCGGACCCCATCCTTTGCACCGGTCACTGTCCAGTCTTTAGGTGTCCTCGCACCCCATCCTTTGCACCGGTCACTGTCCAGTCTTTAGGTGTCCTCGGACCCCATCCTTTGCACCGGTCACTGTCCAGTCTTTAGGTGTCCTCGGACCCCATCCTTTGCACCGGTCACTGTCCAGTCTTTAGGTGTCCTCGGACCCCATCCTTTGCACCGGTCACTGTCCAGTCTTTAGGTGTCCTCGGACCCCATCCTTTGCACCGGTCACTGTCCAGTCTTTAGGTGTCCTCGGACCCCATCCTTTGCACCGGTCACTGTCCAGTCTTTAGGTGTCCTCGGACCCCATCCTTTGCACCGGTCACTGTCCAGTCTTTAGGTGTCCTCGGACCCCATCCTTTGCACCGGTCACTGTCCAGTCTTTAGGTGTCCTCGGACCCCATCCTTTGCACCGGTCACTGTCCAGTCTTTAGGTGTCCTCGGACCCCATCCTTTGCACCGGTCACTGTCCAGTCTTTAGGTGTCCTCGGACCCCATCCTTTGCCCCGGTCACTGTCGAGTCTTTAGGTGTCCTCGGACCCCATCCTTTGCACCGGTCACTGTCCAGTCTTTAGGTGTCCTCGGACCCCATCCTTTGCACCGGTCACTGTCCAGTCTTTAGGTGTCCTCGGACCCCATCCTTTGCACCGGTCACTGTCCAGTCTTTAGGTGTCCTCGGACCCCATCCTTTGCACCGGTCACTGTCCAGTCTTTAGGTGTCCTCGGACCCCATCCTTTGCACCGGTCACTGTCCAGTCTTTAGGTGTCCTCGGACCCCATCCTTTGCACCGGTCACTGTCCAGTCTTTAGGTGTCCTCGGACCCCATCCTTTGCACCGGTCACTGTCCAGTCTTTAGGTGTCCTCGGACCCCATCCTTTGCACCGGTCACTGTCCAGTCTTTAGGTGTCCTCGGACCCCATCCTTTGCACCGGTCACTGTCCAGTCTTTAGGTGTCCTCGGACCCCATCCTTTGCACCGGTCACTGTCCAGTCTTTAGGTGTCCTCGGACCCCATCCTTTGCACCGGTCACTGTCCAGTCTTTAGGTGTCCTCGGACCCCATCCTTTGCACCGGTCACTGTCCAGTCTTTAGGTGTCCTCGGACCCCATCCTTTGCACCGGTCACTGTCCAGTCTTTAGGTGTCCTCGGACCCCATCCTTTGCACCGGTCACTGTCCAGTCTTTAGGTGTCCTCGGACCCCATCCTTTGCACCGGTCACTGTCCAGTCTTTAGGTGTCCTCGGACCCCATCCTTTGCACCGGTCACTGTCCAGTCTTTAGGTGTCCTCGGACCCCATCCTTTGCACCGGTCACTGTCCAGTCTTTAGGTGTCCTCTCACTTATAGTTTTTGCAGTCGTACTTTCTTTTTCTTTCTTTGACTAAATATTAAATTCTTTATTATATAATTGAAAATTTAGATTTTTCTAATAAAATTGTTTAAAGTTAAAAAGAAAAAAATAATACATATTATTTCAACGTAGCACGGATCGATATTAATACATTTAAATACAGATTATGACACAATTTGATACTAGAATTTCATCGTAGCACGAATGAAAATTAATAAAATTTGATACAATTTATAATAAAGGAGTATAGGATAATGAAGAGTCATAATAGATACGTGCCTTTCACTAAGAATATCTTTTGTCTGGAAAAATATAGGGATAACAAAACTTGTATTTATTTCACCATGATAGAATCAATATTTTTGTATTTTGGAAGAAAAATAAAGATTTTCCTATCAAATGTTGGACAATATCAATATCTAAATACCAAAAAGAAGCCTTGAATAACAAAACGTAGTTTCAAACTGGTTCTACAGTGCTACTTTGTTTCATCCTGAATCCTTAATTTATAGGATATATTATCGATTGTTTGTAAGGTTCTAAGCAAGAAATGTAAATGTACAAAATAGCGGGCACTTAACTCCTGGTAGAATCGAAAGTGCAATATTCTACTTGAGTATTTTAAACCTAGCGGAGCCTATCCCTCGCCTGGTCCGAACACAGGTGGTTTCTTTCAGAGAGAGAGAGAGAGAGGGAGAGAGAGAGAGAGAGAGAGAGAGAGAGAGAGAGAGAGAGAGAGAGAGAGAGAGAGAGAGAAAGAGAGAGAGAGAGAGAGAACCTGCCCTAGTATTGAATTTGTAATCCATCCCGAAATAATTTAGCACAAGGCCAGCAATTACTCCAGTACATTACTGGTACTTTATGTTATCGACTCCGTAAGGATGAAAGGCAAAGTTAACCGCGGTGGGGTTTGAACTCAATAAAAAAAAAGACTAGTATTAGTAGAGTGCAGTTTCGATCTACGAACCACTGAGATTTAGGCCCTGCATATATATATTATTGATTATTCAGAAGGTTGTATGTAAGTATTGTACCATTTAGTGTTAATTGTTATGACTGATATGTGATATCATGAAAGATATTATTGCTTCAATTATCTCCACAGTAAACAAAGTGTAATATACTTTGTGTATCACATATCATGTAAGAAATATATAAATTTAAAGACACAATGAAAATTAAATAATATTTTGGTGGGAAGCCAACTAAACACTTGTGACCTTCACCAGAACTAGGTTCTATCATATATATATATATACGTACACACACAAAAGCACACACATATATACATGTACATATATTCGGATCTATCTATATGTGTGTGTATGTGCGTGTAATTTTACTTATTCAAAGAATTTATATTCCATATAGGGGTCACGTATATGTTAAGGTTTTTAGGTCAGTGGATCCCATATGACTGTTATTGATAATATATAATATTTCACGGAATCTAGTTTATAAAACAGGATCTTTCTAAATTAAAACAAATATAAAATTGTACACAAGAGGAAATTAATACCCCAATAGTTTAATAATCCTCGAGGGAAAAAAACTATAATATTTAGCCATTTGTTTCTTTAAAATTGAGGTGTGTGTGGGGGGGGGGCTTACTCCTGATGGATGCGTAGGGGCACCATCCTGAAACAACTTAAACTCAGTGAAGCCCATATTTTTCCACAGAAGAAGAAGAAGAAGAAGAGAGAGAAAGAGGGGAGGGAGAGAGAGAGAGAGAGAGAGAGAGAGAGAGAGAGAGAGAGAGAGAGAGAGAGAGAGAGAGAGAGAGAGATGAAAAGTGATAGAGGATGAATCGACTTTAGTATTGGAACGGTTATTTATCGACCTCGAAAGGATAAACGGCAAATTTGGCGTCGGCAAGATTTGAACTCAGAGCTCAGTAAACCGCCACATATAGCGAGATATCTAATCCGAGGCCCTAACGGTTTATTCCTCCATTACTCAGATGATTTAAAAAAACAAACAAACATCCCTTGGACAGGAAGAACCTAGTTTGGTTCTCATGATCTGTGAGTTATATATTCAGCCCTTGTCACTAGGTAAACCCCAAACCACCCCTCCTTGATATATCAGTCAAGTACAGAGTAATACGTCCTTCTTTCTGTCACTGTAAACATGCATACTTGTCTGTGTGTGTATATACGTGTATGTGTACGTATGTGTGTGTGCCTGTATTTGTGTGTATAATTTTACGTAATAAAAATACAGTATGTATGTATGCATGTATGTATGTTTGTATGTATTATGAAGGCACAGCCACACTGAGCAGTTACCCGGGGACAAGTTGTGTATGTGCATGTGAGTGTGCGCATGGTTGTATATGTGCGGGTGTGTATAAGCGTGTGTCTATATGTACGTGTGTAAGAATGTATATGTGCATATGTGCAAAAGAAACTAAAACCAATTATTTGATAAGAATGGTAAGCCTACACTTAGCAAAAGGATGTTCTCCAAGACAACAACAGACTTGATATTATATCAGAAATATAAATATTGCTTCAGGGCCGACATTCTAGGTTCCCGAGAAAAGCAGTGCACCAAGGGCCATATTAAGTGGGTTGAAGTGACGTTAATATATACACACGTCATGTAACACGTGAGATACATATACATACATGCAGGTGTGGTTGTAGAGGTGACTATGATATTAAATCAGAAGTGAATGCCAATGTCTTAGACATGTCTGGTGAATTGTGTTGCTACTTGAAAAAATTGATATTTTTATTTGCTAAATAGATGAGATTTTATGTAATTATCTTTTCCATAGTTCGGTGTGAGTCTATGAAACATATAGATATACACCAGATCCGAACACCAAGGAATCAAACTCCCACTGTCAATGCCTCTGTCTCTTCCGCTTTCCCCATCACTCACTATTATGAGCAAATGGGGACCCGCGCGCTTGCCGCGCCGCGGCCCCGGCGGACCTTAACACATTAATACAATCATTATGTTTAGTAAAAACAAATATGTATTACACAACAACGAATATTTATAGCTTAGTATAGTGTAGTTTAGTATAGTGTAGCATTTATTTATTAACAGCAGATCATAACATACAGAAATTAACATGGGGCTCTTATCTTCGTGGGGTCCCGAAGAATTTGCTCAGCATGCTGCGTTTGGATAGATCGTGGCTGAACGGTCAAAAGGCTTTCTTTGCAAAGAAGAATTCTTTGGCGCGATCCCATTACGTGACACCTAAGGTAAAAATCTTTCTTTTTTACCATAGTTTCGGGTCGACTAATTCCTTGTAAGAAAACGTGTGTTGTCTAAAGCAATCTAGGATCCAATTGTATGGATTATACCTGTCAACTCAAAGTCCCAGTTTGGCCAAACACTGTGACACATTGAATCTCCCTGGGAATTAAATACGAGTATTGATATCATATGCTAAGCAGAGCAGGTAAGAGCAAAGCTGGCAATAGGTCCGGGCCTGATGTATATAATATTTATTAATATATGTTTACTGTGGGTATATCATTCAACAGAGAGGTGCAGTTAAGTTGTATAAGGTTGATAGTCCAAAGTGTAGGATTTGAGTTATGGACGATTTAGCTGTTATTTTTAGCAGCTATAATAACAATATAGAAACCTCCTCGTCCAGTAATATTAATACAAAGAAGAGAAAAATATATTAGGATGTAGACACTGGATTGTCTACCATGATAATGTTTCATCTCTCTTAGTATAAAGTGAAGAGAAATAAATTGCTATAATAAATTACATAATAAATATCGATAATGTTTTGTCCTTATTAACCTCAACATAGCTTATATTACAGTGAACTAAGGAAGTTATATATTGTTATATATTGATTTCTAATTTAGGTACAAGACCAACATTTTGTGGAGAGGGGTACAGTCGATTACATAGCCCCCTCTGCTTTACTGGCACTTTATTTTATTGACACTGGAAGGATGAGAGGCAAAGGAAAATATATATGAAGATATTTATGTTATTTCATAATGTATTAGTAGCGTGTCTGATGTACAATTTGGACAACTCTGTATGGAAAACACGCAAAGTTGAAATAATTGTGAGATTAATAATGGGTTTAACCATATCATCTATAGGCTCAGTGAAGCGTGCCGAACTTGTAACTCGGAGGTCCGTAGACAAACCAGCGCTCCACTATTCAATTTTCTTTTAAAATGTTTCATAAATGTTAAGCAGAGGGTAGCTACGTTCTATATCTCAATGTTGAACAATATATTCTGTATCTCAATGTTGAACAAAAGCTACACAACGATGAAAATATATTAAATATGGTACAATTATTTCATAAAACCTACAATTTGACAAATGTGTCCGAACACGGAAGAACCGAACTTCCACGGTCATCGCCTCCATCTCTCTCGCCCTCCCCATCTTTCTGTATTATGAGCAAATGGCGTCCCATGTGCTGGCCGCCCCACAGCCCCGGCGGACAGAAGGGAGAAGGCGTTTCCCCGGAAGATGGTAAGGGAAATGCGCTGGAAGAGCCATTCCATCTCGCGAGACTCACACCTGCGGCTGGCCAGCTCAGCGCCTATGGTGGTAAGTAGGGAGGTAACCCTAGGGCCAAGGACACCAGAAGTCTCCACTGCAAAGGGCACGACCGCACACCTGTCGGAAAGCGACCGATACTTGGAGAGTTTTCCCCCACTCAGCCCAAAGTGCAGCAGAATCTGGGTTAGTCGCAGATTAAAATTAACAAAAGGATCACATCATGTAATATAAAATTTACATATATTATCCGTAAGAGATATCTCACCTGCACATCAGTGTGTCGATAACACAAACTTGTTTCAGGAATATCTCTTAAATCAAGACACCGTAGAAAAACCAATGTAACATTAAATGAATCAATAATGTATCATACAAAGAAAAAAAGTATTAGCATGGAGGAGAGTGGCGTAGTGGAAGTGGTTTGGGCCCATAACTCAAAAGTCCGCAAATCGAAACTACACCCTGCTAAAAAATATTTTTAATGGTGTAATTTTTCTCAAAAAGTTAATTGTTCTAGGCACACATCATATTTACCATTACAAATATGTTTTAAAATTTATATATACACGTTTAGCAGAGTTCGTTTTCGAACTAGGAATCTCTGTATTACCAACACACTACAATTCTATTGCAGCTCTCTGTTACTATCGGTACGCTATATAAACATTTGTATATAGATAGCAAACTTTCCTGAGAAATATGTTAGTAATATTTAATGAAATATTATGCTGCTTCTTTCTTCAACATAGAAGCAAATGTTCAGCATATTTATACAATTGACATACAGAATTGAATGTCTGAGCAACATTTGAGAAATGCCTATTTAGTGGGAAATATGTAAACTCTTATAGTGTAGCCACATGTATGAGATATGAACTGCATTGTACGTATATTTGAGTAGATTTTAAAGAGTTACAGACAGTTATATATATATATATATATATATATATATATATATATATATATAAAGAACAAGATTAAAAAGGATTTATATAATTTAATTATATCACTTAATTGATTTACGGCCTTTTCGTTAAACTAACAAGAATATTACATTCCTATTGGAAGAAGCTCATATATATATATATATATATATATATATATATATATATATATATGCAAAGACACACGGTGAATCATGATGGGCTTCGGCGTATTTTACCGCAATGGTGTGTGAGTGTTGCCGATGACAGATAATGTTAGAAACTTGTTCTGGTGAAGTTGCCATGTGTTTAGTTGACTTTCCAATAAGATTTCGTAAATTTTCATGAAAGTATCATGTGTATTAATAACTTTACTCATTTCTGTCATGTCATGTGAGTGAGAATCTATATCACATTTTGATAACTGCATATGGAAACCATTCAAACAAAGTGGAGATAATTGTGTCAGTATTGTCCTTAATAATATCACATGCCAGTCATAACAATGAATACTAAAAGGTATAATTATTACATGGGATCTTCTGAATAATCAATAATATATATTATATATAAATACTGGGCCTATAAGCCATTGGTCCGTAGATCGAAATTGCACTCTGCTAATACTAATCTTTTTTCTATTACTTATCTCGTTGTTGTGTTGCTAATTGATTGGTACATACGGTATTATGTATTAATATATGTAGCATTCGTAGGCGAGAAGCAGAGTGGCGCAGTGGAAGCGTGCTGGGCCCATAACCCAGAGGTCCGTAGGTCGAAACTACGCTCTGCTAATGTTGCGATTTTTTTTTTATCATCCTTTTTTTTTAAATTTATAATTGACTGGTGAATTGGAAGTATCGGTAGAGGGTTGGACGCCATGCTTTCTAGCATAGTTACGTCCCTTTACGGTTTGAGTTCAAATCCCGCTGTGGTTAACTTTGCCTTTCATCCTTACGGGGTCGATAAAATAAAGTACCAGTAATGTACTGGGTAATTGCTGGCCTTGTGCCTAAAGTAGAAACAATTATGTGGATTGGCAGTATCGGTAGAGGGTCGTACGCCATCCGTTGCAGCAAAGAGTTACGGCCCTTTATGGTCTGTGTTTAAATCCAGTAGAGGTTAACTTTGCCTTTCATCCTCCCGGGGTCGATAAAATAAAGTACCAGTAATGTACTGGGTAATTGCTGGCCTTGTGCTAAAAGTAGAAACAATTATTTATCTTCCACGTAAAATCTTACAAACAACTGATAATGTATTACATAATATAGTAGTCACTGCAAATTGGTAATGGAATCTATGTAATGCAACGACTTCAGCCTGATGACATCCGTCGACCCCACACCAGTAATTACAGTAGGCTGGCTGTTATTTTACTGAGACTGATCGAGATTTTGAAGGTCGTGTTTGAATGTTTTACGTTTTGTGGTAGGTAGATTTGATTGTAGCAAAATATTATATTTTCGACTTGTTTATGTTGTAGTGAAGGCAATTGACAGTCTGAGTTATATAAATTGTGGATATGTGTGGGGAGCAGAGTGGGCTATTGGGCCAATTGCTCAGAGATCGAAACTACACTTTGATATCAGGAATTATTTTAAATATTTTTCATCTAATACTATTTAGATATTATATTGTTCAATATCTGATAAACAATATCTAGATTACTTCCAAATCTTTGATTTTATCACAAAAAAAGAAACAAAACAATAAATACATTAAATGTATTACATTGTTTTATCAGAAATTGTATTAAATTTTACACATATGGATTCGTGTTACGTTAAAATAACACGTATTCAAGTGAATTAGCTGACCCCGTGGACATTACACGGCCGAATTAGAAACAACCATCAAGTATTAACGATCAATGTGGCATTTTTTTAATGTAACACACACACATATATATATATGTATTTATATATATATATATATATATATATATATATATATATATATATATATATATATATATATATATATATATATATGTAGTTTGTAAACATTTTACATAGATCTATATGATATACATACCAACACAAACATATATATCCTAGAAACGATCGTAAAATGATGAATTTTTTAATATAAGGAACTGTTTCTTTGTTTTTATTCATTATTTTTATTAATTTATATATATGTATATATATATATATATATATATATATATATATATATATATATATATAAATATATATATATATATACAAAACCAGGAAGCATGACCTAGAATCAAAAGGTCTTAAAGTTAACTTGTCAAAGACCAAAGTCCTAGTAAATAAGAAGGAAAAGAGGGCGCTCAGATTTCTTCAGGGAAATGGCGTTGCTCAGTGTGCAGAAAAGGAATAGGTAGAAATTCCATCCGATATCCTAAATGTAAACTATGGATACACAAGGGGTGTAGTGGGATTTCAGGGAGCTAGCAAAGGACGTAGGTTTTACATGTGGCCGATCCACAAGTGCAGTAAGTAACAAGAGCTTACATGATACAAAGGCCTTCAAATTCCTAGAGTGCTCTGAGAAGTAGTAGATAGTTTCTGTTAGATTAAAACTTCTTTCTTTAACTTGTAACTCCTGCTGGCACCATAGTACATACAGGGTTTTGGGGGAATTTTAAAGATGACAGAGCCAATCTCATTTCCAGGTCTGAACACAACCAGTTTTCTCCAGAGAAGGAGAGAGAGAGAGAGAGAGAGAGAGAGAGAGAGAGAGAGAGAGAGAGAGAGAGAGAGAGAGAGAGAGAGAGTGGTGGATAAGCAGTGAGAAAGAGATATAAAGAAAAAATCGACCCAGTACTACTCTGGTACTCTATCGACCTCGAAAGGATGAAAGGCAAAGTTGCCTTGGTGGGATTTGCACTCAGAGTACAGCAAGCCGGAACAAATACTATAAAGCATTCTATCTGACGTTCTAACGGCCCTGAGATAAAAACTACGCTCCGCTGAAAACTATGTCTGCTGGCCAATTTTATATAAATTTTGAAATATATTTGCCATGAAAAATAGGCTGTATCTGTGAAGTAATTTATCTTTTGAGAAAAAATTCCAGCATAGATAAATTAACATTTAGCAATGGGTAATTTAGATCTACGGACATCTAGGTTCCACAGTGTCACTCTGCTTCATATAGTTATGTTTATTTATCTTATATATTATTGATTCGTTTAATGCTAAAACTCAATTTCTATCAAGAGATATCATTGTCACAATTATCTTCGCTTAGCTTGGTTGTTATCTACCCAGTTGTCCAAGTTTCTATTGCGTATCACATGACAAGTTAGAAATATAAAAATTTCATATTACATGATGAGATCCTTTACTGAATATTCACTAAAATCAATACTACAATCTATCTATGATTACACAGACTCATAACGGTGTTGAAATAGGATAGTAACAATTCTTATTTCAGCAGAATGGCGCAGCGGAAGCGTGCTGAACCCCTAATCCCGTGGTCAGTAGTTCAAAACTTCGTTCTGCTCATGCATAATGTTTGTCCATTGTTGAGAGAGAAGAAAGGAACTATGGTTAATCTTATAACAAAATTACAGCTCTTTATTTATTTTGACAAATATGATTCAAAAGTAGGGTTTATTGGTTTCGATTTATATATTGTTTTCTTACAACATAAGTCTCAGACAATTTTAAGTGATGAAAGTGTAATACTATTTATTTATAGATGGAGTAGTTGTTTAATAGTGAGATATAGAAGAAACTCACTTCATTGAAAATCAAATGTTCGTTGATCAAAAATATGCTCTACTTAATATTTCTATTTCTATTTGAATCTTATTTGTTACCAATCATAATGATAATACAAATTATGTGTTTGTATATTTACTTATATATATATATATATATATATATATATATATATATATATATATATATATATATATATATATATATATATATATATATAAATAAAATAAGTAAGTCGAATATGTAAAATTTGGCTTCGTTTATTCTAAATTATAAATTTACTGTTATATATATTTCGGTGACAACTATTATTGGCTGTGACCTCTTCAGGCAGTCCGAATTGGTGTGGAAAAGACAGGTCCACATGTTGTTGAAGTGTGTTTCACTCTGTCAATACATCGATATGTCCAGCTCCTGGGTGTGTTGTTAGTCCGCCGAGGAACTGGAATCATATGGGCTAGAACAAACGAATTTCAGCGTCATAGGACACGCTTGTATCCCATTGGTCATTTGTGAGACCACTCCTCAGTCAAAAGTCTATAGAAATTCTTCTGAGCCAGGTCAACCTGTTATAGTTGTTTTTGTCAGAGTGTTTAAGTACAGCTGACCTCCTTCACAGTGTTGGTAGTGGTAGTGGTGTTAAGAGGTCAGCTAGCAGGTCAACTTTAGTATGCTGTTGCTATGGTCTGAAGAATTTATGTGTGTAGTTTGGCATATATACTGCCACCATTTCACGTGGTGGGGGATACCAAACAAATAAAGAATGCGTGTGTTTTACAACCAATATCAAACATTTTGCAAAATATAAACTGAAATAAAAAACCTGTGTGTCAGAATCTAGAAGTGTAAAGAATTACAATTCTTATTCTAGCATAGAGTACGTACGTGTGATTGTCCGTCATCTGTCACCGATATATATATAGCAGTAAATTCATAATTTAGAATAAACGAAGCCAAATTTTACCTATTTGACTTATTTTATTTTACATTACTCCGGAGTAAACAAACCAACCTGCGTACTGTGGGTATGGTGTGGCGTGCGGTGGCCGGAGGCGGGAGAGTGCTCGACCGGAAGGGTGTGTGGAGTGCTCGACCGGAAGGGGGTTTTGGCCGGAAGGATGCTCGACCGTAAGGGCCGGCAGAGGGCCTCTCTCCAGTGGTGACCAGCACACGGTGTGGACGTGAGTTTTGGGCAGCTCCCGGTGTTAAGCAGTTGGACGCACGTGGAAGAGGAGTACCTGCAGTGGAATTTAGCGGCGCCTGTGAAAAGCGGTAAGTGCGATAGCTTTTTCTAACCACAAGCTATTTCGGCGACTGGAAAAAAAAAACAAAAAAAAAACACTTGCCGCAAGAAAAATCAGAAGATGGCGACAAGACTACGGATGAACGAAGCTATCAGGGCATTCACCGGGGAAGGTGATGTTGTCGCTTGGCTGCGGAAGGTGCGGCTGGTCGCAAGCTTGCAGAAGATAGAGGACGTGGCCGGCCTCATGGCATTGTACCTCGAGGGCGACGCGCTGGTACTCTTCCTTGAGTTGGACGAGCACAGCCAAAGAGATGTGCAGAAGATTGAGAGGCGTCTGATGGATGCATTCGCCGAGGGATTGTTGGCGGCTTTTGCTAAGCTGGCGAGAATCGGGTGGAATGGTGAGCGCGTCGACATTTTCGCAGCGGAAATAAGGCGGTTGGCTATGTTGGCCGGTTACCAGGCGGAATGCGAACACACAGTGCGGTTGGCGTTCATCAATGGATTTCCGGACGACATAGCGGTGAAACTGCAGCAAGTCCCGGGTTATAAAGAGATGGAAATGCGTTCACTGGTGGAACAAGCCCGGATCATAGCAGAAGATGCCAAAAAGAGTGTTGCGGCGATAGCAACTACAGAGGCTCAGGACACCCGGCAGCGAAATGGTGAAAGGGAGGCAACCTCGGCACGCGGCCGTCCGCACGCGTTTAGGGGGCGCTGTTTTCGGTGCCAGGGCCCGCATATGGCTAGGGACTGTAGAGAGTCGAAGCCGGAGATAATTTGCTACCGGTGTAAGCGACCAGGCCACATCGCTACTAACTGCGACCAGGGAAACGATCCAAGAGGAACTACTGCGCCGGTAGTTGCCCCTTACGAGTAGCGGCGCTGCCCGTGGTGGAAGTCTTCGTGAGGGGGAAGCCACAGCGAGCCCTCGTGGATACGGGCTGTACGACGACACTGGTGACCGCGGGGGTGGCGCAGAGGTGGGGAGGGAAGAGCAGCGTAAGGGCAGTCGACGGCAGGAAAATTGAATGCCGAGGTCGCAGCGAGATGGAAATAGCGGTACGGGGAAGGAGGATAAGGCTTTCCGACATCGTGGTAGACAGTGTGGTGGATTGGATCGGCGTGGTTATGGGCATGGACGCGATTGGCCGTCTAGGGGGCGTCACGGTGAACAATGTCGGTGTGTCGTTTGGCGCCGCTGCATCGGTATGCGCTGTGAGTGCACGTCATGAGAACCAGAAGGCCCACGAGGAGGAATACCCCGCTTACACTGTACAGGACAAAGACTTCAAGGCCGTGTTTGATGGGCAGCGATGGGTTGTTGAGTGGTACTGGAAGGGAGAACCACCAACACTGAAGACCAAAGTGGGCTGCTATCAACACACATTGAAGGGAAACGCTAGGAGCGAGTTCGAGCGAGAAGTAGAGAGATGGATCGAAGAGGGCATACTGCTTCCCTGGAAGGAGGAGGTGAAGTGCGGAGTATTGCCGTTGATGGCGGTGGTGCAACCCACGAAGAGCAAGGTGAGGCCGGTGCTGGACTATCGGGAGCTGAACGAGCACGTGTCATGCCACACGGGTGGCGAGGTCACGGATGTCTGTGGGGAAACCCTGCGTGAGTGGAGACGCATGACGGGGGGTTCAGCGATCGTGGATCTAAAGTCGGCTTACTTGCAGTTGCATATAGATGAGAAGCTCTGGCGGTATCAGCTGGTCAGGTATAAGGGCCGGACATATTTCCTGACCAGGCTCGGTTTCGGGCTGAGCTCCGCACCGAAGATCATGGCGGCGGTCCTCAAGACCGCTCTGGGGAGGGCCGACAAGATAAAGAGGGCTACTAACTCCTATATTGACGACATCCTAGTGGAAGAGTCGGTGGTGTAGACGGCGGAGGTCACGAGCCATTTGCGGAGGTATGGACTGACTGCGAAGCCATCAGAAGCATTGGAGGGAGGAGCCGCGCTGGGACTTAGGCTACGGCGAGATAAGACGGGCGTTTTGGTGTTCCAGAGGGGAAACGAAGTTCCGGAACTGGGCCCAAGTATGAATAGGCGGGAGCTTTTCTCGGTGTTTGGAAAGCTGGTGGGTCACTACCCGATCGCTGGGTGGCTCCGGACGGCATGCAGCTATGTCAAAAACGAGCGGGAGGGGTGACTTGGAGTGACAGAGTGGGAGAGAGGACGGTGGCCATGACGCAGGAGATCGTGGGGAGGGTGAAGGCCGACGACCCAGTGCGGGGACGCTGGTACGTTCCCAAATCACAGAGCGGGACCGTATGGTGCTATGCCAGCAGCATAGCGCTGGGTGTCACGTTGGAGATAGAAGGTGTTGAGGTCGAGGATGCAGCCTGGCTTAGAAAGAAGGACGACTGCAGCCACATCAATGTGGCCGAGCTGGACGCGGTGTTGAGAGGGGTGAACCTCGCCCTGCGGTGGGGGCTGCGAACCATCGAGATACGCACCGACTCGGCTACTGTACTCGGATGGGTAAGATCAGTGCTCACCAGTGAGAAGAGAGTGCGAGCGAGAGGCGCGGCGGAGATGCTGATAAAGCGCCGCCTGGGAACGTTAGGAGAGCTGGCCACCGAGTTCGACCTGAAGCTGAGCGTAGTATTCGTGCCCTCAGAGAAAAATAGGGCGGACATCTTAACTAGAGTGAAGAAAGCCTGGATGGAAGCGCCGGAGGAGGTAGAGGATGAGATAGCTTCCGTGTGTCGGCTGACCGAGTTAGACCTGAAGGGGTTGCATGACATGCACCACATGGGGGTGGATAGGAGCCTGTTCCTAGCCAGGAGAATTGACTCGGACGTTAGCAGACACAGTGTTCGAGGGGTGGTTAGAGGCTGCGTCCGATGTCAGTCCATTGATCCCGCCCCGGGTGTACACGAAACGGGAAGCCTCCCGGTGGATCGCGACTGGAAGCGATTAGCGGTGGATGTGACGCACTACCGGCAGGGAACGTACCTCTCGATGGTCGACTGTGGACCAGGTCGAATGGCGATATGGAGGGAGATGAAGACTGGAACGGCCGAGGAAATCGTGCGGACGTTGAGAGAGGTGTTCTTGGAGCGGGGCCATGTGGACGAACTGCTGATGGACAACAGCGCAGCGTTCCGCTCGGAGGCACTGAGGGAGATGCTCGATGGATGGAAGGTGGACCGTTTCTTCAGAGCGGCGCACAGGCCGAGCGGGAATGGAATCGTGGAGCGACACCACCGGACGATCAAGGCAATGGCGGAGCGGGGCCATATCTCACCAATGGAGGCAGTGTTCTGGTACAATATGTCCCCTCGGGTTGGACAGGTCGAGGAATCAGTTCCACATAGAGCAGTATTCAAATACGAGTGGCGGCACCCGTGCACGCCACCACAACGGCCAGTGGGGAGAGAGAGTGCATTCGTGCAGGTGGGCGAAGAAGTCTGGGTTAAGCCCCCAGATGCACGTTGCACATCTCAATGGGGAAGGGGAACGGTGACGGCCGTAAATTCAAAGAACAATGAGTCCGTGGACGGGGTACCACGTCATGTCCTGGATGTAAGAAGAATCACTGTGTCGACGGACTCCGAGGAAGAGGAAACCCAAGATGAGGTGGAAACCCAGAGCTCTGCCCCAATACTACGAAGATCGCAACGAAGTCGTAGACCACCGACCTGGACAGCAGACTTTCATATGCAGAGGGATGAGGGGGAAATTGATGCTTGAGATCAGGGGGGCGTGTGGGTATGGTGTGGCGTGCGGTGGCCGGAGGAGTGCTCGACCGGAAGGGTGTGTGGAGTGATCGACCGGAAGGGGTTTTGGGCCGGAAGGATGCTCGACCGGAAGGGCCAGCAGAGGGCCTCTCTCCAGTGGTGACCAGCACACGGTGTGGACGTGAGTTTTGGGCAGCTCCCGGTGTTAAGCAGTTGGACGCACGTGGAAGAGGAGTACCTGCAGTGGAATTTAGCGGCGCCTGTGAAAAGCGGTAAGTGAGATAGCTTTTTCTAACCACACGTACTTCGTCGAGTGGTCCATTCTGCATACTGAGGTGTCGGTAAACAACCAACATATACTCAATATATATATATATATATTGTGTGGAATCCTTGGTGCTGTTAGGTATATTTTAAAACAGGAAAAGAATGACTTCACTTGTAGTTCTAAACAATTGAATTGAATTTTATATGATTTTACAAAATTAAATTAAATTGTTTAGAACTACAAGTGAAGTAATTCTTTTCCCTTTTTTAAACACACACACACACACACACACACACACACACACATATATTATATATATATATATATATATACATATACAGTATAAAAAACTCTTCTGTCTGTAACTCTTTAAAATTTCCTCAAACATAGACATATACACTAATGTAATTCCTATCTCAAGCATGTTGCTAACATAAATCTCTCTATTTTCAGTTACATGATCTTGGGTTCTAGCCCTACCTTCCTCTTTTTAAATAGTTATTTTTTGAAAATTACTCATATATTTAATCCTGCTATCATTTCTACATATACGCTGAACATTTATGTAATTATATCCCAGAAATAAACTATTAAAATATCATTTTTATCTTTAATCCCTTCCACATGTCGTTAATCAACAAAAAGTATAATGTTTCTTTTATGTAAAACACTGGTTTATCTAAACGCACATTTCCCAGTTTTCATAATTGTACTTTATCCTACAATCGCGATATTTATGGCATACCAATCTTGAACTAAAAAATGAAATACGTTCAACATTATTGCTGTCATACTTGAATGACATATTGTAATGTTATCGTAATATTGATTAAGGTTCTTCTCATCCCTTTCATCAATAGAAAACGTCTTACGATAAAAATTATAACAAAGTAATATTTAGTAGAGCCTAGTCTCGATTAACTTACATCTGGGGCCAGCATGCTCCCACTGCGCCAGTCTGAATGGCTAATGTAGGTAGAAAATATTTTAATATTTGTACACACATTCATTTATATTAAAGAGAAAAATCATATTTATTTATATAGAAAAGTAACTAAAACTACGACAAAACTTTCAAAACATTTTGAAATTAAAATAATTAATATATTACAATTTCATAGCAAAGCCTAATTCTGATGAATGAAAATTGGGGATTATTTACCCATGACCGTTCTGCAGTGCTACTTTAGATAATAACAGAAACAAACAATCATAGGTAATATATTATTAATTATAACATTAAACCAACTAAGTATGTAAACATGTAATAATTGTATGGTTTTAGCTTACGTTTATAATTTAATAATTATGATAGACGTGTGTTATCGATCTATGCACATACTGATTATAGGCTCACATGTGCTCACCCCCATTCCACTGTGGGTTATATGTTCATCTCTCTCGCCTCCTCCCCCTCTTCCTCTGGAAGAAATCGGCAATGTTCAAACCGAGAGGAGGATGGGCACAACCAGCTTTAAATGCTTTCTTTAATGTAATCTGTGAGGGCGGTGGATTGGCAGTATCGGTAGAGTCGGACATCATGCTGTGTAGCATAGAGTTACGGTCCTTTACGGTCTGAGTTCAAATCCCGCCGAGGTTAACTTTGCCTTTCAAACTTACGGGGTCGATAAAATAAGCACCAGTAACGTACTGGGGTTGATTTTAATCGACCCCCCCCACAAAAAAAATTACTGGCCTTGTGCCAGAAATCACAAATGTAATCTGTTCGTTTATTAACTATTATTCCTTATAAATTGATCGTAAAATTAAAATATTTATTGCCGGTTAACGATAAATAGCCCATATCAATAGTAGTTTCTACTTTTGTCACAAGGCCAGTAATTTGAATAGGAGGGGAATATCGACCAAAACGATCCAGTGCATCACTGGTAATTTAATTTATTGAAGATTGCCAAGGTTTTCTCCCTTCTGAACCCTCTTTGGGGTCTCAGGATACGCAATATTTGTGAGTCCATCCCACGCCTCTCAAAATAGGTCGCAGGCCTATTGCCAGTTTTTACAGCATGGAATGGAAACTGGGGAGAATGAAACTCGGCCTGAGATGTTAAAAGCCTTGAATAGAGAAAGTATTCTCTGGCTGACTCGTGCGTACTGGATGGCCTGGATCTCTGGAAAGGCACCTAAGCATTGGAAATCGGGAGAGATAATCCCATTTTTCAAAAAGGGAGACAAAGGAGATTGCTTCAATTATAGAGGGATGTTCTTGTTAAGCCTCCTCGGCAAAGCCCATGCTAAGTGTCTGGCAAAGAGATTTAGGGAGATTGACGAGTCCAAGCTAGCTAATGAACAGCACAGTCGACCAAACATTCACACTGCGGCAGGTCTTTGAGAAATCGTGGAGTATTGCAAAGAGGTGTATTCTCGCTTTATAGACCTCAAAAAGGCATATTACCGCGTTCCACAGGGCATGAAGGTTCTGCAAGAGTATGAGATCGATGATCAGCTTCTTGATGCCCTGATGTCTCTATACGAATAGCCGAGTTTTTGTGTTCGGATAAATGGTTCTAAATCGAAACCATTCCGACAAGACAGATCGTTTGGATTCCCTTTCATTCACATTATATTCGTCGATTGGCAGTATCGGAAGAGGGTCGGACGCCATGCTTTGCAGCAAAGAGTTAAGGCCCTTTATGATTTGAGTTCAAATCCCGCCGAGGTTAATTTGCCTTTCATCTTTACGGGGGGTCGATAAAATAAAGTACCAGTAATACACTCGGATAATTGCTGGCCTTGTGCCAAAAGTAGAAACAATTATAATCATTATGTTTCACCACTGAATATTTCTTAATGGAATCTGAAATTTTCAGGATTATAGGATAGATGTAAAAACTGATGAGAGGGGTGGACATAAAGCAATAGAAAATGAATTGCTCTTCCAGCGCGTCTCTTCCGGGGAAACGTCTTTCTATTCTGTCTGCCGGGGCTGCGGGGCCGTGGGGCAGCCAGCCCGTGGCCTCCGTTTGCTCCTAATAGTGAGAGATGGGAGAGAGAACGGGTGAGCTGAAGGCAGTGACAGTGACAGTGGGAGTTTGGTTCCTTTGTGTTCGGACCTTGTGTATATGTATATATTTCACGGACATAACCTACGTGAAAGAATCCAGGAGAGAGATTCTTCCTTGAAGAGGTCGAAAGTTCATATCACACATACACATACCGTTGTGGCAAGGTTGTATGCAAAATACACACCGTATTCATATATAATTGTCTGCCATACAAGATGACATCGAAAGATTGCTGACAATATTGGAATACTATCTTGACATTTCAGAATAGTAATGAAAAACTGTTAATTATTTGTAATTTAGGAACACGACCTCAACTTTGGTGGGAGGGGAAAATCGATTAAATAGACCTAATGCGTGACTGGTATCTTACCTACCTCGGAAGGAAGGAAGGAAGGAAGGAAGGGAGGAAGGCAAAGTTCAACTGAGCGGAATTTACAAGTACACTCAGAGCACAGACAACCAGAATAAATATTAATTAATTTAACTATAGCAAAAACGAAATAAAGGAAACCATTTGTGGTAAGCAGCTTCGATCTACAGGACTCAGGATAATGAGTACTGATCAATCCCACCGTGCCATCTGCTATATATCTATTTTAGATATATTAATAAATAATGTTATTGCATTCATCAGTCAATTCTAAAAAAAATGTAGAAAAAGAAGCAGTATTGACAGAGCGCAGAATCAATCTGCAGACCTTGGGGTTATAAAAACACAACGGTACCACAGCGTCATTCAGCTTATTGAAGGCGTTTCTCCTATATAGTATAATATACCACAAAAGCACAATTTAGTATAAGCATTGATTTCTTATATATATATATATATATATATATATATATATATATATATATATACACACACACACACACACACATATATATATATATATATTCCTCCTAACGTATGCTAACATAGGTTTAATATAAGTACGTATTTCTTTTCTGATGCAATATTTTCCAACCTGATAGCATCCCTGACCAAACACCCTTATTTTCCTTCTTTTCTTACTATTAGTTTTGTTGTTGTTGTTGTTGTTGTTGTTGCTTTAACCATTCTTGTTATCTGAGACATTTTCAGTTTAGTCAAGAACTAATTAGTTTTATGAATTGCAAGAAATGGAAGATGAAATAACTCACACTCCCTCTCCGTCTCCCTCTCCCCCTACCCCCTCTTTGTGATATTTCAGCTTATGAAAAACTATCGTCTGCTCTAATGAAATTTCTGCAGAAAAGTCTTTCCCCACGCTTTAGAATATTCTTTATCATCAACTCGGTGCAGTCCGTCGTTCTGGTACTCAACAATCACAACTGATCTCTATTCTCCCTTATACACAGAAGGGGACCAATGTTGAGATCTGTTAATACTTTCATATAACAACATATTTCCTCTTTCCCCAATAAGGTATTTATCACCGTCTTCCAGTATCTGGTGCAGGTAATTATTTGGGTGTCACTCTAGAGCAGACATGGGCAACCTTTTTCGAGAAGCAGGCCGCATGAGATATGGCTCATCATCAGGCGGGCCGCAAGCGCTAATTTACATTCGTGCCCACATAAAAAAAAAAAATGGTGGTAACTCAGGTTGTTTTGATTTGTTTCTTCAGAATTCGTACACGTTATTTTCCTCGATCGAAAAAATGATAGAAAGATAAATTACATCTGAAAAGTTGGGGTACAAAAATCAGAAAGATTTCACCTAGGTGACTTAGACGAGCCATTCAGAAAGCTTTGCGGGCTGCAGGTTGCCGATGATTGCTCTAGGCATACTGATAGTCAGCAATCCCCATTGGTTTCTGTCAAATACACAAGTGGCGCAGTGTTGTGACCTGTTCAGTTCTTGATGTTGTCTGACCAGGATATTTTTTTATCTGCTACTTTTTTTTACCCCCTTCCAGTTTGTGCTGGAAAATGAGACACACGTTCACACTGTCAGCTTTCGGCGTTTAACTGTCAGGAGTATATTCTGCTTGTCAGAATATTTGGTGACTTGCCTGACAAACCTGTTTGTCTTAGAAAATTTGTTTAATCACAGCTTTGGTGGACGTTATCGTTTGTTGTAGTTGCTGTTGTTACTATTGGTAGTGCTGCTACTGTTGCTGCTGCTCTAATTGTTTAACCCTAGCAGGCCGAATGACCTCTTAATAGCCCTGTTGCTGTTTAGATTAAGTATATGTATATATTTGTCGATCGACTTATCTTCAATAATTTATATATTTTCCAAGGGCTGTTGTGTGGTTTGAAAATGGTGTGGCTGTTATTTCTAGAATTCAAGCGACTACGTATTGCACATGGAATGTCAGTTTTGACAATGTTTTCTTGTCATTCGATCAACGGAACAAATTGTTCGTGAGATTAAATGTAAGTGGCTGAGCATTGTACCGACGTGAATACCCTTAACCATTTTCAGGGAGATTTAGCGTGATACTGTGTAACAAGGCTGGTCATTTGAATTTCAGGTATAGCCTATCCGACAAACTTCCAAACGCTCTCCGTCTACTCAATTTCACTCACAAGACATGGGTCGACCCGCGGCCACGGTATAAATGACCCTTGTCTACCATGCTATACGGTAGGATCGAATCCAAGACCATGACCCTTGAAGTTAACTCTTATCTATTCGGCCATGCTTCATTCACAGCAACACTGCATCATATTTGAGACGTAATACAACAAATTGATTTTGGAACTATTTTAGTATCTGTGTTCGTCTCAATCAGATAGAATTGAGAGTGACTTTATATATAATTATGATATAACAGTTAAATAACATTGACGCACTGGACACAGACAAGGCTGAATGGTTAGGACGTTCTCTTCGAGATCACGTGGTATCACGTTCGATCTCACTATGTGGCGTCTTATAGAAGAATCTTTCACCACAAACTTCGATCGACAAGCCTTGTGAGTGATATTGGGTTGACTTGCGTCACGTTGAATCTGCCTGAGAATTACATTAAAAGTACTCGCGCCTGTGGAATGCTTAGACACTTACATTATAATTGTTTCTACCTTTGGCACAAGGCCAGCAATTACCCAGTGCATTACTGGTACTTTATTTTATCGACCCCGTAAGGATGAAAGGCAAAGTTAACCTCGACGGTATTTGAACTCAGACCGTAAAATGCCGTAACTCTATGATGCAAAGCATGGCGTCCGACCCTCTACTGATACTACACTATAATACTTGATGAACTGTATTTAAAACCGAAAGGGTCTGACTTACCATAGAGTGTGTCATGTTGAATCTCCCTGCAAATTACGTTAAGGGTACATGTGTCTGTGGAATGATGCTCAACCAATTAAACGTTAATTTCACGATCAGGTTGTTCTATTGGTTAACAAATTGGAACACTAGTCTCTGTGATGTCTTTCGTGTCTGCGGCGCCCCTAGATTCACTCTAGCCAACTTTATGAATAATGTGACCCTGCTAAGCACGATATAATTGACTGGTCCCTCCCCACAAAATTTGTCCCCTCTCGACGTTTAAGTCAAATCATGGCTTTTTTTATTTTCTTTATCGCTTTTCATATTTTGTGTAAACTTTTCTCCTGTTTTTATTTATTTTATTTTATCTTTTCTTATTTATTATTCTTTTACATAAATAAATGTTTTGTTTTTGTATTTTTTCTTTAAAACTTTAGTTAATATTTCTCTTGGGAACCTGAAATTATTCTTCATAACGTTAGGTGTTTGGTAGCTTGACGGGGAAGAGGGAAATTTAGGCACCATACAGTCATATCAGCTCTTCACTCAATCTCTCTATCGAAAGAAAGAAAGAGTTTCTTTCTTTCTTTCTTTCTTTCTTTCTTTCTATTCCTCTTTCTCCTTCCCTCTCTCTCTCTCTCTTAATACCATTCTTCATATGTTGAGGTGTTCGTAGCTTGAAGGGGTGAGAGGGTGGGGGTGGGGTGTTTAGGCGTCATACACTATCATGTAGCTCTTTACATTCTTTCTCTTCCTCTATCTCACTCCCACCACCACTACCACCACCACACCATCAACACCACTACCACTACTACACCATCAACACTACCACCACCACTACCACCACCACACTATCAACACTACCACCACCACCACCACCACCACCACCACCACCACCACCAATAACAGCAACAACAATTTAAGAAGCTCAACACATACGATTAGTCAATTATTGAAAGAGTCTCGCTAGGGTCGCTCCAACTGATAAAGCGAACAAAGCCCCTTCAAATCCCTATTTAGACCTGATATACAAACATGGTCATCTCTTCCTCCCTTTCACTACCCACCTCTCTCTCTCTTTGTCTGTATATATATACTGTCCTCACTCTTTCTCTTTCCCTATCTCCCTTTCATCCCTTCCACCCCCACATTAAGAAAGTACATATACGAGCCAGCGTATATGGGGGCCGTTAGACCTGCTAGAAAAAGCCGTTAAATCTTCCTCGAATCGCCTCCCTACTTCTTCGGAAAAGGGGCGTCAGGCAATATAATGTAGTCCTAGGTTGGGTGGATGAGAGGCTCAGATAAGATAGTCATATCAAGATCGTTTTTGATCACACCGTTTCTCAATCGGTGCTGGTTTGGGGCTAAATGGCAACTACAACTTTTACACTTGCAAAATAATGAGGAACCCTCTCAGGGACTTACGACATGCTAGAAATAGCATTAAATAAACATCCTATCGTTACTATCATCATCACATATTCATCCGCGTGGTCACCAATACCACAACTACCACCAGCACTCATGATCACAACCACAAGACATTACTACCGTCACTATCACTACTGTCACCATCACCCAACACCCTTTACAGCCACACAGGATGCACTATAACCATCACTATAACTACCCACAACCAACATCGTCACCACCATACCTTCCCCACTAAACCCTACTACCATCACTACCACCACCATAACTACCCACAACCAACATCGTCACCACCATACCTTCCCACTAAACCCTACTACCATCACTACCACCACCATAACTACCCACAACCAACATCGTCACCACCATACCTTCCCCACTAAACCCTACTACCATCACTACCACCACCATAACTACCCACAACCAACATCGTCACCACCATACCTTCCCACTAAACCCTACTACCATCACTACCACCACCATAACTACCCACAACCAACATCGTCACCACCATACCTTCCCACTAAACCCTACTACCATCACTACCACCACCATAACTACCCACAACTAACATCGTCACCACCATACCTTCCCCACTAAACCCTACTACCATCACTACCACCACCATAACTACCCACAACCAACATCGTCACCACCATACCTTCCCACTAAACCCTACTACCATCACTACCACCACCATAACTACCCACAACTAACATCGTCACCACCATACCTTCCCACTAAACCCTACTACCATCACTACCACTATCACTATAACCACTATCACGAGCCTAAGAGTGAGCCACTACGTGATTTTTTGACTAGCTAGATAAAGCAGCCGAATTACTCACGAAGTGTGCTCTATTATCTTTAAAAAAAGGTTATAATTTGGATTAAATTCTTAATGTATTGTTTGAAAAATGACGAGGGGTGTCATAACCAGAATACTTTGATCATAAGTGCCCGTTCAGGGATGGCCTTGAACTAAACAACACAAATAACATCACCAGCACTTTGTCTGCCATCATCATCATCACCAACAACAACACCATCACCATTACTAAACAGACACTGCCGTAATGTCTAGCAACCCCTCCCCGCCATAATATCAAATACGTTCCCCCCATCTCTAACTTCACTACCATAACTACAATCATCACCAACATCAACAACATCACCACCATCACCACCATCACTAACACCACCACCACCACACCACCAAACAACACTACACCTTCATTACCCCAACCAAACCACTCTACGACGGCGACAACCGCCATTATTGCTACCCGAAACAAACCACCCATACACCTTACAACGACGACAACCACCACCAACAACAACAACATCAACAACAACAACCAAAAATACAACTAACAACAATCAGAACACTAGTACCCCCCCACCAACAACAACAACTACTACCACCACTACCACCTACACTACCACCACCACCACCACCACAACCTCCACCACCACTACCACCACCACTACCACTACCACCACTACCACTACCACCACCACCACCACCACCACCACCACTCCCACCACCACCACCACCACCACCACAACCTCCACCACCACTACCACCACCACTACCACCACCACTACTACCACCACCACTCCCACCACCACCACCACCACCACCACCACTACCACCACCACTACTACCACCACCACTCCCACTACCACCACCACCACTATCATCTTTACACTACTACTTTGCTGTTCAGTTTGGGAGTCTTAAATTACCTTCTGCTAACAGGGTTACACACCCCTTCTCCTTCTTCACTCTCTCTCTCACTCTCTCGTGTCCTTCTTCTCTCCCTCACCCTCTTGTGCCCTTCTTCTCTCTCTCTCTCTGTCTCTCACACTCTCTTGTGCCCTTCTTCTCTCCCTCACCCTCTCGTGCCCTTCTCTCTCTCTCTGTCTCTCTCACTCTCTCGTGTCCTTCTTCTCTCCCCCTCTCTCTCTCACTCTCTCGTGCCCTTCTTCTCTATCTCTATCTCTCTTTCTCAGTTTTTACATGAATAATTTTCTCTCCTTTTCCCCAACTTTCCTTCTCTCTCTTGGCCTTTACTTAGCTACTTCTCCTCCGCCTCTGTCTTGACTACTCCCCCCCCCACGCCTCTCGACCGTTACATGACTCCTGTCTCCCTCCCCACACTCTCTCAATCTCAGTTGTTACTTCACCCCCCCCCCCAACCTTCTCTCTCTGCAATGCCACAGTACAAAAGACCTCCACCACTATGGATACAACTGTCTTAATAAAGTACATATCAAGTACGAAGATATTATTCCGCATTCAAAAGCACATTAGACTTGTTGAGCTGTAAGGAGTCATGTGGATAATTAGAGTATACCTCTGCATTCTGAATGCATAGATCAGAAATAGGGAGTTTCAATCTCTACTAAGGGACAACGTATTTTTATCTTAATTATTTTAAAGTAAAAATTTGAATAATACCTTAATCCCGTCTGAGAATCATTATTTGGTGGATCGGCAGTATCGGTAGAGGGTCGGACGCCATGCTTGCCAGCATAGTACGTCCCTTTACGATCTGAGTTCAAATCCCGCCGAGGTTGACTTTGCCTTTCATCCTTACGAGGTCGATAAAATAAAGTACCAGTAATGTACTGGGTAACTGCTGGCCTTGTGCCTAAAATAGAAACACTTATTTTTACTTAAGGGCTGAGTTCAAATCCCGCCGAGGTTAACTTTACCTTTCATCCTTACGCGGTCGATAAAATAAAGTACCAGTAATGCACTGGGATAATTGCTGGCTTTGTGCCAAAAGTAGAAATAATTATGTTTGCTTAAGGGCAGTGGATTGGCAGTATCGGTAGAGGGTCGGACGCCATGCTTTGCAGCAAATAGTTAAGACCCTTTATGGTCTGAGTTCAAATCCCGTCGAGGTTAACTTTTCCTTTCATCCTTACGAGGTTGATAAAATAAAGTACCAGTCACGCACTGGGGTCTATTTAATCGACTTCCCCTTCCCCTAAAATATGCTGGCCTTGTGTCTATATAAGAAGCCATTATTTTTACTTAAGTTAAAAACGATCTATTTAAATATATTTTCAACTTTCACAGTGAAGATTGTTGTAAGCAATGATGACACAATAAATAGATGGGGAGTTCAATATCTGTTAGGACTTACCCAGCAGTCAAATTGATTATTTTTTCTCCCTTAGGCAAAACATGATAAATAGATATTTTTCTGTATTTCAATTAAGTAAAAAGAATAATATATCTTTAATTTTTATATTTTGAAGTGGCAAAAAATCGATAGGTAGAAGATATATATTTTATCACTTAGTCCGATGAAAAATGAATGGCCATGAACTTTTTTCATAACGATATTACTAATGCTGAAAAAGGAAGAAAGTATCATCAAACTGAATACCTGATCTGAATACTTGCAACATGGTAGACCCTGCTAAAGTTAATCAAGGGACAGATAATGGCGGAAAACCGGGTTACAGATTACGTCTACTCCCAAAGATGTGTGTAGCTGTCAATGTTAAATTAAATATTTATGCCAACACTTTTTAACTAATTGAATTCATACTAATGGTGAGGGTTTCCAGCGCTACAGATGAACAATCTGAATAATTTGAAAACATCAATGATGCGGTGCAGATACCCACAGTTACAGACCTGTCAACTCTCCCCGTCCGACGGGGAGATCCCCCATCCACTTTGGGGATGGTAAGAGATGTCTTCTCTTGTGAAAATAAGTATAGCTTTCATTATGTCCCTTTATAGTGCGGTGGATTGGCAGTATCAGTAGATGGTCGGACACCATGCTTTGCAGCAAAGAGTTACGGCCCTTTATGATCTGAGTTCAAATCCCGCCGAGGTTAACTTTGCCTTTCATCCTTACGAGGTCGATAAAATAAAGTACCAGTAATGTACTGCATAATTGCTGGCCTTGTGCCAAAAGTAGAACCAATTATGTAAACCTCCACATTTTGCCTCTTTTCACCCCGTTTTGGGGGCACTTTTTTCATGGTACTCCTCCTTTGGGTTTTTAGAGGTTGGCAGGTCTGCAGTTAAATTGTTATTATTGTTGTTGTATAAGCCTACTTCATGCAAGACAAAACAGAGCTACTTATGACTAAAAAAAAAAAAAAAAAAAATCATGACCATCTAAAATAGAAATGTTGGCGATTTGGCAGAGTCTTAAGGGTGTCAGAGGTATTTAAATACCTCATTGTTTGTTTTGGCTCAATGTGCACTGAATTCAAAACCCACCATGGTGAACTTTGAGTTTTTTCTCCTTTCTCAGTTAATAATTAATGTACCAGTTCAGGGGCGAAGAAGTAGCGGAATTTTTAAAGAGTTGGGCGGGGTTTGTGATATTTCATCCGGATTTGTGTAATTTTTTTTAGTAAATTCCATCTCCTGCTAAGAATTGCAGCAATGGAAAGACCAATGTAAACATCGTTTAACATAACAATGAGTCCTTCGATTTTTTAAGATGGTAGATATCGCTAATAAGAGAGATTTAGCTGTTATTTTTAGGTAGTTGGACGACTATGTAAAGGTTCCCTTCCTTACAGCTAAATAGACTGACAACTTATCAGCTACAATATATTTCACCTGTAATATATTTCACTATTCTAACAAATAACATTCTTTATTGGTTTAATAGTTTCTATCATTATAGAGCGGTCATGTTGTTCACCCTCTTTACACCAATTTCAATGCTAAAAGAACTGAAAGTTACAGCGAGTTTATATTTTCGCTGAAGACCTCCAACAACAATGAAACACGTCCTGGGTTGTTTCCTATACTTTGGTTAACAACTCATCTTATTCCAACATTGATATATCAGTTTGGATTTCTAAAGTTTAAACCATGAAATGTGATTTCACATACTCGTAGAATATTTTACATTTCAATTCATTCTTTCACACACACACACACACACACACACACACACACACACACACACACACACACACACACACACACACACACACACACACACACACACACACACACACACACACACACGCACACACACACACACATGCATACACACATGTATATATATACACATCACTATTTCAGGGCACCAATACTAATACCTAATTTTTGCTGGACCGGCAATCGCGCTGTAAAATCAGCTCCTGATTATTACTGGAATTCTATAAGAATCCAGCTCCTATAATTATCGGCAAAGGCAGCGGAGTGTGTGGTCTTGATGAACGCTAACAAGCGAGAAACAGACTGTCTGTCGATCACTCTCTGTTGTTATTTGCCGAGAATAAGTAAATGACATAGTCACCACTTTAAAACTCATAGCGAATGCTCTTCTAAATGTTTTTAATTAAACATGCAGTATATTGCCAAATATATTATACATACATTTCATGTATACATCTCTATTTCAGAGCACCAATACTAATATATATATATATATATATATATATATATATATAGTGGTGGAACACTGGAAGGTAATATCCGTAGTGGTAGAGCACTCAGTCCAGGGGACGAGTTAGGTAGAAGTGGTTACACAACAGTTAGTTCACCATACCGAGAACAATTGTTTCACCTTCGCGGATCTTCAGCTCGGGATGTGTATGGTTATAGGAACAGGAAGGACAACCGTACGAACGCGCATGCGCAGAAACTCGGTCATTTCACACAGGCAATACTAGACTGCGTGCGGGAGGTGTAAGGGAGATAACTGCGAAAGTCCGGAAAGTTTTTAGGTTGAAAATAAAATTAAAAAAATTAAAAATAAAATTACAAAGAATCAGTCCGGAGCCTTGTAGTTATGCAATAGATGTTTGGTGACGTGTGAAAAATTAACTTCTCGTGTTTAGGCAATCACTATTGCGTAATCTCTTTAGGATAGTTATTCGTTCGTCAATACATAAGCCACACGTCGGATTACCCCTTGCGTATGGCTTGGACTTAGTGATGGCTTTCCATTGAATGGAGTAGCCTATACTTGAGTCCTTGAGGGACCATACGTGGCTCGCGAGTTTTGTGGATGAACGTCTGTCCGGGTATCTGAAGGTATCTGTACAAATTTGCAACTTAATATTCTGCGTATCCGCAATTGACAATGCATATAATACCGGTATTGTAAATAAATTAATGTTTTGATATTTCACTGAAAAAAAATCTCTTCAACGTTTTCTACTGAAAACATATTTTTCCTTTCTACTATTTGTATATATATATATATATATATATATATATATATATATATATATATATATATATATAACAATTAAGTCAAAAATGTACATCCACATATGTATACTGAAATACTAGTATGCATATGAATACACATACGTATACATATGTAGATGTACCGAGTTTTTCACTGGTCACTTTACTGTGAGTGTCCAGCTATTCTGTATGTAAACACACAGACAAACCGGTTTTTAGAGTCATACTGGTTTTTGAGGAAACACCTTTCCTCTATTCTCCAGAAAGCCAGACAAGGAATATTGAACTAGTTTCGATGTTGTTACATCTCATCAGCAATATTTACCTATCTTCCGGCCTCTCTAGAGAATCGTAAAAGCACATATCGTTATATGCTTTTTCTATGAAAATTAGTAGTGGGCAGACCAATTTGCATAGAGCGTGAGTACGTACCGGTTCAACGGAGACGATAAAAACAAATAACGAAACGAAATTAAATCACGCTCTATGCAAATTGGTCTGCCCACTACTAATTTTCATAGAAAAAGCATATAACGATATGTGCTTTTACGATTCTCTAGAGAGGCCGGAAGATAGGTAAATATTGCTGATGAGATGTAACAACATCGAAACTAGTTCAATATTCCTTGTCTGGCTTTCTGGAGAATAGAGGAAAGGTGTTTCCTCAAAAACCAGTATGACTCTAAAAACCGGTTTGTCTGTGTGTTTACATACAGAATAGCTGGACACTCACAGTAAAGTGACCAGTGAAAAACTCGGTACATCTACATATGTATACGTATGTGTATTCATATGCATACTAGTATTTCAGTATACATATGTGGATGTACATTTTTGACTTAATTGTTTAAGCGTCAGTCATACAAAAGTGAGTTACAAACGAAACGAAATTTAATTTCGTTTCGTTATTTGTTTTTATCGTCTCCGTTGAACCGGTACGTACTCACGCTCTATGCAAATTGGTCTGCCCACTACTAATTTTCATAGAAAAAGCATATAACGATATGTGCTTTTACGATTCTCTAGAGAGGCCGGAAGATAGGTAAATATTGCTGATGAGATGTAACAACATCGAAACTAGTTCAATATTCCTTGTCTGGCTTTCTGGTGAATAGAGGAAAGGTGTTTCCTCAAAAACCAGTATGACTCTAAAAACCGGTTTGTCTGTGTGTTTACATACAGAATAGCTGGACACTCACAGTAAAGTGACCAGTGAAAAACTCGGTACATCTACATATGTATACGTATGTGTATTCATATGCATACTAGTATTTCAGTATACATATGTGGATGTACATTTTTGACTTAATTGTTTAAGCGTCAGTCATACAAAAGTGAGTTACAAACGAAACGAAATTTAATTTCGTTTCGTTATTTGTTTTTATCGTCTCGGTTGAACCGGTACGTACTCACGCTCTATGCAAATTGGTCTGCCCACTACTAATTTTCATAGAAAAAGCATATAACGATATGTGCTTTTACGACTCTCTAGAGAGGCCGGAAGATAGGTAAATATTGCTGATGAGATGTAACAACATCGAAACTAGTTCAATATTCCTTGTCTGGCTTTCTGGTGAATAGAGGAAAGGTGTTTCCTCAAAAACCAGTATGACTCTAAAAACCGGTTTGTCTGTGTGTTTACATACAGAATAGCTGGACACTCACAGTAAAGTGACCAGTGAAAAACTCGGTACATCTACATATGTATACGTATGTGTATTCATATGCATACTAGTATTTCAGTATACATATGTGGATGTACATTTTTGACTTAATTGTTTAAGCGTCAGTCATACAAAAGTGAGTTACAAACGAAACGAAATTTAATTTCGTTTCGTTATTTGTTTTTATATATATATAAATATATAGTAATAATAATAAAATTGAAGACTAAAATCCAAAGAGGGCTCGATAAGGAAAATATATATCGGTGATTAATTTCGACGACTCTATTTGGATTAAAAAATCCAATAGCACCCCATTCGACGTGAGTATGGGCGCCAGTGACTCTGCGGAGGTTACTGATCTTATTGGCCTTTTCCTTCTTTTCTCTATCAAGGACGAATTCTCCAACGCGGGCGGTGGTTTGTACCATGACTAAGTGCGGACCTCGTGCTTGCGACAGGTTCAGAAAAGAACTCACAGCCTTCTTTAAAGGCTTCAACCTCTCTATACAGGTTGAGGCCAATCTCTCGGTCGTTAATTACCTCGACGTTACCCTCAATTTATTGAATGGGTTGTATTACCCGTATAGAAAGCCGAATGATACGTTTAATTACATAAGTAAGCATTCCAACCATCCTGCCAGCATAACCAAGAACCTGGTAAAAAACGTTTCGTTGAGGCTTTCCCGTCTTTCCACCAACGAGCGCATTTTCAACGACCATTCCACTTATTACAATGAAGCTCTTGCTCGAAGTGGATTTGTCGATATAGTAGCTTATACAGAGTACGAAAATAGACCTAGAAGAAATAGATCCCGTCGCATTTGTTGGTTTAACCCACCATATAATATGGAGGTGGCCACACCATTAGCTAAGATCTTTCTTTCCCTTATTACGAAGCATTTCCCCCCTACACATAAATATAGTAAAATTTTTAATAGAAATACTATTAAAATTTCTTACTCTACGACTCCTAACCTTGCACATAACATCACAGCTTCAAATTTAGCTAAACTACCTAGCCGTAGGAACACGTGCAACCCTGTAGTTAGTACTAACTGTAATTGCAGGAATCGGGCTGATTGCCCCTATCCGGTAAATGCCTCTCTAGTAACATTGTCTACAAATGTAAGGTTGTAACACCCACGTCCCGTAGGGCCTACATAGGGTTAACCGCCAATAGTTTCAAGCAGCGTCTTTACATGCATACCCATTCTTTTCGTTACCCTCTAAGAAGGAATATGACGTCACTTTCAGCTTATATCTGGAGTCTAAAAGACAACCACACCCAATATAAGTTACACTGGGAGATCCTAGCTAGGGCTAGATCGTATTACGGAAATAAAAGACCATGTGACCTCTGCGCCGCTGAGGCCCTGGAAACACTGTACACCACAGACCACATCTTAAACAAAAAATCCGAGGCAATTTCGGCTTGTAAACATAAATTGCACAAAACTTTCCTGTATTACAGCCCCACGATATACCCCAACGGATAGCACGATCTATACGTGGATATTTTACGTCTTGATGCGGGAGCTAAGTATATGTTTTGTTTATTCCTTTACTTATTTGCATAGGTAAGTATATATTACCCGTATGTTTTGTGAAGGTATGTATACCTTCTCGTACGTATATTTGACTGCCGTGGCGTATAATTTTTACATATTCTGGTATCTAGGGTTTGGCTATGTGTATACGAGAGTTTTGCGTCTGCGTGAGTATGCAGGTTCGTAAGTATGGTGGGTGTGTGTATATGTGTACTTCTTGTTTTAGTTGACCTACGTCTCCGAACCTTCGTGTATTTATTTGTAGGTATGTGCGTGCGCTTGTTATATACGTATTTATTTACTTATATACGTTTATATAATTATTTATTTATTTGTACACAAGCATACACACACACACACACATATTTATATTGCGTGGTTTCGTATACCTATGGTAAGGTTTTGCGGATGCTTGTGTATGTACGTATCTGTTTGCGTGTATGTATTTATTTGTTTCTATTACTTCTGTATTGTATTTTACTTTGTTCTTAACTCTGTAGCGGAGATTGATTTGGTCTCCTAGTTAGTATTTTAGTCTACGACTTCTGCTATACCATTTACGTGGTTTTGTCTTTGCGTGCTATTGTTCTCCACGCTCCACATATGACTTATTATCTTCGTTTTTTCGTTCATTGCCAGAGAACGTTTCTATGCACCACCTAAGAGAACATTAGTCTACGACCTCTTTTATACCATAAACGTGGTTCTGTCTTTGCGTGTAATTGTTTTTCACCGCTCCTATTAATGACGTATTATTCGTTTTTTCCCGTTCTTTGCCAGCGAACGTTTCCACGAACCAAAGTATCGTCTTCCTGTCTTCCTCCGGTTGCAACGTTTTTTGAAATATCCAGTTCTGCGTTTACAGATTGACTTTGTTAGTTTCAGAAGATCCCGTTAAGGGAGAAAGCAGCGATTCTTTGCTTAAACTTTAATCTGTTATTTTAATAAATATATAAATATATATATATATATATATATATATATATATATATATATATATATATATATATATATATATATAAACAAATAGTAGAAATGAAAAAAAAAAATATATATATATAGCGAGGGAAAAGTGGTAAGGAACCAGGTTGACCATAACGCACCAAAGTACTCAATACTTAGGGTAGTAGAGTGGGTAATAGGAGTAAGTAAGACCCCGATGGCTGAGCTCAAGCCGTTTCGACGGCTAACTCTGTGAATTAGAATTCGCCGTCGAAACGGCTTGAGCTCAGCCGTCGGGGTCTTACTTACTCCTATATATATATATATATAAATGAAAATATACAAATTATTGTGAGCAAGAAGCCAACAGTATTTCATAATATATAAGTGACTATAACGTCAAAATGGAAAATAATGAACGTAAGATATGGGAAAATAATTCAAACTCAATTAAAAAAAATCAAGACAGAGATTTTATCCACAGATTTTGTGAAATCCAGGGAAGAAACCAATAGAGTCAGAATAAAATAAAGTTTAAATACTCATCCTTCAATTTGGAAAAACTACAAATGCTCTATATAGTCTTAAAAAGACTATTTCACGAAACTTTTGACTGGTATTAGTCACGGTAGGAATCGTTCCTCAGTAGAGCTCTACAGAATAACCAAAAACCACTGACAAAATATGCCAAGAAGGGAATTTAAAAGCAGGCTAGTTCACCTCGTGCGGAATTATGAAAATAAACACACATAGAGAGACATGGTTGGTGACGTCAGAATGAGACGAATGTCTATTTACAAGAAACAGCAGTCAAAAACATTCCGAAAAAACTCTACAAAATGTAAGGAGTTCAGCAAACTAGCAATATTATCGCGGTTTAAAAAAAAAAAAAGGACCGGGATTAGTCACAAATAATTTTAAGCACTCTAGGAAAAATTCCGAGTATATATATATATATATATATAATATTATTTATAGTTATATATACACTATATACAATTATAAACAGGAAAGATCAGTAATTCCTTACTACCTTATTACCAGTAAGAAAGATAGCCAAATGTAAATACATAAGATGTTTTACAGAGCAGGAATATAAATTACACAATAATCAAAACTATGTTCAAAATATTTTATTGCTGACAATCGTTTCTTCCAAACTTTCGATTGGAATCATCGGAGCACTAGCAAAGTTTGGACATATAATTGATTGCATATGTACTGCTAATGTCCTCGTTTTACGAGTAACTTTCTACCTTAATGCCTCTTTAATTATTATACTATTCTCTTGTAATCTTTGTCACATACATTCCACTCTGTGCCTCTTTAATTATTATACAATTCTCTTGTAATCTCTATCACATCCATTCCACTCTGTAAATATGAAACTGCTGATGACAACATTAATATCCATGTAATACGATTGTCAGCAATAAAATGTTTTGAACATAGTTTTGATTATTGTGTAATTTATATATATAATTATATATATATATATATATATAATATTAGTGAAAAAGAACAAAGGAACTATTATGACATTATAACAAGTTTATTGCCGACAGCCGTTTCGTCCGACCCCATGGTGGGACTTATCAAGGCATATAACATGTGATTGCAAGATCATTGTTTACATCAACGTATCACTCAAGGCTAGCAGTTTGAAATTGTGGTATACATCAGCAACTCCGCTTGTGTAGTTGGGGTCTATATTCTAAGGGGGCTCTTTTATAATAGTTGTCGGGGTCAGGGATTGAAGTTTAAAAATTAGACAATAATATATAATTTACGCATCAACATTAAACCAAAAGACTTGGGGTCCCGTAGAAGCACCTTAGAAAATCCCTCAATGAGTGCATAAAGCTTACAGGCTCCAATAAACCTACTAGACTAGAAGAAGATTAAGAGGCTAATAAAAAAAAAAAAAATAAATAAATAAATAAATAAATAAAATAAAAAAATAAAAAATAAAAAATATATAAAGTTCCTATGAAATTCCTTCTAGAGAAAAAAAAATGTTTTTCCGAAAGAAAAAAAACCTTCCCCCGAGATCACGTTTACAAAATTCAGAAAACTGAATTGAAAACTAAGTTGAAAGAAACTAATCAATTAGAGTTTAATTCTGAGAGCCTTCTATAAATCTCTCAGAAAAGGCCCCTTTAATATTTCCAATAGGAACTTCTTCCGAGAGACCCTTCGAAGAATTAACATTTTAGAGAGCCTCTAAGGATATATATAAAAACGAATTGAGGAAAACTATACATTAAAAGTTAAAAATTAAAAAATTAAAAAATTAAAAATTACGGTATTTGGGATATCCGAGGAATTTTCAAAGGGCTACTTCAACAGATACAACTTAGGCATAATAGATACAATAATCTAAGTAATTTAAGTAATTGAATTAGGGAGCAATTCAAGGAGTTTATCAAGTTGGGCAAGATTAAAGAAAGTGGTAAATAAGAAAATACATAAGCAAAATGACAATAATTATAAAATGTATTTTTAAGAAGGTATAAGGTAGCTTCAGTGATCTAACAGTGTATTATCACAAAAAAAATTATTCTAAAATTATTGATACAGGATTAAAAATTATTACAAAATTATTACAAAATTACCACAAAATCATTACAAAATTATCAAATCATCATAAAATTACCACAAAATTATTACAAAATTATCAAATTATCATAAAATTATCGCAAAATTATTACAAAATTATCACGAAATTATTACAAAATTATCACAAAATGATTGATACAGGATCAACAAAGACAACAATATATATTCCTGCCCAATCAACAAGTAATCAGAACACTATTAACGGTCAGGCAAAATTAGCTCAGGGATATCCCGCGCTCGGATACTTTACACACACACAGCAACACATAGGATTAGCACAGACACAATGGTATATTCCTGCCTAAATAACAAACAATCGATTAACAATTGATGGTCAAGAAAATGTAATCAGGGATATCCCGCGCACGGATGCCTACATACATACAGCAGGATGAACAGTACTGGTGACCGTGTGGGCGCGATATCCATTCTGCTTATGCAGTCATCTGCATAGCTCCAGGCACGATATCCATTATGCGTATGTCGTCATCTGCATAGCTCCAGGCGCAGCTGGTCTCGTTTAAAAGTTCATGGATCACCTGGGATTCACTATTATCTGCGTGGACTCTCTGGGAGATGTACCTGTGGATCCAATAGCCAGTGGTTGCCGGAAGTGGTCCGTTCGATCTTTTAGTTTCAGGGGTTGAACGCTTTCGCGATAGACGAGTCTGTCGGTTCTAAGTCCAAGGTTTCTCGGGAAGATTTTTTTCTTTCGGAAAATTTTTTTTTTTTTCTCTAGAAGGAATTTCATAGGAACTTTATATATTTTTTAGGGAAACTTTATATTTTTATTTATTTTTTTTTTTTTATTTTATTTTTTTTTATTTTAAATTTTTTTTTATTATTTTTTATTTTTATTTTTTTAATTTTATTAGCCTCTTAATCTTCTTCTAGTCTAGTAGGTTTATTGGAGCCTGTAAGCTTTATGCACTCATTGAGGGATTTTCTAAGGTGCTTCTACGGGACCCCAAGTCTTTTGGTTTAATGTTGATGCGTAAATTATATATTATTGTCTAATTTTTAAACTTCAATCTCTGACCCCGACAACTATTATAAAAGAGCCCCCTTAGAATATAGACCCCAACTACACAAGCGGAGTTGCTGATGTATACCACAATTTCAAACTGCTAGCCTTGAGTGATACGTTGATGTAAACAATGATCTTGCAATCACATGTTATATGCCTTGATAAGTCCCACCATGGGGTCGGACGAAACGGCTGTCGGCAATAAACTTGTTATAATGTCATAATAGTTCCTTTGTTCTTTTTCACTAATATTTCTGCTCTGCTTATACGCATAGAGCTTAACTAGCTACCGTCACATATTTGGTAAGTCAGACGTGATCATCGCGATTCACATACGACCTACCATACATCTTACTTATATATATATATATATATATATATATATATATATATGGTTTATTTCACCGATAATATTTCTGATTAGGATATTGGTTCACTGCAGATATTTAGAAACCATGTAATATGACAGCTGCAGCTTGACGACGACCGTTGCATCCTTAGTTGTAACTAATATAAGTTAGGCTATGGTTATGTATGGTAATGTATTTTGGGTGTAGTTCTGAAGGGCGTGGTTTGTTTTCTTTTATACTTTATGTCTAGTGTGATGTGTATATGTGAGGAGGTTAGGCCGGGTTTCAGTTTGTGGATAATATATGATAGGGTATTTGTTTAACATATAATACAGACACACACACACACACACACACACACACACACACATATATATATATATATATATATATATATATATATATATATATATATATATATATATATATATATATACTTATATTCATCATGATTTCATATGAATGAAACAGTTCTAGTCCTGTAGAAGTCATTTCTATATATAATATACAATATATTGAGTACTTTCTTTAACTGACACACCTATGGAATCTATAATATCACACACACACACACACACACACACACACACACACACACACACACACACACACACACACACACACACACACACACACATACACACACACACACACACACACACACACACACACACACACACACACACACATATATCTAAAATTTCTCTCGGTTCATCAGGCCGGTACTTATCCCGGTTACCATAGCGTTAAACGACTGAGTGTACAATGTTTCCTGCTGGATAGGACGCTAGTCCATCGCAGGGTTAAACTCCCCAGCAATATACTGGAGCAACGTGAAATGAAGTGTTTTGCTCAAAAACACAATACACAACCCAGTCCGGGAATCGAATCCACGACGTTATGGTCAGAAGTCCAACAGCCTTACTGCTAGGCCTCCAGACACACACACACACACACACACACACACACACACACACACACACACACACACACACACACACACACACACACACACACACACACACACACACACACACACATATATATATATATATATATATAATGAAAATAAAAGTTACGGGCGAAAGAGGGAAATATCCATCGTCAGTAGTCTGCTAAGAATCATACCAGATAACTGACGATGCATATTACCCTCTTTCGCCCGTAACTTTTATTTTCATTATACTTAATTGTAAGCATACAGCCCGCCATTATATATATATATATATATATATATATATATATATATATATATATATATATATATATATATATATATATATATATATATATGTATATATATATATGTATATATATATATATATATATATATATATATATATATATATATATATATATATATATATATGGAGGAGGTTATAGTTCACTTGAAGCATTGTGTAATGAGGTATAAACGTTTGAATATGTATAATAAAGCCAAAACAATGCAGGTATGGACATAGAAAAAAGAATGCAATCGCAAAAGATATTGTTGACAATTCGTCTTTTACCTTAGATTTATTTAAATGTCCTTAACTTTCGAGATAATATCTCTTCTTCAGAGGGAAATAAATGTCTCAAACCAGCGTTCTAACTAGCTTGCCAAGCCATGCTGACAGGAAATAGTATAGAGTATCTGTTCTATCTCTAATGTCAAAGAGTTAAAATTAGGTGGATAAAGAGTAGTCTTCCTTTAAAAGGGGTATGTTTTTGGTTTTTTTTTTTTATATACATGCCTGTTTAAGTGTGTGGGAGAATGCATGAAGGTGTAAGTATGTGAGTGTGTGTGTGTGAGTGTGAGAAGATAAGTCTATTCGTAAATGTGGGGGATAGGTGTGATCTGGTGTTAGAACTGGTTTTGTGTGTGTATGTGTGAGAGAGAATAGGTGGAGGTGTAAGCGTGTGTGTGTGTGGGGTGTGTAAATATGGGGCTAGAAGCCCTATCAGGTTATAAATTGGGTGTTGAGTTCTAGTCTATTATTGATTGGTGTCTGTGTTTTATCTATAATTAGTGCTTCCTTAATTCTAAGATTGCCGAGGTTTCTTTCCTTAGTTTCTATCCTAACTGTTATGGTTTTGTCGGTGTTTTTGCATTTAACTAGGTGTTTCTTAAATACTAACGCTTCCTCATTTAAGAAATACCTAGTTAAATACAAAAACACTGACAAAACCATAACAGTTAGGATGATAGAAACTAAGGAAAGAAACCTCGGCAATCTTAGAATTAAGGAAGCACTAATTATAGATAAAACACAGACACCAATCAATAATAGACTAGAACTCAACACCCAATTTATAACCTTCTAGCCCCATATTTACACCCCCCCACACACACACACGCTTACACCTCCACCTATTCTCTCTCACACATACACACACAAAACCAGTTCTAACACCAGATCACACCTATCCCCCACATTTACGAATAGACTTCTCTTCTCACACTCACACACACACACTCACATACTTACACCTTCATGCATTCTCCCACACACTTAAACAGGCATGTATATAAAAAAAAAACCCCAAAACAAACCTCTTTTAAAGGGAGACTACTCTTTATCCACCTAATTTTAACTCTTTGACATTAGAGATAGAACAGATACTCTATACTCCTGTCAGCATGGCTTGGCGAGCTAGTTAGAACGCTGGTTTGAGACCTTTATTTCCCTCTGAAGAAGAGATATTATCTCGAAAATTAAGGACATTTAAATAAATCTAAGGTAAAAGACGAATTGTCAACAATATCTTTTGCAATTGCATTCTTTTTTCTATGTCCATACCTGCATTGTTTTGGCTTTATTATACATATTCAAACGTTTATACCTCACTACACAATGCTTCAAGTGAACTATAACCTCCTCCTTTCCTTACGCCTGAGCCAGGCCCAGCTCACAACTGTAAAGAAACTCTTCCAGCTATCTGAAAAGCGCGCCAAAGCTGGCTGCCAAATAAACTTCCTAAAACGATGCCTGATTAACAACATCATCCCCAAAACTATCAAAAATTTGCACCTACCAACATGCTTCAAATCACCAGGCCTCAAACCATCACTTAGTTACATACAAAAATTCTGCCTAAGAAAACTCATACAACACCTACACCGCACGCTACAACATCACATACGGACTATTTCCAGCCTTGTACCACAACTCGCTGAAACCCCAGAACCTCTGTCCAGAGTCATCTCCGCCACTATAGACAGGTCATACCACCATCGCCGAGACTACGAGAAAACACGTCTAACGCAAACATTTTTCAAACTCAGGACGGCCAACTGTCTTAACAACATCCCAACTCTAAACACCAACAGAGGCGAACAAGATTATACCAACACCGAACCTAGCGGCGCCCCGACCAACAACACACCTGACGCAAAACACCTCGTCACAGACTTGACAGGTTCCCTCTCCCGAG
>OZ024742.1:35802765-35810772 GCA_964016885.1 Eledone cirrhosa | reverse complement strand
CGACATAATACTGACTTGATTCTCAAATGGCTTTTGAGTCCTGTAAGCCTGTGAAAGAACCGTTCACAAATAACTGTTTCTACTTTTGGCACAAGACCAGAATTAATGCAGTACATTACTGGTATTTTATTTTATCCACCCCGTAAGGATAAAAGGCAAAGTTAACCTCGGCGGGATTTGAACTCAGACCATAAAGGTGCGTAACTCTATGCTACAAACCATGGCGTCCGACAAATAATACAATGATGTTTCATTCTGTAGACTAACTCTCTATGGTGGATGTTACCAGTGATAATCAGCTACATATGCATTTCCATTAAACACATACAAACCGGAAACCTACTGACAACACCATAATACTTCGTGTAATTATATTTTAACAACGGACGTTATGTCTTCCGTAATTGTTTGTAGAGTTATATTTTTATTTTAAAAGATGAAACAGAGAAAAGAAAACGACTGCAGCGGTTACCTATGAATTATTTAATGAAAATTGATAATTATATCATTATTACTAATTCTCATTACATATTTCATTAATTATTACAGGACGTTTAGATGCAAACAAGCGTGACATTAAACAATATAGTTGGTGTTAATGAAAAACTATATCTTCTTCTTCTTCTTCTTCTTCTTCTTCTTCTTCTTCTTCTTCTTCTTCTTCTTCTTCTTCTTCTTCTTCTTCTCCCAGATATTCGTGAGAGGGTCGTAGGGTCAGAGTCCTCAAACACACCTTCCAACGGGTCCTATCAATCAGAAGCTACCGTCTCCAACTGTTCCAGCTGAATCCCCAAGCGAGACCAGCCAAGCTCATGGATGTTATCCAACCATCTTGCTATATGTGTGTGTGTGTGTGTGTGTGTGTGTGTGTGTGTGTGTGTGTGTGTGTGTGTGTGTGTGTGTGTGAGAGAGAGAGAGAGAGTGTGTGTGTGTGTGTGTGAGTGTGTGTGTGTGTAATATATATATATATATTTTCAACCCGGAATAACTTACCTATATATATATATATATATATATATATATATATATATATATATATATATATATATATATAAACGTTTGAATATGTATAATAAAGCCAAAACAATGCAGGTATGGACATAGAAAAAAGAATGCAATTGCAAAAGATATTGTTGACAATTCGTCTTTTACCTTAGATTTATTTAAATGTCCTTAATGTTCGAGATAATATCTCCCGAGAGGAATTAGACCTCCTCAGCCTGGGTCCCAAGTTCATATTGAAACAGAGACTGGACGACAAATTATGGCTCGACATAGAAACGAATTTCTGTCGGACTGCCTACCAACTAAAATGGATATCGACTCTCGACAACAACACCACGGAATCTATCAAACCCAGATTCCCGATATACCAACTAGATCGCCCACTCTGTCCACCGCCTGCCAACCGCGAGCTTGAAGAAAAACTCTCGAGACTAAAACATTCCGTATTTAACATCTTACGGAAACAGAAGAAGATAGCCCCAAACCTCTCAAGGACACAACAACTCGCCCTGAAGAACCTACGGAATAGGGAACTTATATACTTACCACCCGACAAAGGTAAAGAGTTTTGCGTCATCTCTCAAGCCACATACAATAACCTAGCCTTTGAACACCTAAGCGACAATGAATTATACACCGAGATCCCGGACATGACTGCAGCCCAGATCGAAAAACAGACCAACTCCATTTGGTTCGATATCTGTAGGAGAAGACAACTCCCAAATAAAGTTAAGCTCAACTACACCACTAGAAATAGCAGACTGCCCACTTTCTACCACCTCATCAAGACCCACAAGAATAGTACTAAGACGCAAATAAGACCCATCGTCTCTAGCATAGAAGGACCCCTATACAAAATTTCCTGGCTCCTCTCCCAGGTCCTCAAGCCTCTACTCTCGACCTTTCCCGGGCATGTCAGTAGCTCCGACGAAGTTATACGTAGACTACACCAACTCCAGCCAGAACAACTTAAACTAAATAAATACGCTTTTAGCCTCGACGTTGTCTCCCTCTACACTACAGTCCCCGCTCATCCAGCTGTCGATTTATTGACGGACTGCGTGGTCGCAGAGGACATCCACTGCTACGGCCTCCACCCGACGGACATACACCAGCTTTTGTCCTTCACAGTAGACAACACGTACTTCACCTTCCACCACCACACATACAGACAGACAACAGGATTACCCATGGGATCCAGCCTATCGGGCCTGCTGGCCATCACCTACATGAACCAGCTAGAATGCCGAGCCCTCAACACCTGCCATTCCCATGCCTTCTTCACCCGATATGTAGATGACATACTCATCCTTACATCATCTGAGGAGGTGTCGATTAAGAGTCGGGATCTGATCGCCTGATCAAACCCGAGCTGATCGATATCACAATAGTTGTAATATGAAATAAAGTTTTATAACAAGCTGCAAAATCTGACTACTTATTCTCCGCCCCCTCTTTCTCTCTCTCTCTGTCATTCTATATCTCTCTCTCTCTCTCTCTCTCTCTCTCTCTCTCTCTCTATATATATATATATATATATATATATATATATATATATATATATATATATATCACATCCACCCCACCACCCCGCAACTAACATCACTAACACCCCCTGACCCCAAGCACACGAACACACACACACACTTACACCACCCACTCTACACGCAACTAACATCACTAACACTCCCCAACCATACGCACACGAACACACACACCCTCTTACACCACCCACTCTACACACCCTACCACCACTGACCCCCACTCACACCCGCATTCAACCCTTTCTCCACCTCCAGTATACTAACACCCACTAACACCCCCTTCACCACACACACACACCAGTGCACTACACTCCCTCCATCGGCCCCCACACCCTTCTCTCCCCGCTCCACCCACACCCTTTATCAAACACTCACACATCCCACTAACGCCTCTACTAATACACCCCCCTCCTCACTCCAACTTTCACACCTACACATCCTCTCCCCTGTCCACCGCACCTCCGCACACACTGACACACCGACTTTCTTCACTTACCATTCTACTCTACTGCTGCTATGCCCCTGACCACCTCCCCGCACACACAGACACACAACCCTCCTCCTGCCTTGACCCTCTGACCACTTCCTGTTGCGCGCGCACCCCACATCTCCCCTCTTCCGACCCATCTCTTCACGGATTACACATATGTGAACCTTGATCCCGAGAATCTACCGCATCCCAGGATTTTACTCAGCATTCCACCACATCTTTTTACGGAATTACCTTTACGACTCACCCCAGACACACACCCAAACATTTTTTTTCCCACACGCCACCTACATCCACAACATACATAAACACCACACACACACGTGCGTACCACCACATATTTACACATTCAGCCTCCGGAATCCTCTCTCCCCACCCCTCTATCCACACACGCACACACACTCCGACCTACACCCCACCCCACATACACCTCTTCCTGAACATGCAACTCCGTTCTTCCCCCAACCCTTGCTTTCACATACACACACACACACACACACACACACGTATACCTACACACACACACCACCTTCAGCCCTCCCCTCTCGGACACCCCATCTCCCTCTCCTCACTCCACCCTCCACCACCCCTACACGCCCCACACCCTTCCACCACCTGTTTTACCCCATTTTAATTTTATTTTGATCATGCCTTTATTTTTAATTTCATTTGCACCGTTTCCTCCCACCCCCTTTTTGCTATATGTCTCTCCACCACTCCCCTACACACCCTTTGAACTCTCTTCCCACACACTTTTCACCTGAAGAAGGGCTTATGCCCGAAACGTCGTTCCCCACCACCACCGCACTCTCAAGAGCGTGAAATTAATAAACCTTTGTTCGTACTGCCTCTCTGTTTTGTTCCCGTTCAATTTTTCACTATATATATATATATATATAGTGTGTGTGTGAGTGGATATGTATATTTTGACATGTATGAGTGGATATGAATGTATGTGTAAAGATAAACATATTTGTATGTCTACAGGTTTATATACGTAGTTATAACAGACTGAACTTCTGGAATATTTTACATACTTTTTTCAATAACATGTAATATTTGTTTCAATGTAAAAAATACCAGTAAGAAAGAGGCGATGTGTAAGGGCATTTTAAAAATGGTCTTTAAACATCTACAAAGATTTGAGGTGCCATATATTGACAAAGATCTACCGACCATAAACAAGATCTTCTTGTGCATGGAAGCCACACATATTTCAACAACAGAAATATTCAATTGCTCTATAGCTGTCGTTTTGTTTCTTTTGCTTTTTTTCTCTTTGTCTCTCTTTTGTTGTTATTTCTTATTTATAAGGAATATTTATTTCTACTTTTGGCACAAGGCCAGCAATTATCCCAGTGCATTACTGGTACGTTATTTTATCGACCCCGTAAGGATGAAGGGCAAAGATAACCTCGGTGGGATGTTCCCAATCTATCATAGATTACAAGCAGCTCTACGTGTACGTTTAATTTGATTAAATAAATGAATAAATAAATAAATAGGTGAGCCTTTTCTAGTTTTGTAAGGCCAGATCTTCTGAGGCAGTTGCATATCTAATTTCACATCACCTGTGTTCCGACCTGGAGAAGGATGGGCCCCAACAGGTTTTACGTTTTTTCCCCATATTTCTAAAGAAAGACACTGTCTATGATTTTCAAATCAGTTTTGAAATAACCAAGAATTTAGAGAACTAATTTGATAATAAACACGCATTTCTGGTATGTTTACATACCTACATATTAGATATGTTTACATGCCTACATAGTAGATATGTGTATATATTTATACAAGGTGGTGCAAGCTCAGTTACACACTGTATTTATACAGATATAACTTTATCATATATATGTATATATATATATGTGTATATGTTTGAATGTCGTGATTGGGGTGTTTATTTTATGAAGTTGGTATTTTGAACATAACTAAGGTTCTCATATGAAATTATGATAGGCCTTTAGATAAACATAAACACGTTAGAATAGTTTTGTTTCGTAGAACCAGGGATGATTTCAGGTAATTAGGTATAAAAAGGGTTAAATGCACCAGACAAGCAGTATGCCATAAATTTCCCTTAACCTTTAGCATTTGCATTACTCTGTATTTATTATTGTATTTTTGTGATAATATTGAATCTATGAGATTTTTTTGATTTTTTTATTTTGAGAACAATACCTTAACATCAGCATGAGTGGCCAATAACAGCCGGTTTGAACAGAAAGAGATGAGAGAATTCTGGCCGGATGCAGCCGGTTTAAATGTTAAAGGATTAAGACATGTTCAATAGAGTATATGAATGCAGTGTGTTAATATGTATGAGAGACTCCTAGTCTTCATTAAGACATCTCTCTGAACTTACGATTAGGGTGTTTATCTCATGATCATAAAGTTATGTTTTTGATTTCCGGCAGCGGGATGTGTCTTTCAATAAGATACTTTATTCCACGCAGCTGGAAAAAATGGGTTGTACGTGTAATATAAAGGAGCTATCCTTGTCACACACCGTATCATGCTGTGTCTTCACAAGAATTACGTTAAGGGGTCACGCGTTTGTTGAATGCTCAGCCACATACATGTAAATTTCACGAGGCAGCAGATCCGTTAATCACACGACTGAAACACAAGTAATCGGAACTGATGGAGGTCGAACAACAAGGTATATATGTCTACACACACACACACACACACACACACACACACACACACACATATATATATATATATATATATATATATACATGTGTGTGTGTGTGTGTCTGTGTGTGTGTGTAACTGTATGTCTGTATGAGAGCACATACATGTCATAGATATATACACTCGCTCGTTACTGTTTTACCAAATTTGATCGCTATCAGCAAAGCTTTGTAAAATATGTGTAAATCTCCGTGTGGCATTCTACCAATTTAGCACCAATTCCTTGTTTTAGTAGTTTTATACTCCTCCACTGTAAACATGGCTGTCTACTTTATAATACATTACTTTAAGTAGATTTCGTAAATGATGTAAAACACAATCTATTTTCATCTTAGCTTACTATGAAAGTAAACTACTTTGTGGGGTTACAAGACAGCTCATTTTACTGGAGTTTACTGTTGTCTGGGAGGAACGGATGGAAGAGGTGCAAGACAGGAAACGAGAAAGATACCTGGAGTTGGTAAACGTATAGTTGTTACAACTTACACCTATGTTTAGCTGGCCTCATACGAGGTTGTATATTATAGGACGTTTCTTGGGTGATTCTTAAAGGGGACCCAGTCTTAGCTTGCTGATGTTATAGCTCCCTCTATATAGATTTAATTAGTCCCCTATGAGGTTGTATCTCATAGGAGGTTTCTTTGATATTTTAATGATAGAGTCCCCAGTCCTATCATGAAAGACCCCTTCCTTCTCCTGCGCCGGGCACCAGTCCGTTGCAGGATTTAACTGCCCAGTTGCTATTAGTGCCAATTTTCTTCTAATGATTGAAATGGATCATCTTGCTCAAGGAGACAACATGTCACACGGTCAGGGCATGAAACCCATGACATTAAGACCGTGAAGCCAAGACCATAACCACTAGTCCACGGGCATTTATAAAAAATAATATCATTGTCAGGAGCGGGATTCAAACCCTCCCCTCAGAAGATCCGACTGCTCTCGTAATGGGTGGAATACAAGGTTCATGTCAGCTGGGGTTGACAATACAGGGTTGGCAGGCCAACTCCTAGGTACTCTGGTTTACGGGAGCAAGAAAGAGATCCACCAAGAACAATGTGAAAGTAGCAGAGAGAACAGCTAGATGTCCATTGTTGAAAGAGGGCTAAGGTTTGATAAACCATGGGTGAGTCACATAAATGAGGATGAATGTTGTACGTAAAACCTGAAACAACTAGTGATTCCAGGAAACAACTCTGAATGTGTCTAATTATTTGCATACGCAGATAGATGTATGATGAACTTTATCTCATCAATGATGGGTTATCATACTATGTATGTACACTACTTGATTTATTTATTTATTTATTTGTTTATTTATTTGTTTATTTATTTATTTGTTTATTTATTTATTTGTTTATTTATTTATTTGTTTATTTATTTATTTATCTATTTATTTTAATTGTATCTAATGTGTGCAAATGTGGCAGTATAGTTAGGAAAATCATTTCGCAATTGCGTGGTTCTTTGTTCGACCCCACTGCCGCAGTTTGAAATTAATTTTGAGATTGCGAGGATAGACTCAGTTAATTAAGATTTTTTGCAACACAACATTTTTAGAATTAAGTCTTACCACCCCTAATCAATACCTAACGGTCTCATGCCCATCATGGTTGTAAGAAATTGTTGTGTAATCCTTTCAAAAGATGTCATTTTTCTTTATATATTATTCGCCGGCAACCACAATGAAAATATTTGTCAATTTATTTAATACAGGTATTGGTTAACTTTTGCTTTTAGTGCTACCTGGCCTCCATTGTGTCCTTGATGTCCTCGGTACCCGGACTGAAGTGCTCCTCTAACAAACATGTCTGAGAAAAGAGTTTCGTGAGGTGGAATGGTTGATGCAGCAGCCAATATCGCTGGATGTTCTCTGCGGCGTCGTTTTGACAATCTTGTATTCGGGTGAAGCTGAAATGTACAGCTTAGACTGTAGAGTTTACCTGTGAGATGGAATGTCTGATGCAGCGGGTATTACTGTCAGTTTTCCACCACAATGCTTTTACCATCTTGTTCGCTAGGCATAGCTGCAATATACTGTCCAGTTCAAGGTAGAGAGTTTGATTCTTCCCCATTTCTCTTTTTACTTTATTTTCTATTTGCTTTCTTTTCCCTTTTTACTCTCTCTGTTTGACCTTAAGATATTGTAAAGACAATCTGTAATTATATATTAAATCAATTCTATGTTGGATCCAAACCATTTTAAGTTAAACTGCGAAAATTATTGAATCACAAATAGTAATAATAATTGTTTCTTCTTTTGGCACAATG